>CM045997.1:12377891-12761886 GCA_025175895.1 Wurfbainia villosa
AATTTGTTCCTTTCGAACTGAGAGCTTCTATCATTCCATTTATTTGTATTTTAAAATCATTACTCATGTAGTTCATTGTTTTTCCTAAGAATACAATGTCTAGTTGTACGTTTTTTCCCTGGAAATTTCCATATTCTTTTCCTTGTGCAATTATTTTAATGTGTTTAACAAAATCTCTTATAGTCATATTAAAATTTGGGCATATGTATGTAATTCCACTGTTATTATTCATGTCAACTTCTATGAGTCCAATGATAGATTTTTTCTTGTCTGAAAATCTAGAGTCGTACAAGACTAATAATACTTTTGCTCTTATTTTATTCTTGTTAACTCTCGGATTCCGAAAACTATTAGTCCTAGATGTATATAATTGTGTTGTTTTGCTAGTAATTGTTTTCTTGCTTCCTCAGTCATAAGGGCGAGGCGTTCTTCACCTTCATCTGGTAGATGTAGGGCTTCGACTCTATGGTGTCGATATATAGAATTTGAGAAAGACAATAGGCTTTGCCCATATAGTCTTCTAGGATTCAGGATGTTAAGTTGTTCATTTGTAAATGTTTCCATTGTTCAGTCTATGTCTATTATTTCTTCGATCCGATGTTGGTTTGTATTATGATGTTGTAAGTTGTCTAACCATGTTAAGCTTGAAGCTGTCTCAGACATAGATCTTTTTCCCCCAATAGTCCTAGATGTCCCGGAAAACAAATTAGTTGCTGTCCTATTCATTGTTTTTCATGGTAGGTTATGAATGAGTATGAAGAGGGTCTCCTTCTAATTATTCCTCCTGTTGATAGTTTTCCAAGATCTTTACTGAGTGTTTCGATAGATTGGTTCTAATTTTTTATATTGCTTACTTTAACTGTGTTTCTCTCTAAGTTGAGGATTTTTATTTCGAGTATTGTGATCCTATGGTGAAGAGACGTTAGTAGTTCTATTATTGTATTATATTGCTATATTAGGATTTGGTTTGCCTTTCTTGGTACTTCTACTTTGTTATACCCATCTTCTCTAATTTTTGTATAGTTTTGTGAGTATTCTAAGGCTTCTTCGTAATATGTATTTTCAAAATTCAGTCTGTTCATTTAAGGAGAAGGTCTCCTAGTTGTTCTTGCAGTTCTTTGAACTGACACTCAATAGTTTTTAAAAACTTTTCTACTTTGGCTAAAAGGTCTTTGTTTTCTATTTCAAAATTTCGAGGCTGATTTTCATTTAGTACTCGAGTGAGGTTTAAAAGATCACTTCGTTTAGGTAGATTTATAAAATTTACTTGACTTACTTTCCTGTTTAGGCTTTCTTGGGAATTGGTTAGGTATTCAATGTTTTGTTTGATTTCATTAAGCTGGCCTTGTTGTTTACTTAATGTACTTATTATTAGACCCAAAGTATGGTGTAGGTCTTGGAGATTTGTTTTTGATGACAGACTTCCACCTATGATAAGATCAGTTATGGTGTTTAGATGGGAATGTTCAGAATGTATAAGGTGCGAAGTTTGTTTTGAACGATGATAGCAGTTATGGGTTCTAAAACCTTGTGTTTGTATTTTCCTTGCAGGTGAGGTGGCTAGGTCAAGATATTCTAGCTTGTTTATCATTCATCCCTAGGTTTGAAGGCTCTGATACCAAATTTTTTTAGAACTATTTTTTTTAGTTGATAATTTTTTTTAGAACTGTTTTTTTAGCTGATTGAATATAAGTTTCTCCTAATGAGCCTCACCTCCCTAAATTCTCCTACTGTGCCCCATGGGTGCCTGTGCGCATTTGTGGACGTGGTGATGCCAACTCGTCTCGCCCACGCCAAGCTTGCAAGGAAAATGAGATTTCCTTCATTTTCTAAAATTCAATTTCCTCCACAAATTTCTTTACCTCCTCTAAATTTCGAGTTCCTCGCATTTTCTTCTTTGGCGGTGCAATATGACCCTTCCCTTTTTCTTTTGATTTCCCTCCCCGGTAGAGTTTCCAAGTTATGGCGGGGTCCGATCCTCATTGCCACACCTTTGCTCATGCCCCTCGCCATTGACCATCGCTGCACTCCTCACCGCATCGGTCTGGCCCACTCCACGGCTTCCCCCTCGGCACATGGGCAGACACACAAGCCGCCATCCCCCTCGGTGCGTGGGCGGAGGCGCAAGCCTCCATCACCTCGCCATGCAGTCAGGAGAAGCTCCTCGACGGTTAGTGTCGCCGTAGGGTGACATCCCCCTCGTTGCATGCCATCCGTGAGTTTGAAACTTCACATGACTTCATGCTTGAAAATTATTATTATTATTATTTCTTACCCAAAAACATGGATTCACAGATCTTTCAGATGAGGTTATGATTTGGGATGTTTTTTTCTTGCCTAAAATGAGTTCAAAAAATCTCGCTACGTTTTAATTAATGGAATGAAACATCTTTAATTAGACTTAGGCTATGATTATAACTTACTTGGGATATGATTATAGCTTACCCGTGCTTGTAACACTCATCAAGCTGAAGATATATCTTTTATAGTTTTGATAAAGAGGAATGCAATTGCTGAAGCGTATCTTGGATGTGTTGTTAAAATGTTGTTTTATTGACTAATACAGTTGTTTAAGAAATTGATGAATCATATCTTGGATGTGTAGTTAAATATAAATGTTTGGACTTCGATTCGAGTTAAATACTGAAATTATTGTCGTTGTGTTGTATAGGAATTTAGACGGAGTATAGTAATCAACGAGGTAGCTGTAAAAATATTTCCTTCTTATGTCATAAATATGTATTCAAGTCCTTAGGATTTTTTTTTCAGAGTAAATTGTTTCCTATTGTTGAATGGGTGGCAGCAGATAGATTTCATCCCGGTAGCCAACTTTCAACTCAATGTCAACATAGGTTGTGCTGGCCTAACTTCGAAACTAGTAAATGACTTTGTGGAGGATCCTGATTGCGCAAGAGATGGGAGAATAGTGATTCTCGATTTTGTGCCATTGATTCTGTTCGTTGATGTAGTTAAGCTGTTTGAGGTACATCGCGATGGTAGTGCTGGACTTTAAACATCAACACCACTAGTTATCTACACTCAATACTTGTTGGTCCTAGTATTACGAGTGCAGCGCCATGGTTTTTCCTGCGCTCACTACTCGATGGTCATGGTATTTCAAGTGCAACACCACGTTGGTCCTGCACTATGAATATCAACACCACCCTGGATCTCACCTAAAACCTTAGCGGTGATGTTATTCCAAGTACAACACCAAAGTGGTCCTATACTTCCAACATCAGCACCACAATTTATTTTGCTATTGTAACTCATGGTGCTAGAATTTGAAAGTGCAACACCGTTGTGGTGTGGGAATTCACAGATTAACACTCCCAGTCATCGAAGCTCACAACTCGATGGTCCTAGTATTTCAGGTGCAACACCACGTTGGTCCTGCACTCTGAATATCAGCATCACCTTGGATCTCACCTAGAGGCTTCGTGGGGATGTTATTCCAGGTACAACACCAAAGTGGTCATGTACTTCCAATATCAGAACCACAGTTTATTTCACGACATTAACTCATGGTATTGGAATTTGAAGTGCAGCACCATTGTGGTGCTGGGATTCAAATATCATCACCACCGGTTATCGAAGCTCACAACTCGATGGTCCTGGTATTTCAGGTGCAACACCACATTGGTCTTGGACAATGAACATCAACACCACCATGGATCTCACCTAAAACCTTGGCGGTGATGTTATTCCAAGTACAACACCAAAGTGGTCTTGTACTTCCAATATCAGCACCATAGTTTATTTCGCGATTGTAACTCATGGTGATGGAATTTGAAAGTGCAGCACCGTTGTGGTGCTGGGATTCACAAATTAGCACCCCCGGTCATCGAAGCTCTCAACTCGATGGACCTGGTATTTCAAGTGCAGCACCACGTTGGTCCTAGACACTGGAAACACATTTAATGTACTTCCCTCTTTCATTTCATCTAAAATTTCTAGAAATCCAAGTCCCCTAGGTTCATCAATGGTTTCGCCCGAAACTCATTGATGGACCTGGAGAGCTCAGATTGGGCTGATTCCACGTGCGACAGGGTCGTGAAGTGCCCCACACTTCATCCATGGGGAAAAAAAATATCAGTTCCAATTCCTTAGCGGCAACGACACGAAGGTATTCCAACTCTCTTACTATAAGACGTTGGCACGTGTGCATCCCTTCTTATAGGGACGTCGAAACTAGGCGTACATGCCAGAAACACCTTCACCGCACTCCCCTCTTCTGGCAGGTGACAATTTCTCGGAAATCCAAGTCCCCTAGGCCCATCAATGGGTTTCGATCGAAACTCATTGGTGGACCTAAATGTTGGAGGATTGAGGCCCGACTAGAAGGGGGATTGAATAGTCCTCGTTGTCGTATATGGAATTCTCGCATTTTTAATTGTCTACAAATAATTAGCGCAACGGAATATATGCTAAAACAAGACAATTAAGACTAAAGACAAAGATAAAAATAAGCAAACGCTAAGATGAGGATGTAACATGGTTCACGACCCTTGCCGCTAATCCACGAACAATTTGTAAGGTGAATCACTCCCACAACCAATCACTAAAATCTCTCCTTTAGCTCAAGAAAGGTGGAGAAGACCTCTTTACACAAAACTCTCCCTCTTACAATATGATTGAGATAAGAACAAGGAAGAGGAGGCTTGGAACGTTTAGGGCAGTTAGGGAGTACTTAGGAGTGGAAGCATTAGCCTTCCCAAGGCACCCAACCCTTTTTTTTATAGGGAAGAGGGGTTTCTTCCCGTTGAGCATGCAATAGTTGATTGCTGCATACCATCAATCATTCTTTGCTCTAACGATCGACTTCAATCTAACCCGACTTATCGTCATCACCGTCAGCGATACCCTTGGCGATCGACTATTGTTATCGGCGATCGATTCTTTGCCTATGGTATTGATCAGTCGGCTACGAGTAGTTTTGTGCCTGTGTTTACCTATAGCAGTCGACTGCCATCCTTTGTAGTTGACTGATGGTGTAACAGTCGACTATCATCCCTTGGCAAACGATTGTTGGGCCACAAAACCTAGTTGACATCAGTCAACTACTAGTCGACTTGGACCAGTCGACTACCATTACTTGTCAGTTGATTGTTGTCGGGTAAAACCTCAAATATCAAGATGTTTGAGCATATGACCGTCATGTAAAACCTCAAACAACAAGTTTGATCATCCGACACTTGACTTAGCTATTCGACCAAGTTCACCTACTTGAGCTACCCGTCCCGGGTTACAATCGCTCAATCTCTCATCTCCCATGGAATCCCTCACCAAAGCTCTCTTTGTCCGGCTATGTCCCTCGGATGCATTAAGCCCGCGGCTCCTCCAGTGCCATCCTTCACATCTTGCCCTGAAGTCTGCTTCCTTTGGCTTCACTCCATTTTCTCCTCGTCCAACGGTCTCTCGAATGCACCAAGCTCACGACTTCTCCAATGCAATCCTTCACCGACTCAAGGACCCAAGCCATGAGAGGATGAACTCACCAATGCTTCATCAAGCAAACCATGTGTGATTCACCAAGTCCTGCACAACTTGAACACACACATCAAATCACATAAACAACCTAACTTAAACCTTTTTCCACACACATCAAAAACCATACTTGGGTTGATTACCCTAACAATCTCCCTCTTTTTGATGTGTGACAACATGTTTAAGTTAGGTAAAACATTAACAAAACACTAAGGAAGGAAAGCATATAAATAAAACATGAGTATCAAACACTCCCCCTTAACACATGCTAATTTACCCTAGTATGATTAACTTAAACTCTAACACTTCTCCCCCTTTGACTCCATCAAAAACATCATACACATGTTATACAAGTTGGTATCATTGTTTAAGGGAGTAAAATCACCAAAATAAGATTTTAAAACAACACAAAACAAAGTTTTTTAATGTAGCAGTCGACTGACATTCTTCATCAATTGACTGATATTTGAAAGTTCCGAATTCTGATTTCTGAAGCCAACTTCAGAAATGCACTAGAAATTCATGAAAATTCAAAAAATCATGAAATTTGGGGAACACATTTCTAATGAGTTCCTATATCAAGGAAAACTGTTTTTTTCATGAAAATTCATTCAATTTTAAAAAATTAGGCAAAAACTTCAAAATTGTCTAAAGATGTATCAACTTGGAAAGCCAATTTTGCCTTGAAATATTACAAAACATAAATTCACAGTTTTCGAAACATGAAATGTTTTTAAATCAATAAAAATATCCAACTATAATCTTTGGGCAATATGTACATGAATTAAACATATGTTTTCCCCATATTTGGTCTATGATTACTATAACATGATACACCTAATAACTCATCAAAATGCCATAAGCATTAGTGAATCATTCGTATCATCCTAACATCTCACCCATGCTATGTTTTCAATCAAATTAGCCTTATGGTGAATGTGAAATGTAACTAAAGGTAATTATACTTAATCAAAATTTCTTGCAATTCTACCCAAGATTAAGTATCATCCATAAAACACCCAACATACTCATAAGTCAACCAAATAACATGATATGAAATAAGTCCACTTATGGTTGACTATCCTAGGTTTTTCCTAACCTTTAAGGATTGACTTGGGAACCCAATGTAAATTTTTTCCAATAGGGTTCACCAAGTACTCCTTAGGGATCCATTTTCTAGCTACCATTATAGTCTTTGATTACCCCTAGCAATTAGACAATGATAAATTTTCTCATTTTTTTATCCCTTGTATCCTAAGCCCTTCTTGTTACTCTTTGGCTCCCAATGATCATATTTAAAGTATTTGAGCCAATTGTGAATTTCTCAAGGGCCTTAGTGAGGAATTCTAGCTTTTCTCTTAAAATCCTATTCTCTTTTAAGTATGCATCATTTTCACTAGAAGAAAAAGCATTATCATGTGAACATGCATTTTTTATCTTTTCTTCTAGATTTTTAATTTCATTTTGCATGCATTTATTTTTCTTCTTAGTTCTAAATAAATCCCTAGTTAAACTAGAAATCATAGAAATAACCTTTTGAGGAGGGAGATTTCTTACCTCACTTACCCAATTTCCTTCCGATTTCGATGATGATGATGCTCCCCCTACACTTGAGCTCTCCTCCTCACTTGTGCTTCCTTCTTCTTGCTCAGAGGAGGTGGAGGCTATATCATCCATTTCCATAAGTGCAAAATGGAAGACAATTTCTTCTTCTTCCGATGATGATGGGTCATCCCATGTAGCTTTTAGGTTTTGCATTTTTCCCTTTCCCTTATCTTTTGATTTCTTCTCTTCCTTCTTCTTCCCTTCTTTCTTCTTGTCATTCTTCTTCCTTTCTTCCTTTCTCTTGTTCAACAAGGGACATTCATCCCTTATGTGTCCCTCTCCTTGGCATTTGTAGCATATCATCTTCCTAGTCCTCCTTCTCCTATCATGAGACTTGTTAAATTTAAAGTTTTTTAATGCACGTCTCACCTTTCTTATCATATAAGTGTCTTCATCGGTGTTCATGGAGGAAGATGAGTCATCATCCGATGAAGGCGGTGTAGTCTCCTTTTTCTTCTTCTTGTTCACCACTAGTGCCACTCCCCTTGATTGAATTTTTGGCTCTTCTACTATACCTTCAAGTCTAGTTTCATGAAGCTCTATAGTAGAGAAAAATTCTTCTAGAGTACTTACCTTTAGATTCCTTGAAATATAAAAAGAGTCCACTATTGAGCTCCATTTAGATGACTGGGGGAATGCATCGATTGCCTTCATTATCATATCCTGGTTCAATAGCTTCTCACCTGCACTTGATAACCCATTAATAATTTTTTTAAATCTAGAGTGTAGTGATAATACCTTTTCCCCCTTATATAATTTGATATTATTGAGTTGAGAGTAGAGAAGGTCTCTTCTTGCAAGCTTGACTTTGGAGGTGTCTTCATGAAGCTCCACTAGCTTCTCCCACATCTCTTTAGCGCTTGAGGTCTCTCCAATCATATTGATCTTTTGTTAAGGAAGCACATTGAAAAGATGGTGCTTGACTTTTGAATTTGCTAAGTGCTCCTCTCTTTGCTTCTTGGTCCATCTTGATTTCTCTAATGACCTCCCTTCTTCATTTCTAGGCATTTCGAAATCGTTTTCCATAATCAACATAATTTCAAAATCGATTTTGAAAAATACCTCCATTCTCTTCTTCCACAAAGAGAAGTTGCCTTCAAATTTGGATGGATGAATGTTCATGCCGACCATTTGATTGCTTGTCACGGCGGTGAGTCCGATGACAAGTTCCTCGCTCTGATACCACTTGTTGGAGGATCGAGGGCCGGCTAGAAGGGGGTTGAATAGCCCTCGTTGTCGTAGATGGAATTCTCATATTCTTAATCATCTACAAATAATTAGCGCGGCGGAATATATGCTAAAATAAGACAATTAAGACTAAAGACAAAGATAAAAAGAAGTAAACGCTAAGACGAGGATGTAACGTGGTTCAAGACCCTTGCCGCTAATCCACGGACGATTCGTAAGGCGAATCACTCCCACAACCAATCACTAAAGTCTCTTCTTTAACTCAAGCAAGGTGGAGAAGACCTCTTTACACAAACCCCTCCCTCTTACAATATGATTGAGATAAGAATAAGGAAGAGGAGGCTCGGAATGTTTAGGGCACTTGGGGAGCACTTAGGAGTGGAAACATTAACCTCTCCAAGGCACCTAACCCTTCTTTTTATAGGGAAGAAGGGTTTCTTCCCATTGGGCATGCAACAATCGACTGCTGCATGCCATCAGTAGACTACTGCTCTAACGGCTTCTGACTTGTCGTCGCCACCGTCCAATAGTACCCTTGGCAGTCGACTGATACTATTAGCAGTCGACTACTATCTGCGTAGCCGACTGATCAGTTGGCTACGAGCAATTTTATGCCCGTGTTCACCCATAGCAGTCGATTGCCATCCTTTGCAGTCGACTGATGGTGTAGCAGTTGATTGTCATCCCTTGGCAGTCGACTGTTGGACCATAAAATCTAGTCGACACCGGTCAACTACTAGTCGACAGACCAGTCAACTGTCATTACTTGTCAGTCGACTATTGTCGGGTAAAATCTCAAACATCAAGATGTTTGAGCATCCGATCATCGAGTAAAACCTCAAATAACAAGTTTGAGCATCTGACACTTGACTTAGCCATTCGACCAAGTTCATCTACTTGAGCTATCCTGTTTCGAGTTACAATCGTCAATCTCTCATCTCCCATGGAGTCCCTCACCGAAGCTCTCTTCGTTCGACTACATCCCTCGGATGCACTAAGCCCGTGACTCCTCCAGTGCCATCCTTCACGTCTTGCCCTGAAGTCTACTTCCTTTGGCTTCACTCCATTTGCTCTTCGTCCGGTGGTCCCTCGGATGCACCAAGCTCACGACTTCTCCAATGCAATCCTTCACCGACTCAAGGACCTGAGCCATGAGAGGATGAACTCGCCAATGCTTCATGAAGAAAACCATGTGTGATTCACCAAGTCGTGCACAACTTGAACACACACATCAAATCACATAAACAACCAAACTTAAACCCTTTGCCACACACATCAAAACCAAACCATAATTGAGTTGATTGCCCTAACACTAGAGAACGCATATTGAGCTGATTCCAAGTGTGACAGGGTCATGAAGTGCTCCACACTTCATCCGAGAGGGAAAAAATACAGTTCTAATTCCTTAGCGACAGTGACACGAATATTTTCCAACTCTCTTACTCTAAGACGGTTGGCACGTGCACATCTCTTATCGTAGGGACGTCGAAACTAGGCGTACATGCTAGAAACACCTTCACTGCACTCCCCTCTATTGGGGGAGGGGGTTTGCCAATTTCTTGGAAATCCAAGTCCCCTCGGCTATGTTGGAGGATCGGTAGCCGGCTAGAGGGGGGTGAATAGCCCTATCGACGTGCTTGATGGATTTTGATCGTTCGTCTCTACAATTCATTAGTATGTGCAGCGGAAATGCAAATAACAAATATGAAAATGAATACAAGAACAAAGGACAACTGATATACGTGGTTCGGAAGCTTAGGGTTCCTATTCTATGGGGTGAGCTCAACGAGCTCTAGTGATGCACATGACACTACGAAATCTCCTTCTCGACAACACGTCAGAGGTGGAGAAACCTTGTACAAGCAATTACAACAGTAATACACAAAGGTACAAGAAAATACAAATACAACAATGAAATACATAAAGAAAAACTTTACAACAATGGATTTGAACTCTTGCTTGTTGCTTGCTTTGGTTTGCTCTTGAAGGACTAGAATGTAGCAGCAATTCCCTTCCAAAATCTCCCTAAAAACCTTGGCTAAATCCTCCATCTCGAGCTCCATTTATAACCTGCATCGAGCTGATTTCGTGCCCAACAGTTGACTGCCAAAATCCCCAGTCGACTGCCAATAGTGCCATTGTGAGACAACGACTTAATCCACGTCGGCATCCAAGCCAACGGATACACTGACAGTCGGCTACCCAATACCATTAGTCGATTGCTGACTTCATAGTCGACTGGGTAGTCGGCCATCGAGAGTTCTGTGCCCATGACCACCTTCATCAGTCGATTGCCGTCCCTTGGCAGTCGACTGATGGTCTAGCAGTCGACTGCCATCCATTGACAATCGACTGCTAGGACAGAATCCACTAGTCGCACACCAGTCAATTTCCATCGACTTGGATCAGTCAAACTGACACCTATGCTAGTCGACTGCTGTCGGGTAAAACCTCAAACAAACACTTGTTTGAGCATCCGACCATCGGGTAAAACCTCAAACACCATGTTTGAGCATCCGACACTCAGTTTTAGCCACTTATTCAAGTCCACCTCATCCTCTCATGGAGTTCCCCACCGAAGCTCTCTTCCCTCGGCCTACGTCCTTCGGATGCACCAAGCGCACGACTTCACAATGCCATCCTTCGCGTCTCTTGACCTCGAAGCCTGCTTCCCTTGGGACTCACTCCATTCGCTCTCCGTCCGATGGTCCCTCGGATGCACCAAGTGCACGGCTTCGCAATGCCATCCTTCACAAACTCAAGGACCCCAAGCCTACGAGACTAGTGACCTTGCCAAGTCCTCAAGACTTCTCATTGCCAAGGCTACATATTTGGACTTACCAACACTAAGCCCCATGCTTGGACTTTTCCCAACACCAAGCTCCATGCTTGGATTTTACCAACACCAAGTCCTATGCTTGGATTTTCCATGCCAAGGCTATACACTTGGACTTCCCACAAATGGTCAACCCCAAGTCAAAAATATAGTCAACTCACCATCAAATATCAAAACATCGCTCGAGTCAAACTCGAGTCCGGTCAATCGTGACTTAGGCCGATTGCACCAACAATCTCCCCCTTTTTGATATTTGATAAAAATCGCATTGAGTTAGGTCACCTAACTCAAATCTCCCGACCAACTAACCCAAATTGGTACCACGTACCAATTAATCCCAATTGGTCTCAATTCTCACAATTCTCCCCCTTTTTGACATACATCAAAAAGGGTCTCTCCAAGGGTCCCAATATCTCATATCCAATGAGAACTCACAATCTCTCCCTTGGTCCAAAAACGCCTCCATCAATCCATGATGGGTAACCTCCCCCTAAAGGCTTGCTCCCCCTTGACCATTGCATCAACAATGTCCTTGGAGAGTCACTAAGCCAATAGGAATACTAAACCATCAAAATTAAGGTTAAAAGTCCAAACACGAACTTCCACACTCCTTAAAATTGATACATCACCCAAATAACTCTCCTAATCCATATCCAATGGATTTTCACCCTTTCTAATGCTCTCCAAAGCATGCTCTAGGGTTAGGAGTGGTTAGGGAACCTAAACATAGCTGAACATGGATCTAACAAATCTTGTTTACCCGAAATCAACTTGGCAGTCGACTCTTGACAATTACCAGTCGACTGCCGTTGACGCCAGTCGACTTCCATCCATGGCAGTCGACTGATAACTGCAAAATACAATTTTCAGGTTTCAGAAATGAAAATAAAAAATTCATAAGTAATTATACATACATTGAAAAATCATGAAAATTCATATGCATAATACTTATAACAATCAATATGAGTGAAAACTGTTTGAAAAATAAAATACTCATAAACTAGTGAGATTGACACAAAGTTCAAAACCATTGAAATTTTCAATGTTCGACCTTACTTTGTATCACCTCATTCAATGGTGATTGCTATCAAAAGATAGACTTCACCAAGGTTTTTCAAAATGGTTTTGAAATGATTTTAAAACCTTATATTGGATCATGTTCTTTGGGCTCAATGTACATGACTTGAACATAAGCTTTCCCAATGATCCATCACTAAAATCTAATGAGTTCTAAGTTCATTATGATGTACTAGATAAGCACATGAACTTAACTCATTTCCTAGTATCTCACATATCTAAGGTATATGAAAAACACATATAAGTCAATTTGTTGTGAGATGTGAATTTTTGTTCTTCTTAATCTATGGTCACATGCATTTATCTAGGCAACACTATTTGATTCCTTTATGCATGGAACTTCAAATCATGCCATGGCTCTTAACTCAATTTTAATTAATGCATGATTGATGATTATGACATAAATTATAACATAAATATCATGTGCCAATAATCATGATGTCATGACATATAGAAGTGCAATCTAAGACATAAGTATGACACAAAATTAACCTAAAATGTCATGACATTTTATATGATAAAAATGAGCATGATGTCATGACATGACATATGAAAAATAAATCATGGAAAATAAAATGTAAAGGTATATAATATCTAATTGTTAAGCCCAATTGCCATTTCTTAGAATTAAATCCATTTTGCCATAATGCTACCCATTTTTCTAGTGTGCAAAAAATCCAAAATGACACACTATGATCTCTAAACCTAAAGTGCCAATTTTGATCAATTTTCAACTTCTCCAAACACATTGGCACATCCTAAAGTGTCAACTCTACCATGGCTAGGTTAACTACCCATCCACTTAGGGTTGACACACCCTAACCCATCTAGCATGAATCGATCACGCTCCTAGGAACCCAATACCTATTGGAGCTCCTTGGGTTAACTAGGTATTTACTAGGGATAACTTCCCTAGATACCTTCCTAATGACCCTTTTTTAGCTTTGAAGCCTTAGTCATTTGGGTCTTTCCTAGGTTAACCTTAGGGATTGCCTCTCTAGTAACCTTCTTAGTGACTACCTTAGATTTTCTTGAATTTTCAGCCACTAGACACACACCATGGCTAATCTTAGGGATAACTTCCCTATTAACCTTGGTTTTTCTAGACTTAGATTTAGTTCCATAATCAAATGGAACATTGTGGTAGGACTTAGGTTTGTGACCTAGACCTTTCTTGCCCTTGGACAATTCTTGTCTCCTAGGTCTTAGATTTTGATCATTAGACCCCATAATTGAAGTTGTCATAATCGCTAGGGTCTTTTCAAGTTTCTTAAGCCTTGACCTCAAGGCTTGGTTTTCCAATTCTAGTCTTCCCAATTTTGATTTTTCATTCTTTCTTTGGGAATGACTCTTCCTAGGCATATGTCTATGATTTTTGGGATTAATGCCTAGGTGGTTTTCTACCTTCCTAATGGACTCCCTAGGTAGAATAGGTCTAGAATTGTTTGATCTAGGTTTGTCCTTAGGTAAATTCACATGCTTAGAACCTAAACAATAAACTTTATTATTTCTACTAGCATGCTTTTCATTAACAATAGCAAGAGTACTAAAATAGTTTCTAACATGCTTTTTAGCCTTAGAACTAGAAGGTGCGTTAAATATACCTTAGGATTTGCTTTGGAAGCTCCCCCTACTTGTGTAGCTCCTTCTTGCCTCTTCTTTCTCCCCCTAGGGCATTGACTTTGTTAGTGTCCTCTTTGTTGTATTTGAAGCACACAATGTGCTCTTTGCTTTTCTTAGCGAGGACTCTGACATTCTTTGACTTTTGGTACCGGTGCTTTCTCGTTAGCCAATTTTGGGCATTTGCTCTTGTAATGCCCTTTCTCCTTACACTCAAAGCAAATTATGTGATCTTTATTATTAA
This sequence comes from Wurfbainia villosa, assembly GCA_025175895.1. Classification (NCBI taxonomy): domain Eukaryota; kingdom Viridiplantae; phylum Streptophyta; class Magnoliopsida; order Zingiberales; family Zingiberaceae; genus Wurfbainia; species Wurfbainia villosa. Next base: position 12,391,949 of record CM045997.1, read on the forward strand.
GAATTGCATTTGAGTTACCTAGGGTGGTGGAAGCCTCTTGATCTTCACTTCTCCCGGAGGTTGAAGCTTCTTCTTGCTCTTCCTCTAGCTCTGGTGATCTAACCTCCACTTCGGATGTTGAGCATCTCTCAACTTCCGAATCCTCGAGCTCTTGGGATGATGATGTGCTTTCCTTGTCTTGAGATTGGGAGGATGAACACTCTTCCTCGGCATCTTTCTCTACTTATGCTGGTTCAGGAATTTCATGGAATTTTACCAACTTTCTCCACAATTCCCTCGCATCCATATATTCACCTAGTCTAGACAAAATAGCATTAGGTATCAATTTTACTAGCATGATTGTTACCTTAATGTTTGTCTTGAATTGTTACCGTTGCTCCTCGGTCCATCTTGACTTTCCTAACGGCTTGTTGTCTTCACCCCTAGGTAATTCAAAATCGTTTTCCATTATTAACATAATATCAAAATCGATTTTGAAATATACCTCCATCCTTTTCTTCCACCATAAGAATTCTCCTTCAAATTTTGGTGGACGGATGTTGATGCCGACCATTTCGGTTGATTATCGCGGAGGTGAGTCCGATGACAACCTTCTTGCTCTGATACCACTTGTTGGAGGTGTTGGGTTTTTTCGAGCCGCAAAAATCGCTTTTTGCGTTGCGGAAACCTCGGAAGCCCCGACCATGGATCCGTGCGAAGATGTATTAAAACTAAAACATGTACGTGCTTATATAAAACCCTAGATCTACCTTAGATCTATATGATAAGGACGTTACCCTCGATGCGATGCCCTTCGCAAATCCCGCTCGTCCAAAAGGTTCGCCAGAACTCAAGAGCGTCAAGTGCACACTCCTCTATTGGTATCCACACAAGCAAAATGTGGAGAAAAACAATCTTGAGTGTGCTAGCACTCCTTAGATGCTCGGCAAGATGAGGAAGGAGAGAGGGAGAGCTTGAGGGAAGTTGATCCAAGGAAGAAGATGAAGTTATGTGTAACTCACCAAATGAATTTAACCATCAAAACCCCTAAAGTGGCCGGCCACTTCAAGGCTTAGGAGGTTACATGCATGCATGTAACTCCCATGGCTCTTGGTCTCCCTCATGAGGTGGCACCACATGATAAGTCAATGATGATGTGTAGCATTATCATTGGCCGGCCATGCCAAGTCATCATCATGACATGACATTTGGTCAAGTCAAACTTGACCTTTCATCTTCCCTCTCAAGTCAAGTCAAACTTGACCTCTAATCTCCCATGGTTGATCAAATCTAACCACTTGACTCAAGTCAATTTGATTTAATGAATCACTATTCATTAATTTAAATTGACTTAATGAATCAAATCTAAATTAGACTCATTCAACACTTGAATCAAATTGAGTCCAACTCAATTAGTCTAATTAAGATTACTCATAATCCAATTTGGTTCATCCCATGAACCTAATCCTCATGGTTCATCATATGAACCTAATCTCCATCTAATTGCTCTTAGTGTTTGACCCTATAGGTTCTTGTAACGTTGGTAATGTCCCTAAACCGATTTAGAAACATAAGCAATGAGCGGTATCTAGCAACACATCATTGCTACCCAAGTTACAAGAATGTTGAGCTCCAACATCACCTTTGTGACTACTAATTGTGACTCTCACAATATGTGACAATGTCCCTCTATCCTTGACATCTAGATTGACCAATTGAGGCATAGACAGTGTCATCCTCGGTACAATCTATATCTTGAACTCCAAGTAGACTCACTCTAATCAAATGAGCTTAATATCTCATATTGACTCATTTGGGCATGACCATGCACTTCGTGGTCTCACTCTATCAAGAATATCGATGTCACCCCCGTCATATAGGAGGGATAGATCCCATCTACATCACTCACATCCCTCTGCATAATTTGTTACATACCCAGTAATCGCCTTTATAGTCCACCCATTTACGGGTGACGTTTGACGAAGCCAAAGTATGCAACTCCTTATGTAGGGAACCATGGTGACTTCAGGTCTAAGGACTAATAGTCATACTAATAGCCACATGAGAAAGTATATGACACTTATATAACGATCCATGATACTTTCTCATGGGGGGTCATTCAGTATACATTCTCCAATGCATACCCATGTGTCAACTTGATATATCATATCCATGACTTGTGAGATCAAGTCATCGTGTTGACCTACATGCTAGTCTCTACGCATTAACATTGTCCCTGAATGTTAATACTCGACTAGGAATGATTAAGAGTAGTGTTCTCTATATCATCTCATTATCGATTCAACCAATCGATTGATATAGATAAGAACCTACTACTCATGGACATTATTATATTTAGTTATTTGGCACCAATACAAGTAAATATACTAACCATGCCTTTATAAATAGGAATATGATACAATAAAGTTCATACAATAATCATCACATGATTGACTCTAGGGCTTTCACTAATAATCTCCCACTAGCACTAGTGCCAATCACCGTAGTATCTAATACCCAATGACCTAGTGTGACCATCATGCTGTTTCTGTGCCAAAGCCTTAGTCAAGGGATCTGCGATGTTAGACTCTGTGGGTACTCTACAAATCTTCACATCTCCTCTATCGATAATCTCTCGAATGAGATGGAAGCGCCGTAGTATGTGTTTGGTCCGCTGGTGTGAGCGAGGTTCCTTAGCCTGTGCAATCGCTCCATTGTTGTCACAATAGAGCTCTATGGGATCTGCTATGCTAGGAACCGCCCCAAGCTCAGTAATGAACTTGCGGATCCAAACTGCCTCCTTTGCTGCCTCAGATGCTGCGATATACTCGGCTTCTATTGTAGAATCAGCAACTGTATCCTGCTTCGAACTCTTCCAGCTCACAGCGCCACCATTCAAGCAAAACACGAACCCTGACTGCGATCTATAATCATCCTGGTCAGTTTAGAAGCTGACATCGCTGTTACCCTTTACAGCTAGCTCCTCATCGTTTCTAAATATCAAGAAATATTCTTTAGTCCTTCTCAAGTACTTAAGAATATTCTTGACTGCTATCCAGTGACGCTCACCTGGATCTGACTGATATCTACTCATCATGATCAAAGTATACAAGACATCAGGATGAGTACATAGCATGACGTACATGATAGATCCTATAGCAGATGTGTAAGGGATCTTATCCATGCGGTCTCTCTCCTCTCTAGAAGAGGGACTTTGAGTCTTCGAAAGACTCACACCATGTGACATTGGCAGAAGTCCCTTCTTGGAATTCTACATGAAAAACTGTAGTAATACCGTGTCAATGTATGTACTCTAACTTAGGCAAAGCAATCTCTTAGATCTATCTCTATAGATCTTGATGCCTAGAATACAGGCTACTTCACCTAAGTCCTTCATTGAGAAGCATGTCCCTAGCCAAGTCTTCACAGACTGTAGCGAAGGGATGTCATTCCCAATGAGTAGTATGTCATCCACATACAATACAAGAAAGACAACTGTATTCCCATTAACCCTTTATTAGACACAGGGTTCATCTTCATTCTTGATGAAACCAAACTATTTGATTGCATCATCAAATCGAAGATTCCAGCCCCGAGAGGCTTGCTTTAGTCCATAAATGGACCTTTGCAGCTTGCATACTTTTCCAGTATGCTGTGGATCTTCAAAACTCTTAGGTTGTGTCATGTACACATCCTCGAGTAAGTTTCCATTCAGAAACGTGGTTTTGACATCCATCTGCCAGATCTCATAATCGTGGTATGCTGCAATAGCAAGAAAGATCCGAATGGACTTAAACATCGCCACTGAAGAAAAGGTTTCATCATAGTCAATACCATGAATTTGCTTGAAACTTTTAGCCACCAATCGACCCTTATAGGTATGCGTAAGTCCATCCATGTCAGTCTTTCTCCTAAAGACCCACTTACACCCAATGGGTTTGACCCCTTCAGGTGGATCAACCAAAGTCCATACTTGGTTGGTGTACATGGATTCCATCTCGGATCTCATGGCCTCTAGCCATTTCTCAGAATCTGGGCTCATCACAGCTTCTTGATAGGAGGTAGGCTCATTCTCAATGAGCATAACGTCATCATGGTCAGACAAGAGAAATGAGTATCTCTCAGGCTGACGACGTACCCTATCAGATCTACGAAGAGGTAGGTCTACCTGAACAGGTGGTTGTTCCACAACTCCTTATGCAACAACCTCATCACCCACAACACTTTGTGGTTCCTATTCAACCTCCATCAAGGCCTTAGTGCTATGGTCCTTATCTTGAATTTCTTCAAGATCGAAGGTACTCCCACTAGTTTTTCTAGAAACAAAATCCCTTTCTAGAAAAATCCCAGTCTTTGCTACAAACACTTTGTACTGACTGGGAATGTAGAAGTAATATCCCTTTGTATCCTTGGGATATCCAACAAAATAGCACCTATCGGATTTGGGTCCCAGTTTTTCTGAGACTTGACGTCGAACGTAAGCCTCACAACTCTAAATCTTCATGAAAGACATCTTGGGATTTCTCCCTGTCCATATCATATATGGTATCTTTATCACAACCTTGAATGGTATGCGGTTAAGGGTAAAAGCTGCTGTGTCTAGAGCATATCCCCAAAAAAATATAGGAAGATCTGTGTGACTCATCATAGAACGTACCATATCTAATAGGGTACGATTCCTCCTTTCGGATACACCATTCCACTGTGGTGTTCCAGGAGGAGTGAGTAGGGATAGAATCCCACACTTAGCTAGATAGTCACAAAACTCATGGCTAAGGTATTCACCACCTCGATCTGATCGAAGTATCTTAATACTCTTGCCAAGCTGGTTTTGTACTTCATTCTTGAATTCTTTGAACTTTTCAAAGGATTCTGATTTATGTGTCATAAGATACACATAACCATATCTACTGAAGTCATCAGTAAATGTAATGAAGTACCTGTAACCACCTCTATCAGCAACATTGAAAGGACCACATACATCACTATGTATAAGTCCTAACAAATCTGTTGCTCTTTCGCTGTGTCCACTAAAGGGAGTCTTGGTCATCTTGCCTAAAAGGCAAGACTCGCATGTCTCATATGATTCGAAATCAAATGAGTCTAGCAGCCCATCCTTATGGAGCTGAGATAAGCGACTCTCATTTATGTGACTTAAGCGACAATGCCAGAGATAGGTTTGGTTCAACTCATTTGACTTGAACCTCTTGACAAGTAGAGTCCGTTCATTAGAGGTGCACTACAATAGAACATATCATTTAAATAAACTGAACAACATTTGTTCTTTATTATAAATGTAAATCCTTTCTTGTCCAAACAAGAAACCGAAATTATGTTCTTAGTCAAAGTAGACACATAACAACATTCATCTAATTCTAGTACAAGCCCAGAGGGCAGAGATAGATCATAAGTTCCTGCAGCAACAGCAGCAACCCTTGCTCCATTGCCTACTTGTAGGTCCACCTCGCCCTTTGTCAATGCCTTGCTATTTCTCAGCGCCTACACATTGGTACAAATGTGAGATGCACATCCGGTAACTAATACCCATGATGAAGAAATAGATAGATTGACTTCTATAACATTTATACCTGAAGTAGAAGTCTCACTTCTTTTCTTCTTAAGATCTTAAGCTTTACGCTTCGTTGTCGCTTCCTTGCAATGGAAGCAAGCCCCTTCTTTGGCTACCCCTCCTTTGGGTTTAAGTTCTTTGCCTTTGCCCTTGGCTTGGGACTTTCCCTTACCTTTAGGCTTGCCCTTGCCTTTCCTTTTGTGCACCATCAAAATGGTGTCAGATTTTCCCTTCTTAAGGTTAAGCTCAATAGTTCTCAACATGCTGAGCATCTCAGGCTGTGGCTTATCAATTTCATTCATGTTGTAATTTATGACAAATTGATTGTAGGCTTATGACAAAGATTGCAAGATCAAGTCAGTGGCCAACTCTTGGCCAAGTGGGAATCCCAACCTTTGTAGGTTTTCTACGTACCCAATCATCTTGAGTACATATGGACCTATGGGAGTCCCATCTTGCATTTTGGATCCAAACAATGCCTTAGAGACTTCATATCTCTCATGCCTTGCTTGTCCTTGATATAGTTGACGAAGATGTCCAACCATTTCATATTGTGCTTCGTTCCAGTTACGTATTGCTCGGCCACGTTAGGTCACTATTAAGACATGACACATCTAATGCATCATCTTGATGCTTCTTGTAAGCATCTTTGTCAGCTCGCGAGGCAGTGACAGAAGGTGCCTCCGGAATGGGTTGCTTCAAGACGTACAACTTCCTTTTTTGGGTGAGAACAATTCTCAGGTTCCTATACCAGTCCAGGAAATTTGCTCCATTGAGCTTGTCCTTCTCAAGGATAGAACGCAGAGAGAGAGTGTTCATGTTTGTCGACATAGTAATCTACAACATACAATGCAGAGAATTAATATCGTATTCCTTTTATCATTTAATTAGGCCTTTAATCAAATGATGCTCCCACTGAATTATAGGAATTTTGTAGAATCGAGTTATGGATGTGGTCAAACCACATTACTAGATTCATACAAATTTGCTATAATTCTTGCGGGACAAGATCCACATCATACTAAGCCTTGAGTTAGCTTTTGTTGGTGCAACAATGCTCCAAGCATTTATATGTTTTGATGTTTGGCTAATCATCTAAGTTAGGCAATATCTTGTGATCTAATTACGAATGTGTTTAAGTGACAGGGAAATCCAAGGATAAAGACTTGGTAAAAGTATGATCTTGGCAAAGGAAGTCCAAGGGATGGACTTGGCGGCATAAGACCAAGCTTATAGTCTTGGCAGCATAAAGTCCAAGTGAACCTTGGCAAAGGAAGTCCAAAGTAAAGTCTTGGCAGCATAAGTCCAAGCTTGTAGTCTTGGCGGCGTAAAGTCCAAGCATTTGGCAACCCAAGACATGACGAAACCGAAGGAAGCTCTTGGAAGCAAAGCGCAAAGGATGAACAAGTCGCGGACTCGGAGGGATCCTGAAGGCGCAAGGCTTATTGAGGAGCTAGAAGGTTGAGTCTAGGTCTAGGGTATAAAATCAAGTATGAATTACTCATACTTGATGAGTATCAATCGACGATCGATGTATCGATCGGTGTCGGCGTTCGGTGAGTCGGGATGAAACCACGACCATCGATCGGTGACTTGATCGAGCGGTCGGCGATCTTTGCGATCGATCGCTGCCCCATCGATCGGTGATCAAGGAAATATCACGCAGAATCACGGTCTCACTCATTGCTTTGCCTTAATCACTCGGTGATCCACCCCATGATCGGTGATGGAGGATCGATCGGTGATCACTGGCCGTTGGAATGCGGCTCTGAATCTCCGCGAGATCGCGTTTGGCCGTTGGTGGCCGGCAGATCGTGATGGCATGCATCGTCTGATCAGCATAACGGAAAAAAACAACCCCTCTTCTATAAAAAGGGGCCATGGGGAGCTTGGTGAAGCTAGTGCTCTTGCTCTTAACTATACTCTCGTGCTCACCAAGCCTTCCAAGTGTTTTTAGTGATTTAAATCCTCCTCTTCTCTTGTTCTTGATCATCCATCATTGTAAAGAAGAGGAGAGAATTGTAAGAAAGGTTTCTCCACCTTGGTTCATCTAAAGGAGGTTCTAGTGAAGATTGATTAGGGCTAATCCACCTTACGGATTGTCGTGGAGTAGGAGCGTCATCTCCGAACCACGTTACATCGGGTGTTAGTTTTGTTTCTTATTTTTGTTTGTGCTTATATTTGTATTGCTTCCGCTAACATTTTGTGTAGAAACAAGAAAGGCTAATCACCCCCCCTCTAGCCATTCCAACGATTTCTAACAGTTTTGACTAAATCGCCCAAGACTTAGTACGATCGGTGGGTAACACATTACCGATTACATCTCTATGCAACTCTTGTTTATAGGATCAAGACCCACATTTACAAAAGACCTTAAGTTAGCTTTGGTTAAATCGCCCAAGATTTAGTGTAAATGCGATCTTATCCTATCTTTCCAACGATTGGAATATGCCTATAGTTCTACTCGATCCAATTGAGTTAACTAGTTTTACTCAATCTAATTGAGCTTACTTTAACCCAAGTCGTGATAGGCGGGACCAAGATTGTCCCTCCGCACCCTACCAAGATAATATGCTGCTTTGGCAGATTCAACAACTACAAATGATCGAGGTAGTGATGGGTATCAAGGACCTGGTAGGCATTTACGAGTTGATTCGATTAAGATCTAATCTAATCGTAATGTGTATCATATACGCATTAAGGCCTTTATTATCCTATATTAGCATGCATTACATACATACAATCATTATTCTAGCATGCATCATATACATACAAGAAAATTATCCTAGCATGCATCATATACATACAAGCATTATTCTACTAGCATGCATCACATACATACAAGCAAAATCAAATATATATATATATATATATATATATATATATATATATATATATATATATATATATATATATAAAATTAACTGTGATGTAGTCATGACCCTACTACGATCTTCTCAAGCCAATGAGAAGATCGGACGGTCAACCTAAGGCTAGCGGCTTCTCCAAGTGCTTCCTTTGACCGCCATGTGTCGTCGGCACCCTTCTCGTAACTTCGTCTACAAGTGGACTTTCCACCGCTCTATTTTGTACATTACAAATATGAAACTCGAGTTACATTCGAGTCTAAAACTATTTACAACTAGAATTTGAAAAGAAGAGGTACGACACGCAGGTCGCATACACTATACAACACACACAACCACAAAAACAGCACGCAGGCCGTATTATGAATTACAACACATCATAATCCAATCAAATTGGGGTCATTGGGCCATGAAAATCACAGAATTATACATAATTCTAAATTATGTATTTTTACAAAAAATTTCTATAATTTTTCCTATTTTTTTTTTTTCAATTTTATGAGTCACCTCTCCGTAACGGTCCCGCTAAGCGGTTGCCGGGCGCGATCGCGGGACAAGGCCCCTTTCGGGGATAGGGGCAGCGCCCCTACTTGCAAAATAAACTTTGAAAGTGTCCCTACTACGATCTTACAACAACTTAAGTCACTGTCCCAAAAACCTAAAGTGAGAACTCGCCGTTTCGGAGAATTTTTCTCGGTGGTTGAAGCCGACAAGTGTCCCAACACTCGTTGCTTCGACTCTTCGAGAAAAATACCCAAAAATTCTATAAAAATAGGAAATTTACAGAAACATAAAATTCTGTAATTTTTATATCTAATATAAAAGCTACAAAAATGAAACACATACATGCTTCGCACGTGGCTCTGATACCACTGTTGGGTTTTTCCGAGCCGCAAAAATTGCTTTTTGGGTTGCGGAAACCTCGGAAGCCCCGGCCACGGATTCGTGAGAAGATGTATTAAAACTAAAACATGTATGTGCTTATATAAAATCCTAGATCTACCTTAGATCTATATGATAAGAATGTTACCCTCGATGCGACGCCCTTCACAAATCCCGCTCGTCCAAAAGGTTCGTCGGAACTCAAGAGCGTCAAGTGCACACTCCTCTATTGGTATCCACACAAGCAAAAGGTGGAGAAAAACAATCTTGAGTGTGCTAGCACTCCTTAGATGCTCGGCAAGATGAGGAAGGAGAGAGGGAGAGCTTGAGGGAAGTTGATCCAAGGAAGAAGATGAAGTTATGTGTAACTCACCAAATGAATTCAACCATCAAAACCCCTAAAGTGGCCGGCCACTTCAAGGCTTGGGAGGTTACATGCATGCATGTAACTCCCATGGCTCTTGGTCTCCCTCATGAGGTGGCACCACATGATAAGTCAATGATGATGTAGAGCATCATCATTGGCCGGCCATGCCAAGTCATCATCATGACATGACATTTGGTCAAGTCAAACTTGACCTTTCATCTTCCCTCTCAAGTCAAGTCAAACTTGACCTCTAATCTCCCATGGTTGATCAAATCTAACCACTTGACTCAAGTCAATTTGATTTAATGAATCTCTATTCATTAATTTAAATTGACTTAATGAATCAAATCTAAATTAGACTCATTTAACACTTGAATCAAATTGAGTCCAACTCAATTAGTCTAATTAGGATTACTCATAATCCAATTTGGTTCATCCCATGAACCTAATCCTCATGGTTCACTATATGAACCTAATCTCCATCTAATTGCTCTTAGTGTGTGACCCTATAGGTTCTTGTAATGTTGGCAATGTCCCTAAACCGATTTAGGAACATAAGCAATGAGCGGTATCTAGCAACACATCATTGCTATCCAAGTTACAAGAATGTTGAGCTCCAACATCACCTTTGTGACTACTAATTGTGACTCTCACAATATGTGACAATGTCCCTCTATCCTTGACATCTATATTGACCAATTGAGGCATAGACCGTGTTATCCTCGGTACAATTTATATCTTGAACTCCAAGTAGACTCACTCTAATCAAATGAGCTCAATATCTCATATTGACTCATTTGGGCATGGCCATGCACTTCGTGGTCTCACTCTATCAAGAATATCGATGTCACCCCCGTCATATAGGAGGGATAGATCCCATCTACATCACTCATATCCCTTCGCATAATTTGTTACATACCCAGTAATCGCCTTTATAGTCCACCCATTTACGGGTGACGTTTGACGAAGCCAAAGTATGCAACTCCTTATGTAGGGAACCATGGTGACTTCAGGTCTAAGGACTAATAGTCATACTAATAGCCACATGAGTAAGTATATGACACTTATATAATGATCCATGATACTTTCTCATGGCGGGTCATTCAGTATACATTCTCTAATGCATACCCATGTGTCAACTTGATATCTCATATCCATGACTTGTGAGATCAAGTCATCGTGTTGACCTACATGCTAGTCTCTACGCATTAACATTGTCCCTGAATGTTAATACTCGACTAGGAATGATTAAGAGTAGTGTTCTCTATATCATCTCATTATCGATTCAACCAATCAATTGATATAGATAAGAACCTACTACTCAAGGACATTATTATATTTAGTTATTTGGCACCAATACAAGTAAATATAATAACCATGCCTTTATAAATAGGAATATGATACAATAAAATCCATACAATAATCATCACATGATTGGCTCTAGGGCTTTCACTAACAGGAGGATCGGTGGCCGACTAGAGGGGGTGAATAGCCCTATCGACGTGCTTGATGGATTTCGATCGTTCGTCTCTACAATTCGTTAGTATGCGTAGCGGAAATTCAAATAACAAATATGAATATGAATACAAGCACAAATGACAACCGATATATGTGGTTTGGAACCTTAGGGTTCCTACTCCACGGGGCGAGCTCAACGAGCTCTAGTGATACACACGATACTACTAAATCTCCTTCTCGACAACACGTCGGAGGTGGAGAAACCTCGTACAAGCAATTACAACAATAATACACAAAGATACAAGAAAATACAAATACAACAATGAAATATGTAAAGAAAAACTTTACAACAATGGATTTGAACTCTTGCTTGTTGCCTGCTTTGGTTTGCTTTTGAAGGACTGGAATGCAACAGCAATTCCCCTCCAAAATCTCCCTAAAAACCTTGGCGAACTCCTCTATCTCAAGCTCCATTTATAACCTGCATCGAGCTGATTCCGTGCCCAGCAATCGACTGGCAAAATCCCCAGTTGACTACCAATAGTGCCGTTGTGAGGCAACGACCTAATCCACATCGGCATCCAAGCTAACGGATACACTGGCAGTCAACTACCCAATACCATCAGTCGACTGTTGATATCGTAGTCGACTGGGCAGTCAGCTACCTAACGTTCTATGCCCGTGACCACCTTCATCAGTCGACTGCTACGACAAAATCCACCAGTCGCACACCAGTCAATTGCCATCAACTTGGATCAGTCGAACCGACACCTATGTCAGTCGACTGCTATCGGGTAAAATCTCAAACAAACACTAGTTTGAGCATCCGACCGTCGGGTAAAACCTTAAACACCAAGTTTGAGCATCCGACACTTAGTCTTAGCCACTTGGCCAAGTCCACCTCATCCTCTCATAAAGTTCCCCACCGAAGCTCTCTTCCCTCGACCTACATCCCTCGAATGCACCAAGCGCATGACTTCGCAATGCCATCTTTTGCGTCTCTTCCCTTCGAAGTTTGCTTCCCTTGGGCCTCACTCCATTCGCTCCCCGTCCGGTGGTCCCTCGGATGCACCAAACGCACGACTTCGAAATGCCATCCTTCACCGACTCAAGGACCCCGAGCCTACAAGACTAGTGACCTTGCCAAGTCCTCAAGACTTTCCATTGACAAGGCTACACACTTAGACTTACCAACACCAAGCCCCATGCTTGGACTTTTCTCAACACCAAGCTCCATGCTTGGATTTTATCAACACCAAGCCCTATGCTTGGATTTTCAATGCCAAGGCTACACACTTGGACTTCCCACAAATGGTCAACCCCAAGTCAACCATGTAGTCAACTCACCGTCAAACATCAAAACATTGCTCGAGTCAAACACGAGTCCATAATCGTCGATTGGCACCACTTGACATGCAAGAGATGAGGATAAAGAAACTCAGCCTGATGGACATTGAGCTTCAGATGAAGTTGATTGAAATAAGTGCGTGAAGTGCCCCACACTTCATCCGTGGGGGAAAAAATATCAATTCCAATTCCTTAGCAGCAGCGACACGAAAGTATTCCAACTCTCTTACTATAAGACGGTTGGCACGTGCGCATCCCTTCTCATAGGGACGTCGAAACTAGGCGTACATGCCAGAAATACCTTCATCGCACTCCCCTCTTTCGTGGGGTGGCAATTTCTCGGAAATCCAATTCCCCTAGGCCCATGAATGGATTTTGATCGAAACTCATTAATGGACCTAGAGAGCTCAAATTGGGCTGACTCCATGTGCGATAGGGTCGTGAAGTGCCCCATACTTCATTCGTGGGAAAAAAATATCAGTTATAATTCCTTAGCGGTAGCGACACAAAGGTATTCCAACTCTCTTACTATAAGACAGTTGGCACTTGCGCATCCCTTCTCTTAGGGACGTCGAAACTAGGCGTACACCCCAGAAACACCTTCATCGCACTCTCCTCTTCCAGGGGGTGGCAATTTCTCAGAAATCCAAGTCCCCTCGTCCCATCAATGGGTTTCGATTGAAACTCATTGATAGACCTAGAGTGCTCAGATTGGGCTGATTCCATGTATGACAGGGTCGTGAAGTGCCCCACACTTCATCCGTGGGGAAAAAATATCAGTTCTAATTCCTTAGCGGCAGTGACACGAAGGTATTCCAACTTTCTTACTATAATACGGTTTGACACATGCGCATCCCTTCTCATTGGGACGTTGAAACTAAGCGTACATGCGAGAAACACTTTCACTGTACTCCCCTCTTCCGGGGGTGGCAATTTCTCGGAAATCCAAGTCCCTTCGGCCCATCAATGAGTTTCGATCGAAACTCATTGATTGACCTAGAGAGCTGAGATTGAGTTGATTCCACGTGCAATAGGGTCGTGAAGTGCCCCACACTTCATCTGTGGGAAAAAAATATCAGTTCTAATTCCTTAGTTGTAGCGGCACGAAGGCATTCCAACTCTTTTACTATAAGACGGTTGGCACATGTGCATCCCTTCTCGTAGGGATGTCGAAACTAGGCGTACATGCAAGAAACACCTTCATCGCACTCCCCTCTTTCGGGGGGGGGGGGGTGGGTGGGTGGGTGGGTGGAAATTTCTCAAAAATCCAAGTCCCCTAGGCTCATTAATGGGTTTCGACCGAAACTCATTGATGGAGCTGGAGAGCACAGATTGAGCTTATTCCACGTGCGATAGGGTCGTGAAGTGCCTCACACTTCATCCGTGAGGGAAAAAAAAATATCAGTTTCAATTCCTTAGGGCAACGACACGAAGGTATTTCAACTCTCTTACTATAAGATGGCTGGCACGTGCACATCACTTCTCGTAGGGATGTCGAAACTATATCATCTCATTATCGATTCAACCAATCGATTGATATAGATAAGAACCTTCTACTTAAGGATGTTATTATACTTAGTTATTTGGCACCAATACAAGTAAGTATAATAACCATAAAGAAATGTATTTATTAAATAGGAATATGATACAACAAGTCCATACAACAATCATCACATGATTGACTCTAGGGCTTTCACTAACAATCTCCCAGTAGCACTAGTGCCAATCATTGTAGTATCTAATACCCAATGACCTAGTGTTACCATCATGCTTTTTCTGTGCCAAAGCCTTTGTCAAGGGATCTGTGACGTTAGCCTCTGTGGGTACTCTACAAATCTTCACATCTTCTCTGTTGATAATCTCTTGAATGAGATGGAAGTGCCGTAGTATGTGTTTGGTCCACTGGTGTAAGCGAGGTTCCTTAGCCTGCGCAATTGCTCTATTGTTGTCACAATAGAGCTCTATCGGATCTGCTATGCTAGGAACCACTCCAAGCTCAGTAATGAACTTGCGGATCCAAACTGCCTCCTTTGTTGCCTCTGATGCAGCAATATACTCAGCCTTTATTGTAGAATCAACAACTGTGTTCTGCTTCGAACTCTTCCAGCTCAAAGCGCCACCATTCAAGCAAAACACGAACCCTAACTGTGATCTATAATCATTCGCCGGGAAGTTTCGACATCGTCAGAACCCTTTACAGCTAGCTCCTCATCGCCTCCAAATATCAAGAAATATTCTTTAGTCCTTCTCAAGTACTTAAGAATATTCTTGATTGCTATCCAGTGACGCTCACCTGGAAATGACTGGTATCTACTCGTCATGCTCAAAGCATACGAGACATCAGGACGAGTACATAACATGGCGAACATGATAGATCCTATGGCCGATGCATAAGGGATCTTATCCATGCGGTCTCTCTCATCTCTAGAAGAGGGACTTTGAGTCTTCGAAAGACTCACACCATGTGACATCGGCAGAAGTCCCTTCTTGGAATTCTGCATGGCAAACCATAGTAATACCGTGTTAATATATGTACTCTGACTTAGGCCAAGCAATCTCTTAGATCTATCTCTATAGATCTTGATGCCTAGAATACAGGCTACTTCACCTAAGTCCTTCATTGAGAAGCACGTCCCCAACCAAGTCTTCACAGACTGTAGCGAAGGGATGTCATTCTCAATGAGTAGTATGTCATCCACATACAATATAAGGAAGACAACTATGTTTCCATTAACCCTCTTGTAGACACAGGGTTCATCTTCATTCTTAATGAAACCAAACTGTTTGATCTCATCATCGAATTGAAGATTCCAGCTCCGAGAAGCTTGCTTTATCCCATAAATGGACCTTTGCAGCTTGCATACTTTCCCAGTATGCTGTGGATCTACAAAACCCTCAGGCTGTGTCATGTACACATCCTCGAGCAAGTTTCCATTCAGAAATACAGTTTTGACATCCATCTGCCAGATCTCATAATTGTGGTATGCTGCAATAGCAAGCATAATCCGAATGGACTTAAACATCGCCACTGGAGAAAAGGTTTCATCATAGTCAATACCATGAATTTGGTTGAAACCTTTAGCCACCAATCGACCCTTATAGGTATGCATAAGTCCATCCATGTTAGTCTTTCTCTTAAAGACCCACTTACACCCAATGGGTTTGACGCCTTCAGGTGGATCAACCAAAGTCCATACTTGGTTGGTGTACATGGATTCTATCTCGGATCTCATGACCTCTAGCCATTTCTCAGAATATGGGCTCATCATAGCTTCTTGATAGGAGGTAGGCTCATTCTTAATGAGCATAACATCATCATGGTCAGACAAGAGAAATGAGTATCTCTCAGACGACGTATCCTATCAGACCTGCGAAGAGGTAGGTCTACCTGAACAGATTGTTGTTCCACAACTCTTTGTGCAACAATCTCATCACCCACAACACTTTGTGGTTCCTGTTCAACCTCCATCAAGGCCTCAGTGCTATGGTCCTTATCTTGAATTTCTTCTAGAAACACTAGTTTTTCTAGAAACAAAATCTCTTTCTAGAAATACTTCAGTATTTACCACAAACACTTTGTGCTGATTAGGAATGTAGAAGTAATATCCCTTCGTTTCCTTGAAATATCCAACAAAATAGCACTTATCGGATTTAGGTTCCAGTTTATTTGAGACTTGACGTCGAACGTAAGCCTCACAACCCCAAATCCTCATGAAAGACATCTTGGGATTTTTCCCTATCCATATCATATATGGTGTTTTTATCACATCCTTGGATGGTACACAGTTAAGTGTGAAGGCTACTGTGTCTAGAGCATATCCCCAAAAGGATATAGGACAATCTGTGTGACTCATCATAGATCGTACCATATCTAATAGGGAACGATTCCTCCTTTCAGATACACCATTTCACTGTGGTGTTCCAGGAGGAGTGAGTTGGGATAGACTCCCACACTCAGCTAGATAGTCACGAAACTCATGGCTAAGGTATTCACCACCTCGATCTGATCAAAGTATCTTAATATTCTTGCCAAGCTGGTTTTATACTTCATTCTTGAATTCTTTAAACTTTTCAAAGGATTCCGACTTATGTGTCATCAGATACACATAACAATATCTATTGAAGTCATCAGTAAATGTAATGAAGTACCTATAACCACCTCTAGCAGCAATATTGAAAGGGCCACATACATCACTATGTATAAGTCCTAACAAGTCTGTTGCTCTTTCGCTGTGTCCACTAAAGGGAGTCTTGGTCATTTTGTCTAGAAGGAAAGACTCGCATGTCTCATATGATTTTGCAATAGCAGCCCATCCTTATGGAGCTGGGATAAGCGACTCTCATTTATGTGACCTAAGCAACAATGCCAGAGATAGGTTTGGTTCAACTCATTTGACTTGAACCTTTTGGTACTTATGTTATAGATGGGGCTCTCTAAGTCTAGAATGTAGAGTCCGTTCATCAGAGATGCACTACAATAGAACATATCATTTAAATAAACTGAACAACATTTGTTCTTTATTATAAATGAAAAGCCTTTCTTGTCTAAACAAGAAACTGAAATTATGTTCTTAGTCAAAGCAGGCACATAATAACATTCATCTAGTTCTAGTACAAGCCCAAAGGGCAGAAATAGATAATAAGTTTCTACAGAAACAGCAGCAACCCTTGCTCCATTGCCTACTCGTAGGTCCACCTCGCCCTTCGTCAATGCCCTGCTATTTCTCAGCGCCAGCACATTGGCACAAATGTGAGATGCATATCCGGTATCTAATACCCATGATGAAGAAATAGATAGATTGACTTCTATGACATATATACCTGAAGTAGAAGTCTCACTTCTCTTCTTCTTAAGATCTTCTAGGTATGCTTTGCAGTTATGCTTTCAGTGTCCAGCTTCCTTACAGTGGAAGCAAGTCCCTTCCTTGGCCACCCCTTCTTTTGGTTTCAGTACCTTGCCTTTGCCCTTGGCTTGGGACTTTCCCTTACCTTTAGGCTTGCCCTTGCCTTTCTTCTTTTGCACCATCAAAATGGAGTCAGGTTTTCCCTTCTTAAGGTTGAGCTCAGCAGTTCTCAACATGCTAAGCATCTCAGGCAGTGGCTTATCAATTTCATTCATGTTGTAATTCATGACAAATTGATTGTAGCTTTGTGGCAAAGATTGCAAGATCAAGTCAGTGGCCAGCTTTTGGCCAAGTGGGAATCCCAACCTCTGTAGGTTCTCTATGTACCCAATCATCTTGAGTACATATGGACATACGAGAGTCCCATCTTGCATCCTGGATTGAAACAGTGCCTTAGAGATCTCATATCTCTCGTGCCTTGCTTGTCCTTGATATAGTTGATGAAGATGTTCAACCATATCAAAAGCATTCATGAACTCGTGTTGCTTCTGAAGCTCAGAGTTCATGGTCGCGAGCATGAGGCATGACACATCTAATGCATCATCTTGATGCTTCTTGTAAGCATCTCGGTCAGCTCGCGAGGCAGTGGCAGGAGGTGCCTCCGGAATGGGCTGCTCCAGGATGTACAGTTTTCTTTTTTGGGTGAGAACGATTCTCAGATTCCTGTACTAGTCCAGGAAATTAGCTCCATTGAGCTTGTCCTTCTCAAGGACAGAATGCAGGGAGAGAGTGTTCGTGTTTGTCGACATGGTAATCTACAACATACATAATGTAGAAAATTAATATCATATTCCATTTATCATTTAATTAGCCCTTTAGTTAAATGATGCTCCCACTGAAATATAGGACTTTTGTAGAATCGAGTCATGGATGTGGTCAAACCACATTACTAGATTCATACAAACTCGCTATAATTCTTGCGGGACAAGATCCACATCATACTAAGCCTTGAGTTATCTTTGGCTAAATCGCCCAAGACTTAGTACGATCGGTGGGTAACACATTACCGATTACATCTCTATGCAACTCTTGTTTATAGGATCAAAACCTACATTTACAAAAGACCTTGAGTTAGCTTTGGCTAAATCGCCCAAGATTTAGTGTAAATGTAATCTTATCCTACCTTTCCAACAGTTGGAATATGCCTATAATTTTACTCGATCCAATTGAGTTAACTAGTTTTACTCAATATAATTGAGCTTATTCTCACCCAAGCTGTGATAGGCGGGACCAAGATTGTCCCTCCGCACCCTATATATATATATATATATATATATATATATATATATATATATATATATATATATATATATATATATATATATATATATATATATATATATATATATAATTAAATTGTGATGAAGTCATGGCCCTACTACGATCTTCTCAAGCCAATGAGATGATCGGACGGTCAACCTAGGGTCTCCAAGCGCCTCCTTTGATCGCTATGTGTCGTCGGCTCCCTCCTCGTAACTCCGTCTACTAGTGGACCTTCCACCGCTTCATTTTGTACATTACAAAGATGAAACTCGAGTTACATTCGAGTCTAAAACTATTTACAACAGGAATATTAAAAGAAGAGACACGACGCGCAAGTCGCATACCATATACAACATGCACAACCACAAAAACGGCGCGCAAGCCATATTATGAATTACAACACATTTATCCAATCACATTGGGGTTCTTGGGCCATGACCATCACAGTATTATACATAATTCTAAATTATATATTTTACAGAAATTTCTATAATTTTTCCTATTTTTTGTTTTCAATTTTATGAGTCACATCTCCGTAATGGTCCCACTATATCATTTTCGGGCGCGATCGCGGGACAAGGCCCCTTGCGGGGTTAGGGGCAGCGCCCCTTCTTGCAAAATAAACCTTGCGAGTGTCCCATCTTGATCTTACAGTGTCTTAAGTCACTGTCCCAAAAAATTAAAGTGAGAATTCGCTGTTCTGGAGAGTTTTTCTCGGTGGTTGAAGCCTACAAGTGTCCCAACACTTATTGCTTCGACTCTTCGAGAAAAATACCCAAAAAAAAACTATAAAATAGGAAATTTACAGAAACTTACAGATCTGTAATTTTTATATCTAATACAAAAATTACTAAACTAAACACATACATGCTTCGCACGTGGCTCTGATACCACTGTTGATCGATTCGAGCTGTAAAAAATGCTTTTTGCATTGCGGAAACCTCGGAAGTCGGCCATGGATCCGTGCGAAGATAAACAAAAATTACATATACGTGTTTAGAAAAACCTAGATCTACCTTAGATCTACATGAAAGGAGCGTTACCCTTGATGCGACGCCCTTCGCTTATCTCGCTCGTCCAAACGGCTTGTCGGAACTCGAGAGTGTCAAGTGTACACTCCTCTATCAGTATCCACACAAGAAATAGGTGGAGAAAAGCAACCTAGAGTGTACTAGCACCCTTAGAAGCTCACGACAAGGATGAGGGGGAGAGAGCTTGAGAGGAGAGGAGGAAGAAGATGAAGTTACTACTCTTAACTTCACACTAATGCACCAACATTATTGTGGCTGGCCACTTCAAAAAGGGTTATATACATGCATGTAATACCAAGAGCCATGGCTCTTGGTCTCCCTCATGAGGTGGCACCCCATGATGTGTCCATGATGATGTGGAACATCATCATTGGCCGACTCATGCCAAGTCATCATGACATGACAATTGGTCAAGTCAAAATTGACCATTCATCTTCCCTCTCAAGTCAAGCCAAACTTGATCTCTTATCTCCCATGGTTGATCAAATCCAACCATTTGATTCAAGTCAATTTAATTTAATAAATCTCTATTTATTAGTTTAAATTGACTCAATGAATCAAATCTAAATTAGACTCATTCAACACTTGAATCAAATTAAGTCCAACTCAATTAGTCTAATTTAGATTACTCTTAATCCAATTTGGTTCATCCCATGAACCTAATCCTCATGGCCCATCATATGAACCTAATCTCCATCTAATTGCCCTTTGTGTGTGACCTTATAGGTTCTTGTAACATTGGCAATGCTCCTAAAACGATTTATAAATATAAGCAATGAGCGATATCTAGCAACACATCATTGCTACCCAAGTTACAAGAATGTTGAGATCCAACATCACCTTTGTGACTACTAATTGTGACTCTCACAATATGTGACAATGTCCCTCTATCCTTGACATCTAGATTGACCAATTGAGGCATAGACTGTGTCATCCTCGGTACAATCTATATCTTGAATCTCCAAGTAGACTCACTCTAATAAAATGAGCTCAATATCTCATATTGACTAATTTGAGCATGGTCATGCACTTAGTGGTCTCACTCTATCAAGAATAACGATGTCACTCCCATCATATAGGAGGGATAGATCCCATCTACATCACTCACATCCCTCCGTATAATTTGTTACATACCTAGTAATCGCCTTTATAGTCCACCCATTTACGGGTAACGTTTGACAAAGCCAAAGCATGCAACTCCTTATGTAGGAAACTATGGTGACTTCAGGTCCAAGGACTAATAGTTATACTAATAGTCACATGAGAAAGTATATAACACTCATATAACGATCCATGATACTTTCTCATGGGGGGTCATTCAGTATACATTCTCCAATGCATACCCATGTGTCAACTTGATATCTCATATCCATGACTTGTGAGATCAAGTCATCGAGTTGACCTACATACTAGTCTCTTCGCATTAACATTGTCCCTGAATATTAATACTTGACTAGGAATGATTAAGAGTAGTGTTCTCTATATCATCTCATTATCGATTCAACCAATCGATTGATATAGATAAGAACCTTCTACTCAAGGATGTTATTATACTTAGTTATTTGACACCAATACAAGTAAGTATAATAACCATAAAGAAATGCCTTTATTAAATAGGAATATGATATAACAAGTCCATACAACAATCATCACACGATTGACTCTAGGGCTTTCACTAACAATCTCCCACTAGCATTAGTGCCAATCACTGTAGTATCTAATACCCAATGACCTAGTGTGACCATCATGCTTTTTCTGTGCTAAAGCCTTAGTCAAGGGATCTGCGACATTAGCCTCTGTGGGTACTCTGCAAATCTTCACATCACCTTTATCGATAATCTCTCGAATGAGATGAAAGTACCGTAGTATGTGTTTGGTACGCTGGTGTGAGCAAGGTTCCTTAGCCTGCGCAATCGCTCTATTGTTGTCACAATAGAGCTCTATCGGATCTGCTATGCTAGGAACCACCCTAAGCTCAGTAATGAACTTGCGGATCTAAACTGCCTCCTTTGCTGCCTCTGATATAGCAATATACTCGGCCTCTGTTGTAGAATCAGAAACTGTGTCTTTCTTCGTACTCTTTCAGCTCACAGCGCCACCATTCAAGCAAAACACGAACCCTGACTGCGATCTATAATCATCCTGGTCAGTTTGGAAGCTAGCATCGCTGTAACCCTTTACAGCTAGCTCCTCATCGCCTCCAAATATTGAGAAATATTCTTTAGTCATTCTCAAGTACTTAAGAATATTCTTGACTGCTATCCAGTGACACTCACCTGGATCTGACTAGTATCTACTCGCCATGCTCAAAGCATACGAGACATCAAGATGAGTACATAACATGACGTACATGATAGATCCTATGGCCGATGCATAAGGGATCTTATCCATGCGGTCTCTCTCCTCTCTAGAAGAGGGACTTTGAGTCTTCGAAAGACTCACACCATGTGACATCGGCAGAAGTCTCTTCTTAGAATTCTGCATGGCAAACCGTATTAGTACCCTGTCAATATATGTACTCTGACTTAGGCCAATCAATCTCTTAGATCTATCTCTATAGATCTTGATGCCTAGAATACAAGCTGCTTCACCTAAGTCCTTCATTGAGAAGCACGTCCCCAACCAAGTCTTCACAGACTGTAGCGAAGGGATGTCATTCCCAATGAGTAGTATGTCATCCACATACAATATAAGGAAGACAACTGTATTTTCATTAACCCTCTTGTAGACACAAGATTCATCTTCATTCTTGATGAAACCAAACTGTTTGATCGCATTATCGAATCAAAGATTCCATCTCCGAGAAGCTTGCTTTAGCCCATAAATGGACCTTTACAGCTTGCATACTTTCCCAGTATGCTGTGGATCTACAAAACCCTCAGGCTGTGTCATGTACACATCCTCGAGCAAGTTTTCATTCAGAAACGCAGTTTTGACATCCATCTACCAGATCTCATAATCGTGGTATGCTGCAATAGCAAGCATGATCCAAATGGACTTAAACATCGTCACTGGAGAAAAGGTTTCATCATAGTCAATACCATGAATTTGGTTGAAACCTTTAGCCACCAATCGACCCTTATAGGTATGCGTAAGTCCATCCATGTTAGTCTTTCTCTTAAAGACCCAGCTGATCCTCCTAACCCAGCTGGACTTCCTGCTAGTTGTCCAGTCCTTTTGGTCCAACTAAACTTCCTGCCAGTTGTTTGGTCTCCCGACCTAACTGGACTTCCTATTTGGTGTCTGGTTCTCTTGATCCGAACATGGGAGCTCAACTTCCTTCGTTCGAGGTTCATGGCTTGACATGAACCATGACTCTGATACCAATTGTTAGTGCTTATAAGATTCATATATCTCTATAATGGTAGATATTGTCCACTTTGGGCCCAAGCCCTCATGGTTTTATTTTTAGGCTTTACCCAAAATACCTCATACCAATGGAGATATCTTTTCATCTTATAAGAACATGATCTTTTCCATGTCTTACCAATATGGGACTTTGATTGTATTCCTAATACTCCAACAACAATTTCTCATAAATCCAAGTCCCCTAGGCCCATCAATGGGTTTTGATCGAAATTCATTGATGGACCTAGAGAGCTCAGATTGGCCTGATTCCACATGCGACAGGGTCATGAAGTGCCCCACACTTCATCTGGGGGGGGGGGCGGGAAATATCAGTTTCAATTCCTTAGCGGTAGTGGCACAAAGGTATTCCAAATCTCTTACTATAAGACAGTTGACACATGCACATCCCTTCTTGTAGGGACGTCAAAACTAGGCGTACACACCGGAAACACCTTCACCGCACTCCCCTCTTCTGGGGGGGGGTGACAATTTCTCAGAAATCCAAGTCCCCTAGGCCCATCAATAGGTTTCGATCGAAACTCATTGATGGACCTAGAGAGCTTAGATTGGGTTGATTCCACATGCGACAAGGTCGTGAAGTGTCCCACACTTCATCCGTTGAGGAAAAAAATATCAGTTCCAATTTCTTAGCGACAACGTCACGAAGGTATTCCAACTCTCTTACTATTAGACGATTGACACATGCACATCCCTTCTCGTAGGGATGTCAAAACTAGGCTTTCATGCTAGAAACACCTTCACCGTACTCCCCTCTTCTAGGAGGGTGGCAATTTCCCGAAAATCCAAGTCCCCTAGGCCTATCAATTGGGTTCGACCAAAACTCATTGATGGACCTAGAGAGTTCAGATTGGGCTAATTCCACATGAGACAGGGTCGTGAAGTTCCCCACACTTCATTCGTGGGGGAAAAAAATCATTTCCAATTCCTTAGTGGCAACGACACAAAGGTATTCCAACTCTCTTACTATAAGATGGTTGGCACATGCGCATCCCTTCTCGTAGGGACATCGAAACTAGTCGTAGACGCCAAAAACACCTTCACCGTACTTCATGACCTAGAGAGTGGTCCTGGTATTTCAAGTGCACTATGGATCTCACCAAAAACCTTGGTGGTGATGTTATTCCAAGTACAATACTAGGGTGGTCCTGAACTTCCAATATCAACACAACATTTTATTTCCCGATTTTAATGCATGGTGTTGGAATTTGAAGTGCAACACCATTATGGTGCTGGGATTCACATATCAACACCATCGGTTATCGAAGCTCACTACTCAGTGGTCATGGTATTCCAAGTGCAACACCACGCTAGTAAGCACTCTGAGCATCATCACCACCGTGGATCTCACCTTAAACCTTGGTGTTGATGTTATTCCAAGTACAACACTAGGGTGGTCCTGGACTTCCAATACCAACACCACAGTTTATTTCCCAATTTTAACGCGTAGTGCTGGAATTTGAAGTGCAACACCATTATGGTTTTGCACTTCACAAATCAACATCATCGATTATCGAAGCTCCCTACTGGGTGGTCCTGGTATTTCAAGTGCATCACCACGCTGGTCTTGGACTAACATCAACACCATCGTGGATATCACCTAAAATCTTAGTGGTGATGTTTTTCCAAGTGCAACATCATTGTGGTCCTGGACTTCCAATATCAGCACCATAATTTATTTCCCGATTTTAACGCATGGTGCTATAATTTAAAGTGCAACACCATTATGGTGCTGTGATTTACTTATCAGCACCACCGGTTATCAAAGCTCACTACTCGGTGCTGTACTGGGTGCTCCGTAATTATACTGAGTGCTCGACAATTACACTGGGTGCTCGAGATTTACACTGAATGCTCAGGATTTATACTGGATGCTTGGGATTCACACTAAGTGCTCAGGATTCATATTGGGTGCTCGGGATTTACACTGGGTGCTTAGCATAGGTACAAATCAAGTGATATGAAGCCTGCAACACAAAGTTAGTACAGTGTATACAAAAAGTGGTCTGAGAATCCAAGTCCCATAAGCTCACGAATGGGTTTCAACCGAAACTCATTGATGGGCCTAGCGAACTTTGATTGGACCCATGCTAAGCACTACAGGGTCATAAAGTGTCCCACACTTCATTCGTGCCAAACAAATATTAGTTGGTTCCAATTCACTCACAATGTTTTGGCATTTAATTGGCACCACCAGTATATGGGGTGCTATTATTGCAAATACAGCACAATTCTGGTCCTGATTTTGGAAGACCAAAATCACCATGGTGCTGATTTTACAAGTGCAGCACCACTATGGTGCTGATATTTAAAGACCAGCATAACATAGAGTGGTGGTGCCAACTCAACACCTGATTGCCGTTAATGATTTGGAGTTGAATTTTTTGGGTACATATATAAAATCTGGGCCACTTCAGAAACACTTTGAACCAATCCAATAAGAGCTCTATGAGTCCATCAATGGATTTTTATAGAAACCCTTTGATAGACCTAAAGAGCTCCGATTAGAGTCATTCCAAGTGGTACAGGATTATGAAGTCGTCCACACTTTATTTGTGCAAAAAAAATAAAAAATAAAAATTAAGAGTCCGAAATCAATACATGGGTCTTCCATATATCTGAGGGGTGGTTGTTCTTACAAATTTTCATCTTATTTGCCTTCTAATGACAAAGTGGGGGTATTATTATTATGCTTATCAAATGCTGGAAAGTTATTTCTTAAACGTATCTGAAGAATTGCACTGATAGGTAGAGCAGAGATAAAACTTTGAAGAAGGTGTTGCCAAAAGTTATGCTTCTTCATGCAGTAGTATAGAAGATGCATCACATAACACATTCATGACATTAAGATAAAAGAAGTAGATACATTATAACAAAACAGAAATTAAGGAGCTTCACGGATAATTTTTTCTTCTGGTATGAGCTCAATAAAAGAGAAGTGGCGTAGCATCACTGGAATACCAAGTTGTCTGACATGTGATTCGTTAATCATGCAATGTCTTGCTAAGTCTCGTTGAGTCACCGATAGTCTTCGGCTCAGATAATATTTACGGGTGGATGAGGAACTCAATTGAGAACGTGAATTTTCCACTAGCGCCTCCAATTCTGCTATTCGTTACTAGTCTGGGTTAGGCAATTTGTCGGAGGTAAGCTTCTCCTTGGGGGGAGCAAGGTTGGCCATAGAAGTAAGAATACTGGGGAAAGAAAGAGGAAAGCCTAAAGGAAGGCTTAGGGGGAAAGTGATATGCAACAACCATAAGAATATGGTCTCAATTTATAGAGGGAAACGAAGTATAGAAATCACAGGGTTTTAGGTATTAAAGAGGAGTCAGAGTTTCTAATAAGGTATGCGTCCCGAGGAGGAGGTTGGAGAAGAGGCAGGCATAGGGGAAGGAATATGGAAGGAGTTATAGGATTGACATTTATCCCAACTACAACTCTCGATAAAAAATGAGCCTGGTAGATATTTGTACGATCGTGCACCGATATACGATTAATATGGGGATAAGAATTTGACTATTTCGACCATGCTTGACATGTCGTGTATTCGTCATTCATAATTTAAGTCATGGATCAAATGGAAATAAAGTCTGACCTGTAAAATTTAAATCTGATTATGTACACCCGACCTATACATTTTAAACGACCATCCCTTACGTTAGTGTCGACCACACTTGGCTATCGATTTTCTGAACTATCTCTCAAGCGCTCCGTTGGGTGATCATAGTGATGCTCCGATTTCATGTCGATTGTAAGTCCTGGATATTACATAGCTTCATTGGTGTAGTTCATATTATTACCGACCTCATTTTCAATGACAGTAGAATGTGAAATAATTTAAGGGTTTCACATTTGTCGTTGGGATATTATAGGGTTATGGTTAGTCGTTAGGGTTTGATTCGTCGGGTGACAGAAGCATGTTTCATGTTGGGTATGTTTGGATGAAAACCAGTGATGGTTCAGGTTTTACTACATCACGAGCAGTGGTCCTGTTTGTTTTTCACTTGCAACACCATATTGTGGTGAAGGTCTTTTAAGCCAAGCGCCGCATTGGGTCTCTAAGACTAGCACTACAATGTTTAGTGCTGATCAGAAATTTATGATTCATTGCATTTGTCTAATGGATTGAAAAAATATGTTTCATACCATTTATTTATATTAAAGAACATTAACTTCTTTAATTTTAAGTGCTACTCTTTTATAGGTAGTCGGTTTCACTCGTCGGCAATGGAAGAAAATGAGTCCGATGCCAAGCAATACATTCCTAAACTTGCAGATGATCGAAAGCCAAAAGTCGATATGAAATTCTCATCACTAGAGGAGGCATTTTCATTCTATAACCAATATGCACGTGAGGCAGGATTTAGTGCAAGGATAAGCAATAGCAAGAAAAATAAGATCACAAATGAAGTTGCGTGGAAAAAATTTGTATGCTTTAAAGAAGGTCAAACAGACAATAAACATGAAAAAAAGTGATCAATGGCCAAGGGAAAGAGCACATGGAGAAGTTAGAACTGGTTGTAAGTCATACATATCACTTGTTAAGGAGCAAACTGGACTTCATTGGGTTGTCAGTAACTTCATGGAAAGTCATAATCATCCACTCTCGACTCCTTCAAAGGTGCATTTGCTACGACCACATCGTAATGTTTCGACAACAAAAAAAGCATTAAGGAGCAAACTGGACCTCATTGGGTTGTTAGTAACTTCATGGAAAGTCATAATCATCCACTCTTGACTCTTTCAAAGGTGCATTTGTTACAACCACATCGTAATGTTTCAGCAGCAAAAAAAGCATTGACTCAACATTTTTCAAAGGCAAATGTACCAACTTGTCAACAAATGAGATTATTCGATATAGAGTATGGAGGCCCTGACCGGGTAGGTTGCATAGAAAGAGATATTAGAAACTTTGAGAAAGAACTAAGGGACGAACAAAAGGGTCTCAATGTTGAAACATTGATTGAGTTTTTTTTTGCATTTGAGAGAGAAAAGAATTCTACATTTTTCTTTGATTATGAGACTAATTTAGATAATAGATTTAGTAGATATTTTTGGGTAGATCATGTATCCAGGACAACAAACATTGTATTCGATGATGTAGTTGTATTTGATACAACATATAACACCAATAAATATGAGTTGATTTTTGCACCATTTGTTGGAGTTAATCACCATCATTTTTTAGAGTCTTTTGTTTGGTTGCTTAACAAGTTCATAGAAGCCATGCCTAAAGGAGCACTAAATGTAATCATCATTGATCAAGACCCTGCTATGACGAAAGCCATTTCATAGGTTTTACCTCAGACAATCCATCGATATTGTTTGTGGCACATACTTTATAAATTTCCTGAAAAATTGAACCCTTTGATTTTTTGTGACTACTATCAACCCATTAAGAATGTCATTGCAAAATCTACAACGCCTGATGAATTCGAGAAACATGGGAGGAGGTAATCAAGTGTGCTAATTTGGAGAAAAATGATTGATTGTCATTGATGTATGAATTGAGACACAAGTGAGTGCCAACATATTTTAGCCATGTATTTTGTGCTGGAATGTCAAGTAGTCAAAGATATGAAAGTTCACATGCTTTTTTCAAGAGGTATGTCTCGAATAAACACTCTGATGGATTTTATCATCCGTTTCAATAGGGAACTGAGACACCTTAGACACAATGAGTGTCTTGTTGATCATGTTGATATGAATGAGCATCCCAAGATTAAAACAAACTGGCCAATGGAAACTCAAATGGTCAAGTTGTACACGAAGAATAAATGGATGGAGTTTCAAAGTGAAATGAGCGAGAGTCATGACTATTATGTTAAACAAGAATCTATAGGAGTTGAGTTAGTTGTTTACCAAGTGATGAATTTTCAAAGTTGTTCTTCCTCCAAACCAAGGATACTGATGGATGACAAACAGACAGACTACATGTCATGTAGCTGTAGGAAATATGAGTTCAAGGGCATTCCGTGTAGGCATATGTTAGCTTATTTTCGTATCAACCAAGTGTTTTAGTTGTCTGATAAATGTATACTTAAACTGTGGACACGAAATGCAAAGGCTGGAGCGATATATGCTTTAGGGGAACAAAATCCCATCGATGATTCAAAATGGTTTTTGATGTCAAGACACTCAAGGTTATCTTATAAAGCTTCAATATTAGTTGATGGTGCATCTTTGACTGATGAGGGGACAAACTTCTTGGATGAACAATTCGATAGTATCTATAGCAAAATTCAAGAGATGAACATTAGTAGAACATACAACAATGAAAGTCAAATGAGTAAGTCTATGGATGACCGTCTTTGTATTATTGATCCTCCTTCTGTAAGAACAAAGGGATGTGAGAAGTGATTGAAATCATCAAAGGAGAAATCAACCTCAAAGTCAAGATTATCGTGGACCCGCGACGTAGGTGTGTCACATAATGACGGAATGCTCTAAATTTGCGAGCTGATAAGTGTCGATAAAGTGTGGATTTGTATGATTTGCAATTCCTAAATTTTAATTATATATTGTAACTATGCTGATGTGTTGATTGCCAGATCAATTGTAGATAATCATAGTAATAGCGATGACGACACAAACGAAGAAGATTTGACTTCTGGAGCTTGGTAGTATAAAAGTTTATTTGTATTAAATTATAGTAGTCGGTTCATTGATTGAGAAATTGATGTCGATAATTGTAATTATTGTTACAAGTTCTAACAATCCAGTTGTGCACGAGTAACCGGTGACACAAACTACAAGCTTTCTTCCTACATGCTTAATGCATATTGTTCAATTGACAATTTGGATGCATGGTTTACATTATACTACAACTTCAAAAGTGTGTTTAATCTCAACCATATGGTTATGCAACAAAGAAGAAAAAGAAAGTTGCCATTATGGAGCATTTGACATGGTTGATATGCATCTTTCTATGTTGTTGGATGTGTTGAACCATGTGAATGTAACAACGAAGAAATAGAGAATTTCTGCACACAATGATGTATGTAATGAGCACATTATTTGGAATTCATATTGACTGTGAATTTTATTTGGCCTAATGCTTTAATATTCTTTTGTAGAGAATGATATTATCGTCTTGCAAGACTAGTACCACAATGGTGTTGATAATCAAACACCAGGACCATGATGGTGCTGGTCTTGTAAGATCAGCACGATGTCCTAGATTTCCAAGTTGAATGCCATGGTTGATGGTCGTCTTGCAAGAATAACACCATGGTAGTGCTGGTCTTGCAATAGCAGCACAGTGGAGAAAAATTAAAGGATCTCCCTTACATTTTTAGATTT
This sequence comes from Wurfbainia villosa, assembly GCA_025175895.1. Classification (NCBI taxonomy): domain Eukaryota; kingdom Viridiplantae; phylum Streptophyta; class Magnoliopsida; order Zingiberales; family Zingiberaceae; genus Wurfbainia; species Wurfbainia villosa. Next base: position 12,422,284 of record CM045997.1, read on the forward strand.
TGTGCCAATTTAGCAACTGGATCTAGCATAAGTTTCATAATGGCCAGAGGTTGCACCTAATTCTCCGTATTACCCCTCCCTCAAATGGTTTATTTAAATAAGTAATTAGCATCCATCCGAGGTATAAGAGGAAATTCCCATCCACCCAAACGTCATGACCTACGTCCTTAGCTACTGAAACACAACTTCGAGCCTCGTGGTTCTCCGCTTAGCTTTCGTAGTTTCTTTCGCATAGTGTCGGTCATCTTCTCTGCCTTCCCACTGAGGGTTCTCTCGCTATTGACTGATAGAGTTTTAAGGGTTTTCCGTGACATTGTCCAAGGTCATTTCTTGCCCTTCTCCCATCTACGTTTCTGTTGGCGGTTTCTATTGTAAGGTTGCTGAATCAGGTTAAGGGTTTTCAGCGAAAGTTTCTTACCTCTGAACCTTTGACTCTCTGGTTCATTAATACAAAATGGTTCAAGAATGTGGTTCAACCTCTGGTTCAGCTGCAAAGGTATTTTTTAAATTTCAGCAATGAGTTTTTTTACAATATGATGGAAAAGTCAGGTTTTAATCTCTTTTCATTTTCAAATTTGTAGGGTTCAAATGAATGGGGGAAGAAGCTCCAATGGACAAGCGTTTTAAGCCACTTTAACTATTTTTTTAGTTGAAACTTGTAAACGACAACAACGTGGTTTTGTTCGATTGGAAACAGAGATATCATTAAATAATCCCCATTTGATGTTTTCTTGAACATACAAGAGATTCCACAAATACGTGGACTATTAGTGAATATATTTTAGAGATGAGATTCAACATCTCAAACCTTTAAGTTTTCAGGTGTCTCAGTTTCTTTCACCTAAAGAGATGTCTCTGTTTTGCTTGGTATTTCAGATAAAGGTGCTACTATTCCCATTGATTCCAGTAATGCATAGGGTGAACTTTTCCTTACTAATTTCTAAAAAAAGAGCCTACTAGGTCAAGATTAGAGTACTTGCTTAAAATGTTTTCTTCTAGAGTTGAATTAGATGAAGATGTGCTGATATTTTGCAAGCTGTATATTTTGTATCTATTTGCTTGTGTATTATTCTCAACTAGTACATATAAGGTGCCTATAGGTCTTGTAGATGTTGTAGATGATTTAGACAACATAGGTAATTTCAATTGGATTGAAGCCATCCATCAATTTATGGCGCCGCATTTACCTACCATTGGTGATATATTTTCATCTTCTAAGACATGCGCACCGACCAGGTCTCTTCCTTACCTAAAGGGGTTCGCTGGCCTTTTGCCTGTAAGTTTAACCTTGATATATTTATTTGATTTTTTATATGTACATAAGTATCTAATAGTTTGTATATTAAGTAGGCTTGGTTGTTTGAGCATGTCCTAATCTAAACACTATATAATATTCAAGGGCCATGAATAAATAAGTGGAGGACAAGTCCTTCACATATTAGCAAGGTGAGAGTTTTATTGGAGCAAGTCTCGCCTGACCAAGTAAATACTAAATCCTTCACTTTACAATAGTATTATTTTATTGATCAAAATAATACTGGTGAAACTTTGATAGGTTATTGTTGATATAGTCCCTACTCCTAGTGAATTTACATTGCTTGTTAAACCTTATTATATCGAGAATACTCCCCAGCCATTAGAGACATCATCATCACATTGCATACAAGCAAGGCACGCTACTACTGAATGTCATGACTGCATTGTTTATCAAAATCGAATCCAAGAGCTAACAATGGACAACAAGGCACTGACTGAAAGAGTTACAAAATTACTTGAAATTATGCAAAGAGAAGGTGTGTTAGCTGAATCAAATGACCATTTAGATGATCCTCATTCTGAATCGGATAGAGTGACTACTATAAGGATGACTAAAAGAGGATGTGATTGAAGTCGCTATGATTACAAGGATACTCCCATTGATAGTTCGGTCTGGGCAAAGTTGGTACCTCTAAAGAAAAGGAGCAAGAGAGAAATCTGTGAGTCATTAACCAACAACATGACCAAGATATAAAAGCAATAGAAGTTTTTGGGGATAGGGGAAAACAAACAATTATTATGTGAGACAGGTATACTACCTATCTTTTGGAAGAAGATTCTAAAAAAGAGCTTGAGAGGGAGGAAGCCAAGAATGATATACTTCGTATAACGAAAAAGGAAGCCATTGCTGTAAGTCAATATGTGAAGATGATTTTATATGTGTATTGTTATCACTTTAAATTATTAAGTGTTTTCTTTATGATAGTATGTCAAGAAACAATTTAAGATGTACAAGAAGGAGAAACAAGATGAAGATGTGACGTACTTGTTAAAAAGATTGGAAAAATTAAAGTACGAGAATGACATCCGTCATTACATTCTATATTTATGTTACAATAATATAAAACTTGCAAATATTTATTTAACAAATATATTTTTTATAGGCCTGTTAGAGTTTTTGTTTGGGAGGAAACACCTTTTGCTTTAAGTCTGATTTCATTCTTATCTGGAGTAGATGGATCTGCTTTCACTAATGGAGAGTGTATCGATACATGTTGTTCAATTCTTTTTAAGGAGGTATCCTCATCTGCTAGGTCATATAACAAGTCTGTGTATTGCTCCTATGATTTTATTTTAAGGAATTTAAATTATCTGCTAGGACGATGATTGAAATTGGTATGCTAACTGGTTAATTATTTTCCTCTATACACAATTGTAGTGCGCATCAAAAATATCATGGAAGATAGTGACGACACAAATCATAAAGGCTGACCTCGAAGAAGGAGAGGTTAGATATATATTTATACCTCTAAACACTTATTGATGCAATCGGCCCAGGTCACGATTGACCAGACTCGAGTTGGACTCGAGTAGTATTTTGATGTTTGACAATGTTTTGGAGAGATTGTTAGTGCAATCGACCCGGGTCATGATTGACCAGACTCGAGTTTGACTCGAGTGGTATTTTGATGTTTGACGATAGTTTAATCATTGTTTGATTATATAGTTGACATGGGGTTGACCATATGATGGAAAGTCCAAATGGGACACTTGGCAAGGGAAAGTCCAACATAAGTTGGCATGGAAAGTCCAAGTCATGGGTACTTGGCATAGAAAAGTCCAAGCATGGGTCTTGGCAAGGGAAAGTCCAAGCTTGAGTCTTGGCAATTGGAAAGTCCAACATGGGTTGACAAGGAAAGTCCAAGGGTGATATTGACGGCGTAAAGTCCAAGGGTGAAGTCTTTGCAGCATAAGTCCAATGGTTGACGACGTAAAGTCCAAGTGGTAGTCTTGGCAACGTAAGCCCAATGTGCCTTGGTGGTATAGATCAGCTTAGCATGACAATAGCCGATGGAAGCACCTGAAGGCTAGCGTATGAATGAACAAGTCATGGATGACTTGGAGGGATCAGATAGGCGTGAGGTTGACGGAGGTGGTTAGAAGGCTTAGGTCTAGGCTAAGGGTGGTCTAGCAAGTATGAGGGCATCATACTTGGGGTTAAACCTCATGTTTGAGATTTGTCAGTCGATTGGGGTTATGGACCAGTCGACTGGTCAAGTGTTTTGACACTTCGTAGTTGAGTTGACGTGCAATAGTCGACTGAGATTATGGCCAGTCGAACTGCTCGAACTCGACTGGTGTTCGACTACAGGAAATAGCCTGACAGTCGACTACGGCGTAGGCGATCGATTGATGGCGAGCGATCGCCATGGATGCCGACGATTATTCTTTGGTTGAAGTTGCGAGCGGAATGCTCGATGGTGACATGATCGCTCGTCGCGATCGATGTGGATTAAGTCATTGTCTCACAATGGTACTGTTGGTAGTCGACTAGGGCCTTACGACAGTCGATTGCCAAGCGCGAAATCAATCCGACGAAGGTTATAAAAGTAGATCGGATGGGAGGATTTGGCAGCGATTTTCTTAGGCGATTTAGAGAGGAATTGCTGCTGCATTTTAGACCTTCAAGGCTAGTCCAAGGCGATCAATAAGCAAGCATTCAAAAGAGCATTTGTAAAGTTTTTCTTTACATAGATTATTGTATTCATTTTGTATTTGCTTGTTTTTACCTTGTATTACTTTTGTAATCCTTGTACGAGGTTTCTCCACCTCCGACTTATTGTCGAGAAGGAGTTTATTGGTTTAGTGGTGGTATTTGCATCGTTAGGGCTCGTTCGAGCTCAACCCGTGGAGTAGGAACCTTGAGGTTCCTAACCATGTATATCATTGTGCATTTGTGATTGTGCTTGTGTTTTATTTTCATTGTATATCTCGTATTTCCGCTGCGTACTAACATTCTGTAGCAAGCACGATCGAATTCCATCATCCGATGAAAAATGCTATTCATCCCCCCTCCAGCAACGATCAATTCCCCAACAACACTGACCAAGCGCACTTTCACCTGTTGTATATTGATACACAAACAAAGAGTTTCAACCATTACAACTCCCTTTTATATGGTGTAAAATCAGCAAATGTTTTTGAAGCAATGGTGACTAGACAATGTTATTAATAAATTTCAGTATTGCATAAATTTGTTATTGTAAATGACTAATTATGATTCTTTTTTGATTTTGAAACAATAGGTATCCAAATTTAAAGAATATTCATCTGAAAAACTTGTTGCAATTGATCCATGTTTAGATGCTTATTTCCCCATGGATAACTAGCATTCTGTTGCAGCTGATTATCCCCAACAACAAGCAAGGCCAGTAATATGAAAATACATGAATGTTGAATTTTGATATAATTAAAATATTTGATTTGAGATAGTATTTTTTATAGAAATGACTGTGCTTTCTTTGTGATGCTATACATAAGATGGTTGTTGTATGGTGAGAAGATGGAATTCAAACAAATAGACATGACAAAATTTAGACTAGATGTCTCAGTGTCAATTCTAAAGGATAGGTTCTTGAACCTGTAATGTAACATTACTTGGGGTGGGTTTGTAAAATTGCATTTATATATTCGAGAGAATTGTATATTGTTTTGGTCAAAATATGCATTTATGTTATATAATACATTCTTTTTTAAATATGAAACTCACTCGGCCGAAAAGCAAGTATAGAACTATCTCAATTTCAACTTATCAATAGAGCTGCACATGAAACTAAGATGGCGTTCGAAGTGATGAAAGATAATGCCCCTTGACTTAGCGATAAAATTTAGTTGTCCTTATACTTGTTACACAAGTGTAGGACCCATGTGTTGGTGCACTTGAATTGTCATCACCATGGGTTGAATTGTGGAAAGTAACTGTGGTTTCGAGATATGATGTTCAGGACCACTTTGGAACGGTGATCTTGATATTCAGAGTGCAGGACCATCGTGGTGTTGCATTTGAAATACCATCACCATAAAGTATAATGCTAGATAACCAATGTTGTTGATATTCAAAGTTCAGGACCAAGTGTTCTTGCACTTGAATTGTCATCGCCATGGGTTAAACTGGGGAAATTAACTGTGGTTCGGAGACATGAAGTTTAGGTCCACTTTGGTGCTGAACTTGGAATACAAGCACGTCAAAGCCTTTTAGGTGAGATCAACGGTGGTCCTGATATTCATGATGCAGAACCGACGTTGTGCTTCACTTGAAAGACCAGCACAATCAAATATTAAGATTCGATAACCGACGGTGCTGATATTCTAAGTCTGACACCACAATGGTGATGCTCTTGAAATACTAGCACCATTAAATATTGAGCTACATATCCTGTGCACACATATTGATTTCCATGAAATACCATGTCTATACAATACACTCAATCACAGAGCTATAAACACTATCATACCTCAAAGAATCAGATATATTCCATATAAACAAAATCAATAAAGTATATCATTTGTAGAAAAACTTAATATACACAATGGTGTTACCGTTTACTAACTCATCATATACAATTCGACCTGGGTAGGTATAAGAAGAATAATATACACAACTTCAGTCAATATTACAATTCGTGCACAGTCATAATTTAAAATGGAAATTTGTGTTATGCATTATTTTATTCCCCACCTCAAATCTATACCTCCTCATATATTGCTGTTTGAATTTCGGAGGGTAGCCATAAATGAGACTTTCGATGTATCATATTAAAAAAAATGCACAGTCTAATATGTATGAAAAAGAAAATATAGTTTAGCACCACCTTAAACTTATCAACTATGTGGAAAAGCATTTGTAATGTCTTACGAGAAGCATTGCTTCGGACCCTGCATGCGACGCATGGAGAAAATAGTCTTTACGATTTTTTCAGCCATCCCCAGGATGCCAATTCTCGTAATACGAAGGGTGTATTTTTTTAAAGAATGCAACCTACAACCATCATGAAACATCCTAAATTCCTAAATTACAACATCTCCAGTAATGTAAGATAAAATTTTGTGTACTTACTGTTTCCTCAAATTGATGATTGTAGCCTTTTTAGCCATGGCAGAATTGTAGTGAATAAACTCTGATTTTTGAAGTCCACCACCACAAGGTGCCAGTGGTCATAAAGAATTACTGGACAAAATATAAATCTGATTGGATCATTGACTGACGTTTTAACTGTTTGTTGGAATGCTTGGGCATACATACAATTGAACATTTCCTGTGTATATAAACCAAGTCAAAGCAAAGTTGATTTAATATGTTGAGATCAATAGATAGACAAAAAACCCTACAGGGAATCCACTCTCACAGAATATGGATGGGTAGTATGCCTTATCAGTCTTCTTGCATTCGTCAGCTAATACACTAAAATAAGCATCAATACAATCTCCGTGGGTCAGTGAATTTCAGTTAAATATTGTTAGGAATGAGTCCATGTATAATTTAAAATATTCTGTCGACCAAACTGGCTGTAGTGTGGGATTGTACAATCAAAATCTTTATTTAGCTACTAAAATTAACCACCGAATAACACAATGACAAATTTTATTTCCTACGATAATGTTAATGATTTTACTGCAACATTTTTATGTTCAACAAAGTTCCCCCGATGATAGCATCCATTTTGCTACTGAATTCTTTAGAAGCTTGCTGCATACAAACAAATTGTTATATTAAAATCAACCATTTTCTAAGTAAATGTTAGGATTGTACATGTCCATCGATTGTTACCTCCAATATCTTATTCTTCACCTCACCAATTGTCTGTAATTTGTCCGTTGCTGATTGTGTCACAGTAGACAATTTGGCAGTTGCACCAGATTCTATAGGTGCATCCCCTTTATTTTCCCCCTGCAAATATGACTCTGGACCACCAATAGCTTCCTGGGGCTCGACATAAGTCTCTGAAGGCACTTCTACTATAGGGTATCTAATAACAAGTTGACTCTCAAGTTTTCGCCTTTTAGGAATGTTTTCAAACTAGGTAGCTGTTGGTCGTGTATGGGGTGATCCACAGGATGAAAATGTTTTGGTCACACAAGTCTTCCGCCTAGTGTAAGCAGTTGGGTGCATAACTTCTGATGGTCGTATATCCTGTGTGAGAAACCCCTCTGCATCTTGGGATTGTATTTTTAATTGCAACTAAGTTATTAAATTGTACTTTTCTATAATTAAAGATTCTTTTTCAGCGATGATTGCATCCCTTTCATTAATCATCTTATCATTCGTACTTATCACCTCCTCTACTTGATGAAGAAGGTCTTGAATTTTCGTTTCATTCTCTTCAATTATCAAATCTCTATCTGCAGAGGTGGTGTGAAAATTTTTTGTTAACTGGACACCATCTATAGTCAACAATGATATTAATTCCTTCTCCTTCTTGCATGACTGACAAGAGGTTTTGATAACCTCAGGTTGTTTGGAAGTTTCTCCTACATCAACCTCTATTTGTAGACGAGGTGGGGAACTAATTTGTACCAAATAGAACTCTGACTGTTCTAGGATCAAATCTATATCAATCTGTTCTGAACGAAGATGGTCTACCTTTTTTTTTTACTCTGGCTACATGTGACGCAGACCACATCCACCTCAATATTCTTGGAAAAGCATGAGCCACGTGCAGGTTTATGATACGCACGTGCTCACACATCCATAACTACAATGTCATATTAACTTAAAATTAAAATTACTAAATATTACACCATCAATATAACCAAACTTTTTAACTTATAGCTAATAAATATGTGAACCCTTCAACATTGGTTTCTTAGATGGACCATCAAAATCCGATTTGGGTCGCAAAGAAACTGTCATCCCAATTGACTCCATTTGAGGAGTCATGTATTCATAAAGTGCCTCGCACCAATTGTACCTTCCCAAGTTGTTAAAATCGTTTGCACAATCTATTAGTGATTGAATAGGTAATCTAGGCATACTGCTAGTGGTAGAAAAAACACACATGAGAAAAAAATATAAAATAAAAAGTTGGCAATATAATTTATCGCCTCATGGAATGTCTGGGGATCTTTGGGTCCTGAGCAGTTTCTCCAGATTCTTATTTGTGCAGTCATCATCCGTGAAAAACTACTCATACAGTTGACTATAGGAAACATCGACATGTAGAGGAACTGCCTCTCCACAATCTGGTAGACCCCGAATCAGCGACACATAGTTCTTTGTAAAGTATAGTTTTTTTTTTGATGGAAAATGAAACATTTTCCCTCACATTCCCAATTATCAAACATATTTTACATGAGCCCTCTTAGATTTGGATTGTCCGGGATATCCAACACCCTTGTTCTAGAGTAGGTGGCACATTTTCAATAAATTTTCTAAATTCGGACGTGTTGCTTTTCCAATTTATTCTCTTCATTCATCCTCTCATCAAATGATGGGTTTGACCACCGCTGGTGCTTGATGATGATGCATTTGTAGCCATCTACAAGTGAAGAGAAAACATATCCGATGAAATAAAATATAATAAGTGGTTCAGTATTGATGAAAGAAAAATAGGACCATTAGTCCTGATGTAGTAAAACCAGAACCATCACTGGATTTCATCCAAACATACGCAACTTTATTGTTCGGGTCGAGTGTACAGAAACAGGTTTAAATTTTATGGGTCGGACTTTAATAGTGCAGCGCAATTATTAAATCGCAAGGCTAAACCAAAATCCCAAGTTAATTGCTAATAGAATTATTCCTTCCCTTACACTTTATTGTGTACGAATGAAAATAAAAAAATCGCAACCTTAAACCATAAGCCCAAGTTAATTGCCAGTATAATTAATCCTTTCCATACACTTTATTCTTTAAGTATGAAAATAATACCAAATGCCAACACACTTGCTCATGGATATTAATTAGAAGATGGTATTATGGAAGTTATTTGGGTGTTCTCTATTATTAACTTTAATACATTCATCTTAAATTATTAACTAATATTTTGTCGGCACAAATACAGTGTGGGGCACTTGAAATACCAGGACCACCGAGTAGTGAGCTTTGATAATCGATGGTGCTGATTAGTGAATCCCAACACCACAATGGTACTATACTTCAAATTTCAGCACAATGCGTTAAAATTGTGAAATAAATTGGGTTGCTGATATTGGAAGTCCAGGACCACAATGGTGTTGTACTTGGAATAACATCACCACCAAGGTTTTAGGTGATATCCACGGTGGTGCTGATGTTTAGAGTCCAAGATTAACGTGGTGCTGCACTTGAAATACCATGACCATCGAGTAGGGAGCTTTGATAATCGGTGGTGTTGATCTATGATGGCGTTGCACTTCAAATTTCAACACTATACGTTAAAATCGAGAAATAAACTGTGGTATTGCTATTGGAAGTCCAGGACCACCCTGGTGTTGTACTTGAAATAACATCACCACCAAGGTTTTAGGTGAGATCCACGGTGGTGCTGATGTTCAGAGTCCATGACTAGCGTGCTATTGCACTTGAAATACCAGAACCACCGAGTAGGGAGCTTCAATAACCGATGGTGCTGATCTGTGAAGTGCAGCACCAGAATGGTGTTGCACTTTAAATTCCAACACCATGCGTTAAATCGGGAAATAAACTATGGTGGTGATATTGGAAGTCTAGGACCACCCTGGTGCTGTACTGTTGGTGCAATAGGCCCAGATCACGATTGATCGAACTCGAGTTTGACTCGAGAGATGTTTTGATGTTTGACATGAAGGTTTGACATTGATGTCTGATAATGTTTTGGGGAGATTGTTGGTGCAATCGACCTGAGTCATGATTGACCGAACTCGAGTTTGACTCGAGGGGGATTTTGATGGTTGACTGGGGTTGACCATGTCATGGAAAGTCCAAGTCTTGAGTACTTGGCATGTAAAGTCCAAGCATGGGTCTTGGCAAGGAAAAGTCCAAGCATGGGTCTTGGCATGGAAAGTCCAACATGGGTTGACAAGGGCAAGTCCAAGCTTGAGTCTTGGCATTTGAGAAGTCCAAGGGGTTTGATATTGGCGGCGTAAAGTGCAAGCGAGAGTCTTGGCAGCATAAGTCCAATGGTTTGCGGCGTAAAGTCCAAGCGGAGTCTTGGCAGCGCAAGTTCAATGTGCCTTGACAGTGTAGACACTGTTATCATGACATAGCCGATGGAAGCACCTGAAGGCTAGTGTATGGATGAACAAGTCATGGATGACTTGGAGGGATCCGATAGGCGCGAGGCCGATGAAGGTGGCTAGAAGGCTTAGGTCTAGGCTACGGGTGGTCTAGCAAGTATGGGGGCACCATACTTGGGTTAAATCTCATGTTTGAGATTAAAACCTCATGTTTGAGGTGTATCAATCGACTGGTGTGAGTCAATTAGGGTTTGACTATGGGGAGTGCCCTAGCAGTTGACTACCAGAGGTGGGCAATCGACTGCTGGACCGAGCAGTCGACTGATCTTGTGATCAGTCGACTGGTGCTCGATATTTCGGGCATAGAATGGAGTCTGACTCGACTGCTGGGGTTAGCAGTCGAGTGAAGGCTCGATCAGTCGACTGATGGACATGATCAGTCGACTGATGTCCTATCCGTTGTATTTTTCCATCATGGATTGCACCGTTGTCTCACAACAACAGTGTCATCAGTTGACTGATGGTCCCGATCAGTCGACTGATAGGCGATTTCCAACGCAGGCAGCAACTTTAAATGGAGCTCGTGGAGGAGATTTGGAGCAGCGATTTCTTGAGTATTGTTGAGGTGATTTGCTGGTGCAAATCAGGGTCTTCAACCACGATTCAAGAAATCAAAGATCAAGCAATCAAGTTCACATTTGTAAAGATTTTCCTTACTTGTATTTGTGTAGCTTACTTGTATTTTCTTGTATTTTATTCTTATTATTGTAAAAATATTTATACGATGTTTCTCCGCCTCCAACTTGTGTCGAGAAGGAGTTTATTTGTTTAGTGGTGTTTGTGGCATCGCTAGAGCTCATTTGAGCTCGATCCGTGGAGTAGAAACCATTCTGTTCCGAACCACGTTACATAGTTGTGTTTGCGTGTTTGTATATTGTTATTGCTTTATTTACACTGCACACTAATCATTTGTAGCAAGTATCGCGAACGAATTCCATCGAGCATCGAAACGCTATTCACCCCCTCTAGCAGTCAACGAATCCTCTACAATTGGTATCAGAGCCCGGGGCTCTTCTACGAACTAACCGCCGGGAGCAAACCGCTAGAGGAAGAAGATGGAAGTTGAAGAACAACTTGGATAGGACATCAACACACCGGTCCCATACGCATTATATGGATGAGAAGACTTCAATTCCTGGAAGAGAAGAATTGAAGATTTTATCATGATGAGAGATTTTGAGGAGTGGTCCATTTTGGTGGAAGGATTCGAATATCCAAGAGGACCAAAGGGAGGCTTCCTCAAAAAGAAGAGATGGACCGAGGAGCAACTCCAAGCCTTCGAGAAGAATGATAAGGTAATAAAATTCTTGGTTGATTTGATTCCTAACAACATTGTGTGTATGTTAGGTAATTACATGGATGCCAAAGAGCTTTGGAGCGATTTGGCCAAGCTTCATGAAAATCTCAAACTGGTCCAAGAAGACTTGGAAGAGGAGGAGATCGAAGAAGAAGCTTCATCATCCTCACAAGAAAGTGAGGAGTCGGAAGTTGAGAGGGAGTCAACTTTCGGATCAGTGGGAGAAGAATTGGAAGAGGTGGAAGAAGCCTCTACCTCTAGGATTGAGGGGGAGGAGATTAGGGCATCCTCAATACCGGAGCAACAAGAAGAACCATCTACATCCGATCGAGAGGAAGAGCAAGCTCAAGAGATCCTCACCTCCACCCTAGGTGACTCAAACACCTCAATTTCAAATAAAATTCATATAATGTGTTTTGAGTGTAGAGAGTTTGAGCACTATAAGAGCAAGTGCCCAAAGAAGGTCAAGAAGCCTCAACCGGCACCTAAAAGTCAAGAGAAGTCAAATAAAGTCGGTCCCCCAACAATCAAAAGCAAGGAGCAAGTGATTTGCTTCAAATGCCGACTACTGGGTCACTACCGGAGTCAATGCCCAAAGGGGGAGAAGAAGACTAAAAAGGGAGCATCACAAGTAGGGGGAGCCTCTAAGGCAAACCCTAAGGTATATCTAGATACTGCTCTTTCTTTAAATTATAGGCCAAAACATGCTAGGAATAATTTTAGCAATCTTGCAATTTATCATAAAGAGCATGCTAGAAATAGGGAGTTTTGTCTAGGTGCTAAGAGTGTTAATTTTAATAATAAGGAGAAATTTGGGACTAATGTCCCTAGAAAAACCTTACCTAGGATAAGCATTAAGAAAATTGAGGACCATCTAGGTTTTAACTCCAAGAATTCTAGACACATGCCTAGGAAGGGCAAAAATGATCATAGAAACAATGGGCCCTCAAAATTAGAGAAAGTAGAATTAGAGAATCAAGCCTTAAGGTCAAGGCTTGAAAAACTTGAGAAGACCCTTAAGATTATGCAAAACCAAATGAAAGGGTCAAATGGTCAAAGTCAAGGGTCTAGGTCCAAGAGTCAAGGCCTAGGGCATAGGAGACAAGAGTCAACCAAGGGCAAGAAAGGTTTGGGTCACAAACCTAAGCCTAAGGTGACTTATCATAGTGTTCCATTTGATTATGGAACACAAACTAGGTCTAGGAAGACCAAGGTCAATAGGGAAGTCATCCCTAAGGTTGACCAAGGTATGTGCCTAGTGGCTAGGGTTTCAAGAAAACCTAGGGAAGCCACTAAGAAGGTTACAAGGGGAGTCACCCCTAGAGTTAACCATGACAAGACCACAATGACCAAGGCTAACAAGCCTAGAATGGTCATTAGGAGGGTATCTAGGGAGGTTATCCCTAAGGAATATCTAGTAAACCCTAGGAGCTCAAATAGGTTTTGGGTTCCTAAGAGCATGATCGATTCACGCTAGATGGGTTTAGGTGTGCCAACTTTAAATGGATGGGTAGTTAACCTAACCATGGTAAAGGTGACACTTTAGGTCATTTTCAAGGTTATGGATACCTTGGAAATAGATTTGAATTTAAATCCTAAAAGATTTTAGGATGTGCCAATATATTATTGGTATTATGAAAAATCAATCAAATTGACACAATATAAGTTTAGAGGTCTTGGTGTGCCATTTTGAGTTTTTGGCACATTTTGGGAAATTTGGATAATATGGCAAAATATACTTAATAATGACAAATGGAAACCAATATTAAATTTTTGGTATTATTATACCTATACATTTTATGTGCCATGTTTTGTTTGCCATATAACATGCCATGACATCATATTTATTTTTAATCATGATCATGTTTAGGATTAAGGTTTAATGTCATGTGTTTTTAGATTATATCATATGCCATGACATCATGATCATTGGCCATGCTTAATTATGTTATTATTTATGCCATGATCATTCATGTATTTAATTTGATTAAAATTGATTTAAGGACAATGACATGACTTGAAGTCCCATTTATAAGGGAATCAAGTAGTATTGCCTTAGAAAATGCATGAGGCCTTAGATTAAGAAAACAAAACCCACATCTCACATCTAAATTGACATATATGTGTATTTGTACACCCTAGATACATGTGAGATGCTAGGATATGAGTTAAGTTCAAGGTGCATAGCTTTTGCATCTAGATGAACTAAAATTCATCTTATCTTAATTATAGATCATTGGGAAAGCTTGTGTATAAGTCATGTACATTAAGCCCAAGGAATATGATTCAATATAGGTTTTCAAAATCATTTTAAAATCCTTTTAGAAAACCTTGGTGAAATCTATCTTTTGATAGCAATCACCATTGATGAAGTTGATACAAAGTGAGCTAAAACATTGAAGTTTTTCTTCACTTTTGAACTTTGTATCAATTTCTATATTTTATGGGTAAAATATTTTTCAAACATTTTTCACCCATTGTATTGGTCATAAGTATTATACGTATGAAGTTTCATGATTTTTTGAATTATGTATAATTATTTATGAATTTTTGAATTTCATTTCTGATAACTGAAATTATAATATTTCAGTTATCAATCGACTGCCCTTGGTGGCAGTCGACTGATTGGCACGGCAGTTGACTGATCTCTGATAGAGTCGACTGCTAGGCTGATTTTGGGAAAATAAGGTTGTTTAGCTCGTTTTCAGCTACGGTAAAGTTTCTTAACCACTCCTAACCCTAGGATATGCTTTGGGAAGCATTATAAAGGGTGAAAATCCATTGGATATGGATTAGGAGAGTTGTTAGGGTGATGTATCAAATTTAAGGATGGAAAAGTTCAATGTTGAACTTTGAACCTTATTTTTGATGGTTTAGAGTTACTATTAGCTTAGGGACTTCCCAAGGACATTGTTGGTGCAATGGTCAAGGGGGAGCAAACCTTTAGGGGGAGGTATCTATCATGGGATGATGGATGATATTTTTTCCTCATAAGGGGGAAATGGGAATTTTGAGATACCCAATTTGAAAATTGAGAGAGTTTGTAAGATTGCCTCTCTTGAGTGATATGAGACTTATCACTAGGAAGATTGTAGACATCCTAGGTAATTTTGGTCCAAGGGGGAGATTATAAGATCTCATTGGGACATGAGACATTGACCTCCTTGGAGAAAACCTTTTTGATGTTAGTTAAAAAGGGAGAGAATGTTTGGGAGAAGTTATGGGATTACCAATTTGGGATAATTGGTAAGAAGATTTGAGTTAGTGTTCTAACTCAAAGGTATGTGGTTTTGTCAAACATCAAAAAGGGAGAGATTGTTGGTGCAATCGACCCAGATCATGATTGACCGGACTCGAGTTTGACTCGAGAGATGTTTTGATGTTTGACATGAAGGTTTGACATTGATGTCTGATAATATTTTGGGGAGATTGTTGGTGCAATCAACCCGGGTCATGATTGACCGGACTCGAGTTTGACTCGAGGGGGATTTTGATGGTTGACTGGGGTTGACCATGTCATGGAAAGTCCAAGTCTTGAGTACTTGGCATGTAAAGTCCAAGCATGGGTCTTGGCAAGGAAAAGTCCAAGCATGGGTCTTGGCATGGAAAGTCCAACATGGGTTGGCAAGGGAAAGTCCAAGCTTGAGTCTTGGCATTTGAGAAGTCCAAGGGGTTTGATATTGGTGGCATAAAGTGCAAGATGGAGTCTTGGTAGCATAAGTCCAATGGTTGACGGCGTAAAGTCCAAGCGGAGTCTTGGCAGCGTAAGTCCAATGTGCCTTGGCGGTGTAGACATCGTTAGCATGACATAGCCAATGGAAGCACCTGAAGGCTAGCGTATGGATGAACAAGTCATGGATGACTAGGAGGGATCCGATAGGCGCGAGGCTGACGAAGGTGGCTAGAAGGATTAGGTATAGACTATGGGTGTTCTAGCAAGTATAGGGGCACCATACTTGGGTTAAACCTCATGTTTGAGATGTATCAGTCGACTGGTACCATGTGGCAGTCGACTGGTGTGAGTCAACTAGGGTTTGACTGTGGGGAGTGCCCTAGCAGTCGACTGCTAGAGGTGGACAATTGACTGCTGGACCGAGCAGTCGACTGATCTTGTGATCAGTCGACTGGTGCTCAATATTTCAGGCACAAAATGGAGTCTGACTCGACTGCTGAGGTTAGCAGTCGAGTGAAGGCTCGATCAGTCGGCTGATGGACATGATCAGTCGACTGATATCCTATCTGTTGGATTTTTCCAGTGTGAATTGCACCGTTGTCTCACAACAACAGTGTCATCAATCGACTGATGGTCCCGATCAGTCGACTGATAGGCGATTTCCAACCCAGGCAACAACTTTAAATGGAGCTCGTGGAGGAGGTTTGGAGCAGTGATTTCTTGAGCATTGTCGAGACGATTTGCTGGTGCAAATCAGGGTCTTCAACCACGATTCAAGCAATCAAAGATCAAGCAATCAAGTTCACATTTGTAAAGGATTTCCTTACTTGTATTTGTGTATCTCACTTGTATTTGCTTGTATTTTATTATTATTATTGTAAGAATATTTGTACGAGGTTTCTCCGCCTCCGACTTGTGTCGAGAAGGAGTTTATTTGTTTAGTGGTGTTTATGACATCGCTAGAGCTCGTTTGAGCTCGATCCGTGGAGTAGGAACCATTCGGTTCCGAACCACGTTACATAGTTGTGTTTGCGTGTTTGTATATTGTTATTGCTTTATTTCCGCTGCGCACTAATCATTTGTAGCAAGCATCGCAAACGAATTTCATCGATCATCGAAATGCTATTCACCCCCCTTTCTAGCGGTCAACGAATCCTCTACATGTACTTGTAATAACATCACCACCAAGGTTTTAGGTGAGATCCACAGAAGTGTTGATGTTCAGAGTGCACACCAGCGTGGTGCTGCACTTGAAATACCAGGACCACTGAGTAGTGAGCTTCGATAACCGATGGTGCTAATCTGTGATCCCAACACCATAATGGTGCTGCACTTCAAATCCCAACACCATGCATTAAAATTGAGAAATAAAATGTTGTGTCGATATTGGAAGTACAGGACCACCCTGGTGTTGTACTTGGAATAACATCACCACTAAGGTTTTTGGTGAGATCCACGGTGCACTTGAAATACCAAGACCACTCTCTAGGTCTTGAAGTGCGGTGAAGGTGTTTCTAGTGTGTATGCCTAGTTTCGACATCCCTACGAGAAGGGATGCACACATGCCAACAGTCTTTTATTAAGAGAGTTGGAATACCTTCGTGCCACTGCCACTAAGGAATTGGAATTGATATTTTTTTCCCCACGGATGAAGTGTAGGCACTTCATGACCCTGTCGCACGTGGAATTAGCCCAATCTAAGCTCTCTAGGTCCATCAATGAGTTTTGATCGAAATCCATTGATGGACCTAGGGGAATTGGATTTTCGGGAAATTGCCACCCACAGAAGAGGGGAGTGCGATGAAGGTGTTTCTGGCGTGTACAACTAGTTTTGGCGTCCCTATGAGAAGGGATATTCACGTGCCAACCGTCTTATAGTAAGAGAGTTGGAATACCTTAGTGTCGTTGTTGCTAAGGAATTGGAACTGATATTTTTTCCCCACGGATGAAGTGTGGGGCATTTCACGACCCTGTCTTATGTGGAATAAACCCAATCTGATCACTCTAGGTTCATCAATGAGTTTCGGTCGAAATCCAATGATGGTATTGGGGGACTTGGATTTTCGGGAAATTGCCATCCCTTGGAAGAGGGGAGTGCGGTGAAGGTGTTTCTGGCGAGTACGCCTAAACATTTCTATGAGAAGGGATGCACACATGCCAACCGTCTTATAGTAAGAGAGTTAGAATACCTTCGTGTTGTTGTCGCTAAGGAATACCTTGTTGCACGTGGAATCATCCCAATCTGAGCTCTCTAGGTCCATTAATGAGTTTTAGTCGAAATCCACTGATGGGCCTAGGGTCTTGGATTTTTGGGAAATTGCCATCCTTGGAAAGAGGAGTGCGGTGAAGGTGTTTCTGGCATGTACGCCTAGTTTTGACATCCCTATGAGAAGGGATGCACACGTGCCAACCATCTTATAGTAAGAAAGTTGGAATACCTTTGTGTCGCTGCCGCTAAGGAATCAGAACTGATATTTTTTTCTCCACAGATGAAGTGTGGGGCACTTCACGACCTTGTCACACGTGGAATAAGCCAAATCTGAGCTCTCTAGGTCCATCAATGAGTTTCGATCGAAATCCATTGATGGGTCTAAGAGAATTGGATTTCCAGGAAATTGCCACCCATGGAAGAGGGGAGTGCGAGGAAGGTGTTTCTGGCGTGTACAACTAGTTTTGACATCCCTATGAGAAGGGATATGCACATGTCAATCGTCTTATAGTAAGAGAGTTGGAATACCTTAGTGTCGCTGTCGCTAAGGAATTGGAACTGATATGTTTTCCCCACGGATGAAGTGTGGGGCACTTCACGACCCTGCCACATGTGGAATTAGCCTAATCTGAGCTCTCTAGGCCCATCAATGAGTTTCGGGCGAAACCCATTGATGGGCCTAGGGCACTAGGATTTCTGAGAAATTGGCACCCCCCGGAATAGGGGAGTGCGGTGAAGGTGTTTCTGGCATGTATGCCTAGTTTCGACGTCCCTATGAGAAGCGATGTGCATGTGCCAATCGTATTATAGTAAGAGAGTTGAAATACCTTCGTGTCGCTGCCGCTAAGGAATTAGAACTGATATTTTTCCCCCACATATGAAGTGTGGGGCACTTCATGACCCTGTCACACATAGAATCAACCCAATATGAGCTCTCCAGGTCCATCAATGAGTTTTGGTTGAAACTCATTATTGGGCCTAGGAGACTTGGCTTTTCAGAAAATTGCCACCCCTTGAAAGAGAGGAGTGCGGTGAAGGTGTTTCTGGCGTGTACTTCTAGTTTCGACGTCCTTACGAGAAGGGCCTAGGGGACTTGGATTTCTGAGAAATTGCCACCTCCGAAAGAGGGGAGTGTGGTGAAGGTGTTTTTGGCGTGTACGCCTAGTTTCGACGTCCTTATGAGAAGGGATGTGCATGTGCCAACTGTCTTATAGTAAGAGAGTTGGAATACCTTCATGCCGCTATCGCTAAGGAATTGGAACTGATATTTTTTTCTCCACAGATGAAGTGTGGGGCACTTCATGACCCTGTCGCACATGGAATCAACCCAATCTGAGCTCTCTAGGTCCATCAATGAGTTTCAGTCGAAATCAATTGATGGGCCTAGGGGAATTGGATTTCCGGGAAATTGCCACCCACGGAAGAGTGGAGTACGATGAAGGTGTTTCTGGTGTGTACAACTAGTTTCGACCTCCCTATGAGAAGGGATATGCACGAGCCAACTGTCTTATAGTAAGAGAGTTGGAATACCTTAGTGTCGCTGTAGCTAAGGAATTGGAATTGATATTTTTTTCCCCACGGATGAAGTGTGGGGCACTTCATGACCCTGCAGCATGTGGAATCAACCCAATCTGAGCTCTCTAGGTCCACCAATGAGTTTCGGTCAAAACCTATTGATGGGCCTAGGGGACTAGGATTTTCGAGAAATTGGCACCCCCAGGAATAGGGGAGTGCGGTAAAGGTGTTTCTGGCATGTATGCCTAGTTTCGACGTCCCTACGAGAAGCGATGCGCACGTGCCAACTGTATTATAGTAAGAGAGTTGGAATACCTTCGTGTCGTTGTCGCTAAGGAATTGGAACTGATATTTTTTTCCCCCATAGATGAAGTGTGCGGCACTTCACGACCCTATCACACATAGAATCAACCCAATCTGAGCTCTCCAGGTCCATCAATGAGTTTCGGTCAAAACCGATTGATGGGCCTAGTGGACTTGGATTTCCGGGAAATTGCCACCCTCAGAAGAGGGGAGTGCGGTGAAGGTATTTCTGGCATGCACGCCTAGTTTCGACGCTCCTACGAGAAGGGATGTGCATGTGCCAATCGTCTTATAGCAAGAGAGTTGGAATACCTTTGTGTCGTTGCCGCTAAGGAATTGAAATTGATATTTTTTTCCCCCATGGATGAAGTGTGGGGTACTTCATGACCCTGTCGCACGTGGAATCCATCCAATCTGAGCTCTCTAGGTCCATCAATGGGTTTCGGGTCAAGGGGACTTGGATTTCTGGGAAATTGCCAACCCCTGGAAGAGGGGAGTGCGATGAAGGTGTTTCTTGTGTGTACGCCTAATTTCGATGTACTTATGAGAAGGGATGCACATGTGCCAATCGTCTTATAGTAAGAGAGTTGGAATACCTTTGTGTCGTTATCGCTAAGGAATTAGAACTAATATTTTTTCCCCAGCTGATAAGTGTGGGGCACTTCATGACCCTATCGCACATGGAATCAGCCCAATCTGAGCTCTCTAGGTCCATTAATGAGTTTCGGTCAAAACCCATTGATGGGCCGAGGGGACTTGGATTTCCAGGATATTGCCACCCCCAGAAGAGGAGAGTGCGGTGAAGGTGTTTCTGGCATGTACGCCTAGTTTCGACGTCCCTACAAGAAGGGATGCACATGTGCCAACCATCTCATAATAAGGGAGTTGGAATACCTTCATGTCATTGTCGCTAAGGAATTAGAACTTATATTTTTTTCCCCACGAATGAAATGTGGGGGACTTCATGACCTTGTCGCATGTGGAATCATCCCAATCTGAGCTCTCTATGTCCATTAATGAGTTTCGCTCAAAACCCATTGATGGAGCTAGGGGAATTGGATTTCTGAGAAATTGCCACCCCACGAAAGAGGGGAGTGCGGTGAAGGTGTTTCTGGCGTGTACGCCTAGTTTCGACATCCCTACGAGAAAGGATGTGCACGTTCCAACCATCTTATAGTAAGAGAGTTGGAATACCTTCGTGTTGTTGTTGCTAAGGAATTGGAACTGATTTCCCTTCATGGATGAAGTGTGGGGCACTTCACAACCTTGTCACACATGGAATCAACCCAATCTGAGCTCTCCAGGTCCATACATGAGTTTCTGTCGAAACCCATTGATGGATGAGAGGACTTGGATTTTTAGGAAATTGTCACCCCCGAAAGAGGGGAGTGCGGTGAAGGTGTTTCTGGTGTGTATGCCTAGTTTCAACGTCCCTACGAGAAGGGATGTGAACGTGCTAATCATCTTATAGTAAGAGAGTTGGAATACCTTCGTACCGCTGTCACTAAGGAATTGGAACTGATATTTTTTTCTCTCATGGATGAAGTGTGGGGCACTTCACGACCCTGTCACACTTGAAATTAGCCCAATCCGAGCTCTCTAGGTCCATCAATGAGTTTTGGTTGAAACTCATTAATGGGCCTAGGGGACTTGGCTTTTCAGAAAATTTCCACCCCTTGAAAGAGAGGAGTGCGGTGAAGGTGTTTCTGGCGTGTACTTCTAGTTTCGACGTCCCTACGAGAAGGGAAACACACGTGCCAACTATCTTATAGTAAGAGAGTTGGAATACCTTCGTGTCGCTGTAGCTAAGGAATTGGAACTGATATTTTTCCCCCACAGATGAAGTGTGGGGAACTTCACGACCCTGTCGCACGTGGAATAAGTCCAATCTGAGCTCTCTTGGTCCATCAATGAATTTCTGTCAAAATCCATTGATGGGCCTGGGGGACTTGGAATTCCGGGGAATTTAAATGAAATGAAAGAGGCCAGTGCATTAAATGTGTTTCCAATGTCCAGGACCAACGTGGTGTTGTACTTGAAATACCAAGTCCATCGAGTTGTGAACTTTGATGATCGGGGGTGCTGATATGTGAATCCCAACACCACAACGGTGTTGCACTTTCAAATTCTGGCACCATGAGTTACAATTGCGAAATAAACTGTGGTTCTCATATTGGAAGTACATGACCACTTTGGTGTTGTACTTAGAATAATATCACCGCCAAGGTTTTAGGTGAGATCCACGGTGGTGCTGATGTTCAGAGTCCAGGACCAACGTGGTGCTACACCTGAAATGCCAAGACCATAGAGTTGTGAGTTTCGATAACCGATGGTGTTGATCTTTGAATCCCAACACCACAATGGTGCTGCACTTCAAATTTCAGCACCATGAGTTAATGTCGTGAAATAAACTGTGGTTATGATATTGGAAGTACATGAACATCCCCATGAAGCCTCTAGGTGAGATCCAAGGTAGTGTTGATATTCAGAGTCCAGGACCAATGTGGTGCTGCACCTAAAATACCAGGATCATCGAGTTGTGAGCTTCGATGACTGGGGGTGTTAATCTGTGAATTCCAACACTACAATGGCGATGCACTTTCAAATTCCAGCACCATGAGTTACAATAGTGAAATAAACTGTGGTGTTGATGTTGGAAGTACACGACCACTTTGGTATTGTACTTGGAATAACATCACCGCTAAGGTTTTAGGTGAGATCCAGGGTGGTGCTTGTTGGTGCAGGGGCACTAGATAATCGAACCTAGGTTTTGATTATGGCAAAGATCTAAAGTTAAGGTCATTTTGTTATCGTATGAGCTGAATTAAGTGTGTAGGAAATGGTTAAGCTAAGTTGAAGGTCAGCGGGAAACCGTGGTGGTCGGGCGACACCAGGGGAACTTCGTGGGAGTCAAAGAACCTAGGTGGAAGACCAAAAGCAAATCGACAGGTTATAAAGGACCAGAGGTAAGCACGAGTGCGAAGAGAAATGGTAAGGTCGTGTCCTATGTACAGGGATGATCGTAGGCGGCGATTCGACTAAGACTTCCAGTGGAAGATCTAGGTCAAGATCGGACGGTAAGGAACCGTCATATTTATCATTTTTTGTGCTAACCTCTTACTGTAGGGAAGTGGCTAGGCTGGCAGTCGACTGCTGGTCATTGGGAAGTCGACTGATGCATATCAGTCAACTGATGTGAATCAGTCGACTGATGGCTACGAATCAACCTTTTGCGCTAAGTCAAAACGGATAATGTTTGATGCAACCACTTTGTGATAAGATTAGGAGCCACCTTGTGATCAGTTCCAAAAGTTGAGGATTTCTATCAGGACTTATTCCAATGCAAAAATCTATAAAAGGAGGGGAGGACTCCAACCCAAAGATCAATCATCTTGCTCTCAAAATGCTCCCGCAACGCCAAAGCTCTAAACGTCGTAACGCCGATGCAATGCCAAGTTTAGAATATCTTCGTCAGCAGTAAGTATTTCTTTTATTTACTGTAGTAATTGTTTTAATCTTAACGAGGTGAGGTAGGCTTGTTGCCTCATCCTCGTGCTTTCGTTTTTGTGATCGTTGTCTCCTACCTCCAACGAGGAGGAGACTTTATAGTGGATTGCCCCTTCGTACGCGGTCAAGGATCGCGGGGCCTTGGAGTAGCAACCGCTGGGTTATGAACCAAGTAAAAATAAAGTGTCTATTTATTTTTTGTTATTTATTGTTCCGCTGTTCTTGCTCTTATCGAATGAACGAAAGAAAGTTTTACGCTCGCTATTCACCCCCCTCTAGCGACGCTTCTCGATCCAACAATTGGTATCAGAGCGGGAGCGCTAAGATTTGGTGAAACCACCAATATAGCACTTTTTGGCTTTCTTTTCGTATTTTTCGATTCGAGTTTTTTTAGGTTTTTTTCTCCCGCACTACTAATCCAAGACAAAGTCTTGGTACTCTTCTTTTGGTTGTGTGTTTGCAAGTATTCGCTTTTGGAGTAGCCGACGGTAAAACGACCATAACTTTTCGCACAAGTGGACCCACAAAACGTGCTACCTACCAAATCGAAGCTTTCTGAGAGATCTACACTTATTATGACCCTCATAACAAGCTGTCTTCATCCCCAAAAACCAACATTTAGTACCCTTTCAGGGACATCGAAGGTCGTAAGTTTCTAGTTTTTGTTAGTTTCTTATTTTTTTTATTTATTTCCCGCATTACTAATCCAAGATCAAGTCTTGGAATTCCTTTTGATTTTTATTCGTGTTTTGCAAGATATTTAATGGCTCACATTGAGGGGTATAACATCACCCGATCTCCGTTCTTTAACGGAAATGATTTCCGTTATTGGAAAGGTCGGATGGAGTGTTTCTTGAAAACACAAGTCGAGACTTGGATAATAATCCAAACCGGCTTTGCTCTACCCACCAATGATCAAAGGGAACCCTTGAATTTCAATAAGTGGCCCAATGCAACCAAGAGGCAAATCGAAGCCGATGCAAGAGCAACCCAAATGTTGTAATGCGGCTTGTCTAAGGAGGAGCTCAATCGAATTGGACCATTCATTAGCGCCAAAGACCTCTGGAACAAATTAATTGATCTACACGAAGGGACGTCCGTTGCTAAGGTATGTAAAAGATATTTACTTTTAAATAAACTGTATAATCTAAATATGCAGGATCACAAGACCACTTCACAACTCCATGTGCAGATCCAAGACATCTTGAACGACCTACATGTCATCGGACAAAAGGTAGACAATCGGGATATAATAAGGTACACTCTTAATGCTTTTCCTAGGACCACCTTGTGGGCATCCATGGTTGATGTCTACAAGGTATCTAAAGATTTATCTAAGATTAGGTTAGACGAATTCTTTTCAGAATTTGAGTTACATGAACAAACTAACACGATCTCGGTCCAGAGAGGTGTTGCTTTACTTGCAGGACGAAGAAGAAAGGAGAAGAACAAGCCATCTCCCGAGCAAGAAGATGGATCCGAACCCGAGGATGAACCCGAATCCGAATCCAAAGAGGAGGCTGCAATAGTCAACATGGTGCAGAGAATAGTTCAACAAGAAAGAAGGCAATTGAAGAACGAGAACAAAGAGCAATTCAAGTCAAGGAGGCAGCCAAAGCAAAAGGAAGCAAAGAAAGCCTTCCATGCAACTTGGGACAACGAAGAAGAAGGTCAACATAGCTTACATGGCAAGACCGGAGGAGTCCAAGTCAGAATCTGAAGCCGAGTCCAACTACAATTCCGACTCCGACCCCGAAGACTACTTTGAGAGGAAACTCAAAGCCGGACCAAAAGGGAAAGTCAAGGTTAGCCGCTCTTAATTAATACACTTTATCTTACAATTAAAATGCTTACTAGGAAATTAACTAAGTCCGAGTCTAGGGTTGAGTCATTACTTGAGGAGATTGAAACCCTCAAGCAAGAGGCTACTCTAACCTCTTTAACAAGTCAAGTTCAAGAGGGAAACTCAACCCAAGTTGAAAAACTTGAGGAGGAGAATTCTCTCTTGAAAGACCGAGTTCAAGAGGTTGAGGCTAGGTTAGAAAGTTTCATGTTGGGATCTAAGAATCTTAACCGGCTACTTGGAACCCAAAGAGCCATATACAACAAAGCTAGACTCGGATTTAGGTCAACGACTACGAATAGATCTTACATGTCTATTATGAATCGTAGTCATCAAAGAGTCTAAGCATGGGTCCCAAAGGTTTTATTGAACTCACATATAAGGACTAATAAGTATTGGATTCCCCAGGATCAAGTCCACTTTGTGGATAGACCATATTGGTTTAATGGTCCAGGAGGAGCTAACACTAAAATAGTATACCCGCTTCCTTAGCAAAACCATTGCATGATTAGTTATTTTATTTTAATTTTTAAAACGGCTAGATAGGGAAAATAGTTAGTCAACTCTTGACAACATAGTATCAGGAGGTAGCGAAATGATAGTACGTTAGGGAAACAAAGTCTCGTGTATTCGAGCTAGATAAGGCGTATCTAGCTTGGTGCACTTGACCGAGTGGAACTAGCTGAAGCTACCTCGTCGTATCCTAAACTAGTTAGACCAGGAAGTAACCCTAAGTGACTTAAGTGATATTTTCTTGAATTTGGCTTTGTCTAAGGAAGTGGTCGTTGTTCCGATCAAAGAAGGCCCCTGTGCCTCGCCACGACCTGGAAGCCAGTTTCTCGAAAAATTACTTAACGATCTAAAGGTTAAATCCGAATCTAACTCAAGGTTGACTATCTTTAATCAATTTCAAATCATCTCACAAAACATATAAGGTGAACAAATTCGGAGACACATAGAATGGGTGAGATGTTAAGGATAATTGAAATATAACCTTTTCAAAATGCTACTTATTTTCTCAAATATTGTACTTAACGACTATTTACAACTCTCTAGGCCAAAGTTTAGCGCCCCCTACATCTCTTATACTTCATATATTTGACTAAGGGGGAGAGCGAACTAACCCTAAGGATTATATTACAAACCTTTAGATTATTGGTGCAGAGGGACACACCTCAAACCAATTTATCTAACTACTGCTAGACGCATGCTTGGGCTCACAGTTGATTTATCTTTTCTAGACACATGTTGTTTTTAAACCCCTATTTTATATAAAAACCCCGACACCTTTTTTGATTTATGATAAAAGGGGGAGAAGAGTGAAAGTTAAGGGGAAGTAATAGAAATTTATTTTTTTAAAAAAATTCAAAGTATCTCTTTCAAAACTCACCTAGGGTTAAAGGGGGAGTTTTTGAAAGGACGTTTATCATTTACATTTGTTTTATGCTTTAATTTTTCCCTTAACTTTGTGTTGGTTTATCATAGATCAAAAAGGGGGAGATTGTTGGTGCAGGGGCACTAGATAATCGAACCTAGGTTTTGATTATGATAAAGATTCAAAGTTAAGGTCATATTGTTATCTCATGAGATGAATTAAGTGTGCAGAAAATGGTTAAGCTAAGCTGAAGGTTAGCGGAAAACTGTGGTGGTTGGGCGACACCGGGAGAACTTTGTGGGAGTCGAAGAACCTAAGTGGAAGACCGAAAGCAAAGCGACAGGTCATAAAGGACCAGAGGTAAGCACGAGTGCGAAGAGAGATGGTAAGGTTGTGTCCTCTGTATGGGGACGACCGTAGGCGGCGATCCGACTAAAACTTCTAGTGGAAGGTCTAGGTTGAGATCGGACGGTAAGGAACCGTCATATTTACCATTTTCCATGCTAACCTCTTACTGTAGGGAAATGGCTAGACTGGTAGTGGACTGCTGGTCATTGAGCAGTCGACTGATGCACATCAGTTGACTGATGGAAGGCATCAGTCGACTGATGGAGACGAATCAACCTTTTGTGCTAGGTCAAAATGGATAATGTTTGACGCGACCACTTCGCGATAAGATTAGGAGCCACCTCGTGATCAGTTCCAAAAGTTGAGGATTTCTATTAGGACTTATTCCAATGCAAAAATCTATAAAAGGAGGGGAGGACTCCAACCCAAAGATCAATCATCTTGCTCTTAAAGTGCTCCCGCAACGCCAAAGCTCTAGACGTCGTAACGCCGATGCAATGCCAAGTTCAGAATATCTTCATCGGCAGCAAGTATTTCTTTTATTTATTGTATTAATTGTTTTAATCGTAACGAGGTGAGGTAGGCTTGTTGCCTCATCCTCGTGCTTTCGTTTTTGTGATCGTTGTCTCCTACCTCCAACGAGGAGGAGACTTTATAGTGGATTGCCCCTTCGTACGCGGTCAAGGATCGCGGGGCCTTGGAGTAGCAACCGCTGGGTTGTGAACCAAGTAAAAATAAAGTGTCTATTTATTTTTTGTTATTTATTGTTCCGTTGTTCTTGCTCTTATCGAATGAACGAAAGAAAATTTTACGCTTGCTATTCACCCCCTCTAGCGACGCTTCTCAATCCAACAGTGCTGATATTCAAAGTGCAGGACAACGTGGTGTTGCACTTGAAATACCAGGACCATCGAGTAGTGAGCACAGGAAAAATCGTGGCATTGCACTCGAAATACTAGGACCAACAAGTATTGAGCGTAGATAACTGGTGGTGTTGATGTTTAAAGTCCAGCACTACCATCACAATGTACCTCAAACAACTTAGCTGCATCAACGAACATAATCAATGGCACAAAATCGAGAATCGTTATTCTCCCATCTCTTGCGCAATCAGGATCCTCCACAAAGTCGTCGGCTGGTTTCAAAGTTAGGCCAACACAACCTATGTTGATGTTGAGTTGAAAGTGCCTACAGGATGAAATCTATCCGCTGCCACCCATTCAACAATAGGAAACAATTTACTCTGAAAAAAATCCTAAGGACTTGAATACATATTTATGACATAAGAAGGAAATATTTTTACAGTTACGTCGTTGATTACGATACTCCGTCTAAATTCCTATACAACACAACAACAATAATTTCAATATTTAACCTGAATCAAAGTCTAAACATTTATATTTAACAGCACATCCAAGATATGATTCAACAATTTCTTAAACAATTGTATTAGTCAATAAAAAAATATTTTTAACAACACATCCAAGATACACTTCTGCAATTGCTTTTCTCTTTATAAAAACCATAGAAGATATATCTTCAGTTGAAAACGGCTTGGCATCAATAATGGGTTTGTCACCTGGACCAGCAACAACTGTAATAGGTCACATCTTGATGTCGATTTGAATTGAAGCATTACTGAAGCACATTCCAACTATATACTTGGCATTTATTAGAGGAAGGAGTATAAATATTAAAATGTAGGCAGTAATAGTTCATAAATTTAAAAAGACTGTTGAGAAAAGGCATACAACACAAATTAAATAACAACGCACAAGCTCATTTTTACCATTCAAATTTTGAATTATAATTACAC
Source organism: Wurfbainia villosa (assembly GCA_025175895.1). Lineage (NCBI taxonomy): Eukaryota > Viridiplantae > Streptophyta > Magnoliopsida > Zingiberales > Zingiberaceae > Wurfbainia > Wurfbainia villosa. The sequence goes on from CM045997.1 coordinate 12,450,679, forward strand.
GATAAATAACCTAAATCCTCATTAAACTATCAAAGTTAAAAACTTCAGAGAAGCCTAAAAAAGAAAATATATAAAAAGAAATGCGAACATATAGGTACAAGTACTAACAAAGATAATAAAATTTTCACATATTTCATGGTAAGGACCGCTATTTCGTGGTAAACATATATGTCAATTGTTCTATTAAACTAACTTGTGAAAAATAATAAGTAAAATAATTGGAGACTCATGGATAATGATATATTTTCGCTCATAAAATTCTAACATGTTGCATCTGATTATATCATCACCGATTAGGTTATGTTCTCCCTCTAATAATCAACAACTTCGAGCCGTCTATACCTAAAAATGATGTATAACCCACCAAACATATCTGTCAATTGTTCGATTAAACTAACTTATGAAAAATAATAAGTAAAATAATTGGAGTCTCATGGATAAAGATATATTTTCGCTCATAAAATTCTAATTTGTTGCATCCGATTATATCAACACCGATTAGGTAGTGTTCTCCCTCCAATAATTAGCAACTTTGAGCCGTCTATACTTAAAAATGATGTACAACCCACCATTAGAAAGAATAGACAATGAAACAAGTATACATAATTTCATCGATCATCATATCTGAAACAAGACTAGATAATCAAAACTACTAAGTAAGCCATCACTACAAATTTACAGAACGAAGCGGGTTCATATTAAGAAATTGAACGATCGTTTCCCCTATGGTTCATGATGAGTGTCACAAGCACGGGTAAGTTATAATCATAGCCCAAGTCTAATCAAAGATGTTTCATTCCATTAATTAAAATGTAGCGAGATTTTTTGAACGCATTTTAGGCAAGGAAAAAACATCCCAAACCATAACTTCATCCGAAAGATCTGTGAATCCATGTTTTTGGGTAAGAAATAAAAAAAAAAGTAATTTTCAAGCATGAAGTCATGTGAAGTTTCAAACTCACGGATGGGGTGTGGCGAGGGGGATGTCACCCTGTGGTGACACTGATCGTCGAGGAGCTACTCCAGACTGCATGATGAAGTGATGGAGGCTTACGCCTTCGTCCACGCACCGAGGGGGATGGCGGCCTGTGCGTCCGCCCACGCGCCGAGGGGGAAGACGTGGCGTGGGCCAGACCAATGCGGCGAGGAGCGCGGCGATGGTCGATGGCGAGGGGCAGGAGCGAAGGTGTGATAACGAGGGCCGGACCCCGACATAACTTGGAAACCCTACTGGGGAAGGAAATCAAAAGAAAAGGGAAGGGTCGGATTGCGCCGCCAAAGAAGAAAATGTGAGGGAACTCGAAATTTAGAGGAGGTAAATAAATTTGCGGGGGAAATCGAATTTCAGAAAACGAAGGGAATCTCATTTTCCTTTGCGTGCGTGGCGTGGGCGATATGAGTTGGCATCACCATGTCCGTAGGCGCGCACAGGCGCCCATAGAGCATCGCCCAGGATATCACTTCTGTGTGTGTTTGTATATATATAGTTTTATAACCTGAGCATCCGTTATTGTGCTTCCGTGCGTGACGAATGGGAAATATATAGTAACCACGCCCGACGCCCGCTCGAACTCGTCGGCGGGAGGCCGAATTCCGACCACTATCCGGCGAGAGGCCAGATTCAAGCCACGATCCCATCAGAATCCGATGATGGTCCGGTCATAATCCGGCCGCGATCTGGCTGGCACCGGATTTTGATCGAATCGAGGTCGGATTTCGGTCGAATCACGGTCGAAAATAGTCACGATCCGACCGACACCGGAGTCCGATCGGATCGCGGTCATTTCCGATCATAATCCGACTGACCATCTATGAATCCGAGTTGTGGGTGAAATCGTAGTAGAGGAAACACTGTCCATTCACTATGCAATCACGATCGATCCGATGGTGGAGAAGTAGTATCAGACGATGGAGAAATCGTCGTGAACGAGTCACGCAGTGGACAACACTCAGGATATATATATATACGTCATCTGCTGCCTGAGCGCCCGTGAATGCGCGACGCGTGCGCAATGGCTTCTTAACTGTCGAAACAATTGTGATGCACAGTAAATGAGGAATGCACAATAACCACCCCATCACGATTTCTCTGCCGCTTCACTACAGGTTGGCCGAAATCTGATCGAATTTTGGTCAGCACCGGAGCTCGGTTGGATTGTTGTTAGATTACGGTCGAAAAAGGCCATTTTCGACCGTGATTTGGCCGCTTATGCGATTACTACGATTCGTCGGACCGCTCTGATTCCACGGAATCGATGAGAGGTCGACGTTCTGTGGCGTCGAGCACGAGTTATTGTGCATTTCTCGCAGTCGTGCACGAGTGTATATATATATATATATATATATATATATATATATATGAGCGTCGTTCGCTGCATGACTCGTGCGTCGTGCGCGACGATTTCTCCACAATCGCGGTCGAATTCCGATCGGATCGCCTTCGGATTCTGGACGGATTATGATCGAAATTCGAGCTCCTACTGGCAAGTTCGAGCGGGCATCGATCATGATTACTGTACATTTCCCATTCGCCATGCACGGATGCGCAATAACGGACGTTCAGGATATCAAAACTATATATATATTTATATATATAGAGTTTCGATTGTCTGCGCGACCGATCACTGCGCGCCCATCCGCGACGCACTCCCAGCCGTTTGATCAGCGCCGCGATTGTGAAATGCACAGTGACTCTGCGCTTGACACCTCGCTGTTGCCGCCGCTGTCGCTTCACCGTCCGGCCGCCTTCGGCCGCCGGACCGGGTGCGTTGGAAGCGCACCTCGCCGGTGGTCCAGTCGAGCTCGGCTTCCGGCCGGATTGTGGCCGGAAGCCGACGCAAATCAGCCGCGATCGATCGAATTGCGGCCGAATCACGGTCGCAAATCGGTCGGGAAAGGACCGTCGGCGTTGGGCGGTCCTTTCCCCACTGGGTGCGGCCACGATTCGGCTGTGATCCGGTCGAATCGCGGCCGATTTGCGCTGGCTTCCGGCCGTAATCCGACCGAAAGTCGAGCTCGTCCGGACCGCCGACGAGGTGCGCTTCCAACGCACCCGGTCCGACGGCCGAAGGCGGCCGGACGACGCAACGGTAGCGACGGCAACGGCGAGGGGTCGGGCACGAGTGCACTGTGCAATTCCTCAGTCGCGGATGGGCGCGCAAGAGATCAAACTCGTATATATATATATATATATATATATATATATATATATATATATACTAGTTATTAATCTTTAATTATATTTTAAATTGCATTAAATTAATTTGTAATATTAAATTGTATATTATTAGGTTTATAAATGAGGTTCATTGTTTCTTTTTTTTCACACTTTTAATGAGACCCTTGAAATAAAGAAATACTTAACCAAAAATTGGACCACATAGAACATGTTTGTTGGGCTGAATATATATATTTTTAAAAATAATTATTTCGTCCTCTTCTAATAATTCACCAAAGTAAACAAATTGTAATGATTAATTATCACAACTAATTTGATCCATAATCACTACTAAATTAGATTATGATTGAACAATCATTGTGCGTTTTGTTAAAAATATACTTATCTTTATCTTTCTAGAAGTAGATTGAATTTAAAAAAAAAAATACAAAGAGCTGAATGAAAATAAGTGCATCAAATGAATTTGGCAAGCCAAGTGAACCAAAACGCGAATGAGTCATGTGGGGAGGGCAAGCTAGACAATTCGAATAAACGAAGCAATTGGATACGATGAGCAAGAGACATAATGAACTAAGTGGACCAAAATGGCACTCGGGGCTATGGTGCAATGACAGAGCATCAGCAATGTAAAATCAAATATCAAAGGTTGATCTCCAATTTCAATATATTTATGAGAATTTTTTTCCAAATGGGATGACAATCTGTGGATGTTGGATCGTTGAATTGTCCACTGTGAATGTTTCTCGATTTACTCAGATGGTTGATGGAAAACTTCTATGGGATTGAACCATTCAATCTTAAAATTAATTGGGTTAAAGACCTGAATAATTAATCCCAACTAAAAACAATGGACCAAATGGATCAAACAAAAAGAGTAATAAGTCGTGCAAAATGAGCCAAAAAAAAAGAAAAAAGGGTCCGCGCGATCTAGTCAACCTAACTTGGCAAGCCAAACAAGCCGAGTGGGTGAGACAAGCAAAGAATAGCTATTTCTTCTGCAAGAGTTCATAGATATGAAAAAGATGGTAAAGAGCAATCGAAAAGTTGTATCTTGCCAAAAAAAAAATAAATAAATCCTAATAAACAAGATGATTTATGATTGCAAACAATGTAAGATGTGATGGATTTAATTTCCCAATAGGGTGGATTTATATTTTTCATAATTCACCTTCGAGTTTGTTATTATAAACGAATCTGATAAAGTGATCTGATTCGATGATTTAATCGTGGATTTATATTATCGAATGTAGAATCATATGTATAGAACTTTTTAATTTATTATTACTAAATTAATTCACTGTTAACGAGTTTGAACGCGTTATATATCTTCGTAGGAGAGTAGTTCATTCCGAACTTAATTGTTGGTATTAATGCATCTGTTTATACAAGTTTAAGTGAAATAAAAAGAAATTTTAGACTATAAATATAAAACTTATAGCGATTGTCAGATTCTTCACGCTTCCTAGATCTGTTGGGAAAAACGATTTCTGCTCGCTGTCCGAGCATCGATCACGTCGGAAGGATCCTACTCTTTCACGAGCCAAGTTCCTGCTGTTCCTCGGTGTTCTCGGATCTCTCCGTTCTCTCCGACAACCCAACGTCGATTCACACACAATACCTCTCTCCGACAGTTCTCTCACTAGCACAACCCAGGTATCCCCTCTCCAAAAAAGCCAACCTAGGCCTTGGACGCACACCCCCTTATAAAGGGGGTGTTACGTTGCAGCGCTACATGAAGTGCACAAATCAGATTTGTGCGCGGTGCTCACGCTTGTCAAAGGCAACGCGTGTGCACGCCGGCCCAGTTGCGTATTGCTCGTGTGTTGTGATTGTCTTCTTATCAAATTGCTGGGTCACATAGACCAATAAAAGATATTTAGTTACATAGACTAAATTGAGTCGGAGTCAATAGTCTCATAGACTAATAGAAGTATTCAGTCACATAGACTAGAAGAGTCGGAGACCATAGTCCCAAAAGACTAATAGAACAGAGATTAATAATCACAAAGACCATTAGAACAATCGATTCATACATCGAAAAATGGTTCGTGCGACAGCAAACACACTGAGCAATACAATTCTAAGAAAGTTGTTATACCTTACATAGCTGCTCATAGAGCGATCAATGCTAAGAAAAGTTATTACGCCTAATTTAGCCGCTCTTCAAATGGTACATAACCATTCTCTGAATGACACATAGTCATTCACCTGATGACCCATAGTCATCCTCCAGGTGGTACACAGTCGTTTTCCAGGTGATACAAAATTATTCTTCTGGTGGTACATAACCGTTTTCCTGGATATGATATCTTGCTATTTATCCAGACTAAATAATCTCTCTTTACATCAATATGAACATCTCTAATCCCTCATAATGACCATCAAGTCAAGAGCATGTTCCATATTCTCAATATTTACAATCATTTCCATACACAACAGAAATGGGTCGACCAGTGAATAATTCTCAAAAGATGTAAATCTATTTAACCTTTCTTTTAGCGTGAATTTATTCATTTTGGTCAGTCACTTTCCTAGTCATGTTCCATAGACCGAATCATCCATAGTCAATAGGTTTACATGCTAAAGTAGCAGACCCCGATTAAAACTTCAAGCAGACAGCTAAATAGTCACAAAGGGCAAATACTGAGATTAACATATAATCTAAGGGCTCACATAGTAGAGAAGCAGGGATCCATTCTCCTACTACTCTTATTGTCGCCTTAGCACATGTGGTATGAATCACATGCTACGATGTTATTCTCTTTACTAATAAAGAGCGCATGTTTTCTCAACATCGTACAGATTTTGATCCAAACATTCCAAATATCTAATCCTAAATTCAACATATGAATTCTAATCTGGCTCATAAATGTTGGTGCAATCGGCCCAGGTTGACTCGAGTTTGACTCGAGCAGTACCTTGATAGTATTTTGATGATGGACAAAACTCATGACATGGGATTGTCATGGGAAAGTCCAACATGGGGTTGACATGGAAAATCCAAGCATGGAGCTTGGTGTGGAAGTCCAAGGGGGAAGCCTTGGCATGGGAAAGTCCAAAGCATTGCGAAGCCGTGCGCTTGGTGCTTGGCATGGGAAATCCAAAGCATTGCGAAGCCGTGCGCTTGGTGCTTGGCATGGGAAATCCAAAGCATTGCGAAGCTGTGCGCTTGGTGCTTGGTGAGAAATGCATTGCGAAGTCGTGCGCTTGGTGCATTTGGGAAGTCTTGAGAACTTGGCAAGTTCACTAGGCTCGGGTCCTTGAGTCGGTGAAGGATGGAATTGCGAAGCCGTGCGCTTGGTGCATCCGAGGGACCGCCGGACGGGGAGTGAATGGAGTGAGCCCAAAGGGAAGCATACTTCTAGGGTATGAGACGCGAAGGATGACGTTGCGAAGCCGTGCGCTTGGCGCATCCGAGGGACGTAGGCCGAGGGAAGAGAGCTTCGGTGGGGAACTCCATGAGGGATAATGTGGACTTGACCAAGTGGCTAAGACTGAGTGTCGGAGGCTCAAACTTGATGTTTGAGGGTTTAGCCGACGGTCGGATTCTCAAACAACTTGGTGTTTGAGGTTTTGCCCGACATCAGTCGACTGGCATAGGTGCCGGTTCGACTGATCCAAGTCGACTAGGGTTCGACTGGTGTAAGGCTAGGGTTTTGTGCTTGGCGCCGATCGCCATGGATCGGCAATGATCGATAGCCGATGTAATGATCGCCGAGGGATGGCAGTCGACTGATGGGAGTGTCGCGAGCACAGAACGCTCCGTAGCCGACTGGGCAGTCGACTACTAGGTCACCAGTCGACTGATGGGCATCATCAGTCGACTGGTAGGTGATCCGTTGGAACTTGTCTGACGTGGATCTGGCCGTTGTGAGACAACGGCTACAGGGGCAGTCGACTGGTGCCTTTTGGCAGTCGACTGCTAGGCGCGAAAATAGCTCGATGCAGGTTATAAAAGGAGCTCGAGATGGAGGTTTTTGCAATGGTTTTTGTGAAGCTATTGGAGGGGAATTGCTGCTGCATTCCAGACCTTCAAGAGCCATCTAAAGCAAGCAACAAGAAAGCGATCAAAGCAATTGTGTAAAAGTTCTCTTTTGTATTGTCTTTGTATTTCTTCTTGTATTTCATATTACTTGTTGTAATAGCTTGTGAGAGGTTTCTCCACCTCCGACGTGTAGTCGATAAGGAGTGTTGTTAGTGCCGTGCGCATAACACGAGCTCGTTGAGCTCACCCCGTGGAGTAGGAACCATTCGGTTCCGAACCACGTATATGCTTGTGTATTGATTGTGCTTGTATTGTTGTTATTTCTATTGTTATTCTGCTGCGTATATTAACGACAATTGTAGACAAGCACACGAGAACGAACGAATTATGACATCCAACGTTCGAGGGCTATTCACCCCCCTCTAGCCGGCCTTCCCGATCCCCTACAATAAACATGTATAGTAAATGGTGGGAACATTTACTTCGATCACTTTTCTTAAATGATCTTATCTTGATACACATATCAAGATGACCCCAGCTTATAGGTATGTATCTCTATACATATAGCTTCCAAAGCTATCATATAAGTAATGCTCTTACCCCTATTCATACATAATAAACAGAGATGATTGTCTATGTGAGAGGACCAATCACTACTTGTCAACATGCTCACTGAGATCTTATCAGAATATAACATCACATACACTGAATAAATTATGGCTAGCATTTCAAACAATCAAATTATAATATCCGATTGTTATTACAAAATCGTTACATTCTACGAAGTCCTATAGACTTTACTGTTGGGTTTCCGGCACCGCGGCGTGTGTGTGTTCGATCATGTTTCGTAAACATGAACACAGCGGAAGCAATAAAAATAATAAATACTCCTATTTATTACAACACACACAACACACGCATGCATATTACAACAAGTGTAGACATAACTGTAAATTTAAATTTGCAATAAAAGGAAATTTATCTACGTTATACCTTTCGTATGATGTGTAGCGGGAACGACATCAACCGGAATGATCCTCGCTAGAATCGTCTCTATCCGTATCCACGCCGAGTTCCTCGGGATGACTTCGCTAAGCCACGAGCTTCGTCTTCGTACGGGTTACTAGCCTCGTGTTGAAGACGACGTGATCGAGAGATGATCACGATCCGAATCCAAATTCGGATCCAAAATGAGTCCTCAAAACTCGCTTCTCCGGAGAGGTATTCACAACCGATTGACGAATCCTTCGCCCCTCCACCTCAGAGGATTACCGAGATCAATCCCGTAAGTTATCCGCTGTCGGAGCTCTAACCGCCGCCCAAACGACGCCCGACGAGGAGAAGAAGCTGTCCAGAAAACTGGACAGCTTGGTGGAGGAGTAGGCGCCGCCAAAAACAAGGAAGCCAAGTGCTCACCTTGACCGAGGCCTAGGAAGATCACGAGGGTCGCCGAGGATCACCGGTTGAAGCTTGGTGGCAAGGAGCCGGGCTGCACAAGGGGTTGGGCGGCCAAGGAGCTTGGGCGCCAAGGAGCTGGGCGGCAACTAGGTTTAGGGTTCTTCCAATTAGGATTAGGGCTTAATTATCCATTAAGCCCTCTTTATAGAGAACTAATTCTCTTAATGGTTATTGGATCATAACCATTAAAGCCCAAGTTAACCCGCTCCATTAAGATAAGTTAAAATAAACCAAACCATGATGGTTTATTTTAAGTTAAAACGAACCGAACCAACTTTTGGTTCATTCGCTTAAAATAAATCAAACCCTTTGGTTTATTCTCCTCCATTGGATTAGAACCAAACCATTTTGGTTCATCCATTATGTCTTCATAAGACACGGCCCATCCACGCTTCCATTGCGACTGAAACGATTTCATGCTCGCTTTATGTTTGGTCCAACCAAACCTAGTTTCTCTGGCCCGAGAATCCCATTCTCAAGCTCGCTTTAAATCCACTGTGCGCGCGGTGACCAAATAGGTTCTCGGTCTTATGTTGGCCGCCTATAATTAACCATTAATTATAGAACGATCATGAGTGACACCTAGTAGTACATCATGATCCCCAATTAACCAAAAGATCAACTGGTTGATCCGAACTATTTCAAACCCTTCAAAGAGCTCGAATGATTCGTGCCCCATTCCCTTCACTCATCTTATACCCACTTGGTTCAGGACATGGTCTATTGTGTCACCTCACTAGGTCGACTACGCCACACCTAGCCCAAGCATCATTTCCTCGTCCCTACTGATTCTAGTTACTCCACATGTATCAAGAGTACCTTACTCTAAACATGTAATGCTTTGGCCAAAGACTTTAGTAACAATCCGACGAGGCCATGGGTATACATCTCCTCGCAAGGAGTGGTGAATCCTTTATAGGCTATTCAAACACCTTCGATCACTCGACTTATACCCAATCATCCCGGTCCACATCTCCTTAGAGATGTTTGCTTAAGATGTCAAAGCATAAGTCTCATGATCAAGATGACTTGAATACCGCAAGTCAAAGGAACATCGCACTTAAGCCACAAGAAGAACTTCATTGACATATCTATATATGCAGAGAACCATATGAAGTCTTACTACTGGTCACTCCAATGAACTAGTTACCATAACTAGCATCCACGATTAACTCCGACATCACTAGGTGAGAATCACCGCTTGGATACACCAAGGAGTATACCTCGTGCTAGTCTCGATGGAACTGATGGTGTCCAAATCCATCAATTCATCTACTAGGGATAATTCTGATACATCACAATTACACATGTAGAGATACTCACTAGTTGTGATCCAATCACAAATTCTCTCATGCTGTGAATCGTATCGTGGACATTCAGTAAATGAGTTTAAGATCCAATCAAATACATAAAATATGTATACTCAAATAGTGAATCTTCATTTATCATATAAATGGTTCATACATAAGGCGATTGCCTTAGGACATCTCTCATATATTACTAACAGACTCCCACTTGGCCTAATGCCAATCGCTACGGTATCCAATACCATAAGCTCAACATGACCCTCAAACTTATTTTGAGGTAATGCCTTAGTCAAGGGATCCGCTAAGTTCCTTTCTGGGGAATTTTCTCGATTTGTATTTCGTTCCTACCGATGATCTCGATAAGATAAGATGATAGCGCTAAACACATGTTTGGATCATTGATGAGACCACATCAAGTTCGAGATGAACTTCTTGATCCAAACCGCTTCTTCGCTTCCAAAGCCGCAATGTATTCGCCTTAGTGGCGTAATCCGCTATAGTGTCAAGCTTGGAACCTTTCCAACTTATTGCGTCTCCATTCGGTGAATACATACCTGCACAAGACATGGAATCATCCTTGTCGTCATCCGAGCCGCATCCGTATACCCACGTATCACCATGTACCCTTCTCCATATATTAGGAACGCATCCTTAGTTCTTCCTTAAGTACTTATGATCATCTTAATAATCACCCAATGATCCATTCTCGATCGGATCGTATCCGCCATGACACTCGTGAGCATACGATACATCGGGCCTCGTGACATAACATAGCATACATGATAGATCCTATCGATGCATAGGAATCTTACTCATGCAAATCCTCTCGCCTTCTCGCGGCGCGACACATAGACTTCGAAAGGTGTACCCTATGCCCGATGGGTAGGAAACCTTTCTTGGATTCCACATGCTAAACCTCTTTAGCACTTGGCCTATATATGTAGATCAAAGACCAAGCAACTGCTTCGATCTATCTCTATAGATCTTAATCCCGAGGATGTAGGTTGCTTCTCCTGTGTCTTTCATGGAGAATGTCTTGATAACCAAACCTTCACGATCAGAAGATTGAAACATCGTTTCCTATAAGTAGTATGTCATCGATATACAATACTAGGAACACGATCGCACTCCCACTAACCTTCTTGTACACACAAGGTTCGCTCGATTTTGTGAGAAATCAAACTTTTGATTGTCTCATCAAACGGATATTCCAGCTCGGATGCTTGCTTCAATCCATAAATGGACCGTCGCAATTTGCATACCTTGGTTTTATCAACCGATGTGAAACCTCAGTCAGTATCATATACACGCCCTCGAAAGGTGTTTCCATTAAGGAAAGCTATTTTCACATCCATCTGCCATATCTCATAATCATAATGAGCCGCTATGGCCAGGAGCATCCGAATGGATTTAAGTATGCTACAGGCGAATAGGTTTCGTCATAATCAACACCTTGTTTTTTTACGATATCCTTTCGCCACCAATCTAGCCTTATAGGTAATCACATTACCATCCATGTCGGTTTTCTTCTTGAAAACCCACTTGCACCCTATAGGCTTTATGCCTTCAGGTGGGTCAACCAAGTTCCAAACTTGGTTTTCATACATGGAATCCATTTCACTTCATGGCACCAAGCCACTTATCCCTTTCTCAACTTGTCAAGACTTCTTCATAACTCGTAGGCTCTCATCATCAATGAGTAACACGTCGCTCGATTCACTTACGAAATCCATATCTCTCAGAATATCATGGTTCTACCAGATCTACGAAGATGTGGTGTTACAATAGGTCCAAATTGATTGCTCATCACTATGAGTTGCCTACCGTCAGTGCTTCACCGTATCTCATCAATGTCTATTTGAGTCTCTCGAGCCTCCTCAAGCTCGACGACACTCCCACTGCTTTCTTGCAAGAGAAACTCTTTCTCTAGAAACACAAAGATGCCTCAAACAAACACCTTTGTTCCACAGATGATAGAATTGGTAACCCTTGTTTCCTTAGGGTATCCAATAAATAGACATTTATCGACTTAGCATCCAATTTGTCCGATACACCGCTTCACATAAGGTGACAACCATATCTTCAAGTAAGATACATGAGGTTTCTTACTATTCCATATCTCATATGGAGTAGTTGAGACTACCTGTAGGCATTCTGCTTAACAAGTAAACAAATGTCAAGTGCATAGCCCCAAAAGGACTTGGGAAGAGTCGATGATTCATCATTGACTCGACCATGTCCAACAAGGTCCTAAGTATGCCTCGATACACCATTATGCGCGTGGTGTATAGGGCGGAGTCCATTGAGACAATATGCCATTGTCTCTTAGATAATCAAGAAACTCTTGACTTAAGTATTCACCACCTCGATCCGATCAAGTATTTTAATACACTTGTCATGTTGTTTCTCTACTTCATTTCTGAATTCTTTGAACCTTTCAAAGGCTTCAGACTTGTGTTTCATCAAGAACACATACCCAAACCGTGAGTGATCATCGGTGAAGGTAATGAAGTAGCTATAGCCTCCTAATGCTTGAGTTGACATAGGTCCACATACATCGATGTACTAGACCTAGTAACTCTCCCACTGCTCACCTTTTCCAAAGGTAACTTAGTCATCTTGCCTTTTAAGCATGATTCGATCGTATGAATCCAATTCAACGATTCCGCATTCCACATCGGTAATTCGACATGCATTTCTTGCTTATATGGCCAAGACGACAATGCCACATATAGGAGTCTATTTGATTATCCTTTCGAGCACGCGTGTTGCTCGCTTCGATATTGAAAATGTCACTGGATACGTCCAACGCATAAACACCATTGCTTAAAGTTCCAGTCCCATAAAGAACTCCATTCAAAGTTATGTAACAACAATTGTTACTAAAAGTCAAATGATACCCATTTCTATTTAAACAAGAAATAGAAATGATGTTCTTTATCAATGAAGGAACAAAAAAGCAATTGTCCAATTCTAAGACAAGTCCTACAGGGAGTTCCAACAAATACGTTCCGATGGAGAGTGCAGCAATCGTTGCTCCATTCCCAACACGTAAATTTGACTCTCCCTTGACGAGTCTTCTTCTATTCCTTAGCCCATGTATGTCATTACATATATGTGAGCCTCGCCCAGTATCCAATACCCAAGTGTTTGAGGAAATAGAATGACAATCAATAACGAAGATATCTGAAGAAGATGGGGCATCCGATGCCTTATTCTTCTTCACGGACTCAAGATAAATCTTGCACTTTCTTCGCAAATGGCTCTCCTTGCCATAATGATGGCAAGTTTCCTTTTATGCTAGTTCTACCTTCTTAGCCCTTCTCTTCTTTCCCTTCTGCTGTTCTTTTGAGTTCCTCTTAGAACCTTTCTTCGAGGAATCAACTAACAAAGACTGCCCCTCGCTTCATGCTTCTCGTAAGACTCCACGCCTTCAAAGATATCGAGCAAGACTACACAGATGAACCGCCTAGCATCTCAGAGGTGAAGAGGAGCTATGAGACTTCGAACCTTTCGAATCTCACTTGCTCATAAACCAACTCACAAAGATGAAGGACTACGATATGAGCATCCATATGCTCATGCTGCTTTCGTAGCTTGGGTTCCATCGCGGCTAGCATGATGCAACTCATTTGTTCAGAATCACTCACATGTTTCTGATAGGCCAACAATTGGTCCAGAGTTGCATCGCTCACTAGACGGGAAGAGGCGCTCGAGGACATTTGCAAGCTTTTCAACCTTGAGAACAATTCTCAAGCTTTCTAAGCCCCAAGAAGCTCGCCTACTAATTTATTCAATCCAAAATGGAACGCAAATTCAAAGACATCATGATCAATCTTAGAAATACAAACGAGCATATATGAGAAAGATGATTTTAAAATGCATCAATATACATTTATAAATCCTATTCATTTTTTGAATTTCAAAACTCCAAAATCACTTCGGGAGATCGTAGGTCCATCTCCGAATGGGCTGATATCCATCATAGTTATGAACAACCTTCGAGAGAGTCCAACAAGCCATTCATAACTACGACGGTAGGTATCATCTATACCGATTGCATATCACGATATGCAACTATCACAATGTGCTATCAACTAATTGAATGTTCACACATACATCGGGTTGTTAACACATTAACAAGTATGCATCATATGCATAGCACCCAATTTCACCTCCCTTTACATCGACCTTGGAGAGAGTCCAACAAGCCGATGCTCCAGGTTAAAGCCAACCCATTAATCAAGACAGAGTTTTAATATGGTTAGAGCGCATTCAACCAATTAGCCCAGCTTGGAGAGATTCCAACAACCAAAGCTAACGATTGACCTCTGACTCTTACCATATTAGTATTAAACTATTCCATGGTTTGAACATGTTCGGGTTCGAGCCGGGCTTGGAGAGAGTCCAACAACCCAAACAAGAAACTGAACTCTGGTTCTAACCATATTAATGGAAGGTGTAGGCTTTAATATTGTTTAAGGGTTTTATGTCTCATCCTCTTTGCATGCAAATAACTATTATCTACCTGACATGGCATACATGGCATACATCTACATGTCACGACACGCATGGCATAATGTTATGCATCTAATGCAATTACATGGCATACAATTATGTCATGTATATTTTTCCTTATATGTCATAACTATTTATGGAAATAAAATATGTTTAAGATTTGATTCTCCAAATCAAATCATAATTAAATTAGGAAACAAATTTCCAAATCTAATCACATATTTTATTCATGGAATTATTTGATTAAGGAAAATCTATTTAGGAAACCAATTTCCTAAATCATTAAAACTACTTATGGAAATAAATATTTTAAGATTTGATTTCCCAAATCAAATCATGATTAAATTAGGAAACAAATTTCCAGAATCTAATCAAATATTTTATTTATGGAAAATATCAATTTCCATAAATACTTCCAACTTTCCAAAAGTGGAAGATTTCATAAATACTTCTAGACTTTCCAAAATTGAAAAATTTCCATAAATACTTCTAAATTTCCAAAATTTAGAAAATTTCCAGAAATACATTATGACTATCGCAAAACCATTTTTACGATTATGTCGAAACACAACTCGGCTCGATACCATCATCAAGGTTTCCAAGATCAGGTGTGTGTTCGATCATGTTTCAGAAACATGAACACAATGAAGCAATAAAAATAATAAATATAATTTATTACAACACACACAACACACGATGCATATTACAACAAGTGTAGACATAACCGTAAATTAAATTTGCAATAAAAGGAAATTTATCTACGTTATACCTTCAGATGACGTAGCGGAACGGCATCAACCGAACGATCTCGTAAGAATCGCTCTATCCGTATCCACGCCGAGCTCCTCGGGATGACTTCGCTAAAGTCACGAGCTTCGTCTTCGTACGGGTTACTAGCCTCGTGTTGAAGACGACGTGATCGAGAGATGATCACGATCCGAATCCAAATTCGATCCAAAACGAAGTCCTCAAAACTCGCTTCTCGAGAGGTATTCACAACCGATTGACGAATCCTTCGCCCTCCACTCAGAGGATTACCGAGATCAAATCCGTATGTTATCCGCTGTCGAGCTCCAACCGTCCGCCCAAACGACGCCCGACGAAGGAGAAGAAGCTGTCCAGAAAACTGACAGCTTTGGTGGAGGAGATAGGCGCCGCCAATAAGGAAGAGATGCTCACCTTTGCCGAACCCAAGGAGATCACCGAGGGTCGCTCGGAGCAGCTCGACGCCCGCAAGAGAAGGAGCAGACGACGCACAAGGTGGGCGGCTTGGAGTTGGGCGCAACTCCTTCAAGGAGGAGGTGGCGGCAACTCAATGTTAGGGTTTTGGATTAGGCTTAATTATCCCTTAAGCCCTATTTTATAGAGAACTAATTCTCTTAATGGTTAATGGATCATAACCATAAAGCCCGCTAACCCGCCTCCATTAAGATAAGTTAAAATAAACCAAACCATGATGGTTTATTTTAAGTTAAAACGAATCAACCAACTTTTGGTTCATTCGCTTAAAATAAACCAAACCCTTTGGTTTATTCTCATCCATTGGATTAGAACCAAACCATTTTGGTTCATCCATTATGTCTTCATAAGACACGCCCATCCACGCCCATTGCGATCAAACGATTTCATGCTCGCTTATGTTTGGTCCAACCAAACCTAGTTTCTCTACCGAGAATCCCATTCTCAAGCTCGCTTTAAATCCTTTGGATTACGCTCAGCGTGGTGACCAAATAGGTTCTCGGTTTATGTTGGCCGCCTATAATTAACCATTAATTATAGAACGATCATGAGTGGCACCTAGTAGTACATCATGATCCCCAATTAACCGAAAAGATCAACCCGCTGATCCGTAACTATTTCAAACCCTTCAAAGAAATTCGAATGATTCGTGCCCCATTCCCTTCACT
Source organism: Wurfbainia villosa (assembly GCA_025175895.1). Lineage (NCBI taxonomy): Eukaryota > Viridiplantae > Streptophyta > Magnoliopsida > Zingiberales > Zingiberaceae > Wurfbainia > Wurfbainia villosa. The sequence continues at coordinate 12,467,032 of CM045997.1, forward strand.
CATCTTATACCCACTTGGTTCTGTGACATGGTCTATAGTGTCCCCCACTAGGTCGACTACGCCACACCTAGCCCAAGTATCATTTCCTCGTCCTACGGATTCTAGTTACTCCACATGTATCGAAGAGTACCTTACTCTAAACATGTAATGCTTTGGCCAAAGACTTTAGTAACAATCCGACGAGAGGCCATGGGTATACATCTCCTCACAAGGAGTGGTGAATCCTTTATAGGCTATTCAAACACCTTCGATCACTTCGACTTATACCCAATCATCCCGGGTCCACATCTCCTTAGAGATGTTTGCTTAAGATGTCAAAGCATAAGTCTCTATGATCAAGATGACTTGAATACCGCAAGTCAAAGGAACATCGCACTTAAGCCACAGTAAGAACTTCATTGACATATCTATATATGCAGAGAACCATATGAAGTCTTACGGCTGGTCACTCCAATGAACTAGTTACCATAACTAGCATCCACGATTAACTCCGGACATCACTATGTCTCCAGCCAGTGAGAATCAGCTGCTTGGATACACTGAGTATACCTCGTGCTAGTCTCGATGGAATTGATGGTGTCCAAATCCATCAATTCATTGACTAGGGATAATTCTGATACATCACAATTACACATGTAGAGATACTCACTAGTTGTGATCAAATCATAAATTCTCTCATGCTGTGAATCGTATCGTGGACATTCAGTAAATGAGTTTAAGATCCAATCAAATACATAAAATATGTATACTCAAATAGTGAATCTTCATTTATCATATAAATGGTTCATACATAAGGCGATTGCCTTAGGATATCTCTCATATATTACTAACATTTACATGCTCATTAAATGACTCTCTAGTCATCGGCTTAGTAAAAGGATCTGCAAGCATAACTTGTGTAGGGATATACTCAAGAATCACCTTCTTCTTAGCAACAATATCCCTGATAAAGTTATACTGTATTGCTATATGCTTGCCCTTGTTGTGATATTTGGGATCCTTGAAAAAAACTATAGCGACTTGACTATCACGATGAAACGATCCGACTCCCACTTGTCTCGAATCTTCGATGCTTTGGAACCTCCTTAACGGGGCTTCTTGTACAATTGCCGAACATGCCACATATTGGCTTCATAGTTGATAAGGCCACAAGCTGTTTCTTGCTTTATTCGAGATGGCGCCACCATTCAACAAGAACGCATAGCCTGATATGGATTTTCTATCATCCAGGTCCCCAACCCAATCTGCATCTGAATATCCCTTTAGGCTTATATCTGATCCTTGATAATAGAGACTATAATCTGTTGTCGCTTTCAAATATCTAAATATCCTTTTCACTGTCTTCCAGTGTCTCGGTCCTAGGTTTGACTGAAATCGGCTGACTAAGCCAACATTATAGCTGATATCGAGACGGATACACAACATATATAGTGTACATCAAACTACCAACAACACTGACATATGGATTTTTATTCATCTCGACTATTTCTTCAGGAGTCTTGGGACTCATACTTTTGCTCAGAACAGTACCTTTCACAATAGGTGTCTATTCACTGTTGCACTCAGACATACTGAAATGTTGTAATATCTTATTTATATAAGACTCTTGAAACAAATCCAAAGGCCTCTTAGATCGATCCCTGATGATTTTTACTCCTAAGATGTATTTAGCTTCTCCCATATCTATTATGTCAAACTGTGATGAAAGTCACTCTTTGACATCTATCACAAAACTAATGTCATTTCCTACTATCAGCATATCATCAACATATAGTGATAAAATGACATACTTTCCTTTTTCTCTTTTTAGGAAAACGCAATGATCCTCATTGATCATTTCGAAACCATAAGAAAAAACCACTTCGTTTAATCTTATGTTCCACTGTTTTGATGCTTGCTTTAACCCATATATAGATTTCTTCAATCTACATACTTTATCTTCTTAGCCTTCAGCAATGAAACCCTCTGGTTGAACCATATAGATTTCTTCATCAAGCTCACCATTAAGGAAAGCGGTTTTTACATCCATCTAATGTAACTCTAAGTCATAATGCACCACTAAAGCTAAAATAACTCAGATTGACACAAACTTTACTACGGGAGAAAATGTCTCCTCAAAGTCTATACCCTCCAATTGGGTAAATCCTTTCGCAACCAAATGAGCTTTGTATCGATTAATCGATCGATCTGCTTTCCTTTTTATTTTGAGAATCCATTTATTTCCAATAGCCCTTCGGCCAGGAGGAAGATCGACTAACTCCCAAATATGATTCTTAATCATTGACTTCATTTCTTCAACCATTGCATCTCTCCACTTTTCTCCAACTCTAGAGCCCAAAGCTTCCTTAACTGATTGAGGTTTTTCATCATCAACAGGGAGTGTCATCATTGTCTCATTCTCAATATCAAACCTCTTCTTAGGTTTGATCTTACGAACACTTTTTCGTAAGTTGGGCAGATGAGAAGTCATCCCGTGACTAGGAAAAGTACTCCCACTGGATTGACTAGTTTCAGGTATCCCACTAGACACATGTCTAGTTGACAACGGCTCATCCTCCTCAAATAGAGGAATTGTCTTATCAACTTCACCTCTAGTTGGGAACTCTGTTTCGAGAAAAGTAGCATCTCTCGAATCCAATTCGGAGATTGTTCCATCTTGTTGCTCACCTATGAAAACATAACCTTTGGAGGTATTAGAATATCTTATAAAGATACATTTCTTACCTCTATGTCCCAGTTTTTCATACTTGTGAGAACTATTATGAACAAAGGCAGCTGACCCCCAGGGTCTCAAATTGCTCAAATTTGATTTTCTGCATGTCCAACGTTCATATGGGGTTGATGGAACTGACTTTGAAGGCACTTTGTTAAGTATATAGGCTAAAGCTAGTAATGCATCTCCCCAATAGGAGATCGGCAAATTAGCCTGCGCCATCATAGACCTAATCATTTCTAGAAGAGTCCTATTTTTTCTTTCAGTAACCCCATTTTGCTGTGGAGTTCCAGGGATTGTCAACTATCTAATAATTCCCTTATCATTACATATTGTTTTGAACAGATTAGACAAATATTCTTTTCCACAGTCAATGCATAAAGTCTTAACCTTACGTTCCGTTTGATTCTCAACTTCGTTCATATAATGAATGAAGCAATCCAATGCTTCAGATTTATGAGAAATTAAATACACATGACCGAAATGAGAGAAATCATCAATAAATGTAATGAAATAGGAAGCTCCATGTCTTGCCTTCACATTCATTGGACCACAAATGCCCTAATAGCCTTACCAAATGGTTTCCTAGTTGCTTTTCCAGCAAGATAATGCTCACATACAGACAAGCTAATCTTAGCACGAGAGCCCAAGTAACCCTCTTTAGCTAACCGATTCATGCAATCTTATCCTATATGTCCTAATCTAGCATATCAAACATCATCAATTATTTCTGCATCACTAGTAAGAGAAATGTTCGAAAAACAACTATCAATCGCACAATTAACATTTGGTTCCATATCAAGAACCATAAAACCATTTGTTAAAAAACCATATCCGATTGACACGGAGTCAATCTTAAGTTCAACACACCGACTATAAAAATTAATACAATACCCTAAATCAAGAAGACAAGTAACAGAAATAAGATTCCTTCAAATCTCGGGAGCATACAAGACATCATATAGAAACAAAGTACTTCCACCCCGAAGGTTAAGTTTGCAAGTGTCGATTCCTTTGACTTCAACTCTTATTGTTTCCAACATATATCCATTTGTTGCCAGCTAGTACCCTGTGGTACTCCACATATGTAACCCGCTCCTGAGCAACATAGTTGGTTGCTTCCAAATCTATAATCCACAAAGGATAAGAACCAACTAACAACATAGAACTAGCAACAAATTGCTCAGAAGACAGACTCGAAGTTACCTTTCTTGGCTCAGTGCATTCCCGAGTGTAGTGACCCTTTTTGTCATAATTAAAGCAAGTCACCTTGCTTTTAGGTTTCTTCCCTGTCTTCTTGTTCTTCTTATTCTTGATTGGGCCTCCCCTACCTATAGCAACAACTTCCTTCTTCTTTCCCTTTCCCTTCTTAAACCATCTCTTTTTCTTGGATCCAGATGATCCAGCAGAACCAACAGTCAAATAGGCTTGGCCAAAAATCCTTGCGGATTCTACTCTCTTCGCCTCCAGTTCAATATGGCGTGAGATGTCAGTGAAAGTCTTAATACTCTCACTGTGAGTTAAGATCTACTTCATGGTTTCCCAAGAATCCAGAAGAGAACGAATAACTGCCTGAAGCTATTGTTCATCTGTCAGCACATGACCAGCAGTTTTAAACTCCCGAATCATGTTAGACATCTCCCTGAGATGTTGAATCATCGTAACATTCGGATGCTTTTTGTAGATGTTGAACTTGATCGTCAGTTGCCGAAGCTTTCTTGGAATCATTCCACTGTATCTATCCCTAAGAGAAACCCAAACTGCATGAGCCGAAGAATATGACTCATACTCAAAAACTAGGTCATCAATCATTGAACTAATCAATATTCCCTTAGCAGTGGAATCCTTTTTCTTTCATGCCTTATAGGCATCAAAGTCACGTCTATGCTGCGTAGCGGGATCATCAATAGGTTCTTCCATAACCTGATTTACAACCTCCAGAACTTCTTGTTCCTCAAGTATATATTGAATCTTGCTAGATTTTGTAGTTTTCATCATTAAGTTTTTCACCCTTATTCAGTTCATCTATGATGTTCTTTGTTATCATAATCTATCATAAATAAATAAATTATTTAGATATTCAGTGTATGTATTAATGTATGTAATCTTTAAATAGACTTAATGTAAATCTAATTTGGTTTACAAAATCAAGTGATAACTCTGTTACCACTTATCATCTGTATGTGCCAACCTGACTCACATTGATCTATTTTATTACATACATCCCAACTAATGAACTTAATCATTATCCAAACATGACATTAAACATTAAATAAACTTATCATTTAAAATTATACTCACAATGAACATATCAAAGAGAATAAACTAATATCATGCATCAAGTAGAGTAACAATATAAAATGAACTAATCATTTCGAATGAACATATCATTAACTTAAATATGTTGTACAATGTTAACAGATAATAGGACTCTACTAAGAATGTTACACATAATATTCCTGCTACTGATAACTAACAGAAAACAACCCTAACAAACTAGATAGGTGATTATTACTCCCACTAGTACAAACACTAGCGCAGTAATAATCCAAACATGCCCACTTTTCTTGGGCCGGACTTGAACATCTTCTGCTGAGATGCTCTCTAGATGATGCCAGGACGCTGAATCCTGTGAAGGACACTCACGAAGAGATCCCATAGGAAAAATCTCTTTAGGGTCTTCTTTCGGATCTTCTTCTGGATCCTCTTCACAAGCCTCGTAGTGAAGTAACTCAGTGCACAACTAGGTGTAGGATACATGCCCCTCATAGAGCTCCTAGATCTGATGTGCGATATCACTAAGGAGCTCAGACAGTGAACGAATCAAAATCCAGATCTTGTAGTTATCCAGAATTGAAAACTCCTGCATCTCGAGTGTCCAAAATAGTCTGTCCAGTCTTCCAATGTGTCACCCAACTCCATGAGTTGAGTCATATTCTATTCGCTGGATAGCCTCCCTCAGCTGATTACGCAACACATCGCGTCGAGTCATAGTGGTAATCATTCGTGTCATCTGAAAAATTGAAATTAATTATGTCAGTACAAAATCGACAAACCAGTACTTATACCAGCTTAATTCAATTTATATATAGGCATAGAATCAACACGATAAATGAAAAACAAATTTCCTTGATTCTCTGGAGAACAATTGACTGAATCGCTTAGATAAGTTGACTGGTACTTTTACCAATCAACTATGATCTAAGTCCAATCTTCTTAAACTGTTATTACTTGACATAGCCATGTATTTGTGAGAACCCGAACACCATCCAATTTTCTCCAAGTACCCCAGACACTCGAGCAACATGAATGGTATTCCGTCTTCCCATCGTCCTTAGCCACCAACTCTAGTTCTTATTAACCTATCTATAAGTTGTTTTATGTCGAGTTCTATTTGTTCCAAACAATTACTCGACGATTAAGTTATGAGTTCAATTGACCAAAGTCAACTTTGTCAACCAATGTTGACCAACAGTAGAACTAGCCCTCTGGCCGAGCTCTTTACTGTGGACCTCGACCACTTTTAGTGCTTCTTTCTCTAGATTTCCACAATTTCAGCCCGAGAAACCTAAAGAAATCCCGAGCCCTATATGGAAATCCCGAGTACTTCAAATGCTAGCCGACCACTATTGATGCTAGCCAAGCATACTTTGCTCTGGCCAAGCACTTAGTTTGCTAGCCGAGCACTATTGGGTTCGACATGTTTTACCAAATTTCGAAAGGTCCAAACCGAGCAACCTATAGAAATCTAGACCGGTCTATCGAAAACCCGACTGGTTTCTCGAATTCCAGATCGATTTCTTGAATTCCAAATCAGTTTCTTGAATTCGCATACCTCTCAAATTCGATCGGGTTTATCGAAATTCCGCACTGAAATTTGAACCGGTTCACAACCGTCTAAAATTTCAACCGGTTCAGAATCGATCGTCAAATTTAGACCAGTTGGACATCCTTATTGGCATACAGATCAGTTTGACATCCAGATAAAATCCCGACCAGTCTAGTCTCCAAACCAGTGTAATTTCCCGAGCATTTTCAGGAACTGCTCAACTAGTTTGTAATCCAGATCGGTCTGAAATTTCAACCGGTCTATAAGTCAGACTGGTTTGAAATTTCAAATGATCTGTACTTCAGACCAGTTTGAAATCCTGATCAGTTTTCAATCTAGATCAGTCTATTCTCTAGACTGGTCTGAAATCCTGACTGCTTTTTAATCCAGGCCGGTCTGTTCTCCAAACTGATCTGAAATCCCAAGCACTCTCGGGAATTGCTCGGGAAGTTATTTTCGGAACTTTTCCCAGGGAACTGTTCCCACTAGGGAATTGTTCACCCGAGCACTTTTTAATCCAGACCGGTCTATTCTCCAGACCGGTCTGAAATCTCGAGCACTCTCGGGAATTGCTCGGGAAGTTGTTTCCCATCAGGGAACTGTTCCCACCAAGATAATGTTCCCACCAGGGAACTGTTCCGAAATTCCAACCGGTTTGTAAACTGACGATCTAAAAATGCTTGAAGCAGCGATTTCACAGGCTGTTCTCCAGGAACTATTCCCACTAGGAAATGCTCCCACCAGGAACTTTTCGAAACTCAATCGGTTCAGAACTGCACGGCAAATCGCCGGGAAATAGTTTCCACCTAGGGAACTACTCATCAAAAACATTGTTCATCGTTCTCGCGATGAACTGTGATTGTTACGAGTAAATTCTTTCAAATAGATGCATACCAACTTGCTCTGATACCATTGTTGGTATTAATGCATCTGTTTATACAAGTTTAAGTGAAAGAAAAAGAAATTTTAGACTGTAAATATAAAACTTACATCGATCGTCAGAATCTTCGCACTTCCTAGATCTGTTGGAAAAAATGATCTCTGCTCTCCGTCCGAGGATCGATCACATCGGAAGGATCCTACTCTTTCACGAGCCAAGTTCCTGCTGTGCCTCAGTGTTCTCGGATCTCTCCGTTCTCTCCGACATCCCAACGATGATTCACACACAATACCTCTCTCCGACAATCCTCTCACTAGCACAACACAGGTATCCCCTCTCCAAAAAAGCCAACCTAGGCCTTGGACGCACGCCCCCTTATAAAGGGGGTGTTACGCTGCAGTGCTGCACGAAGTCACAAACTACACTTTGTGTAGCGCGTGCTCACGTTGCCAAAAGGCAATGTGTGCACGCTGCCTGCTATAGCAGTTACATTAATGATTGTCTTGTTTTCTCCATCAGACTAAGGTTCGAAACCATAATCCTTGTATCTATGGAAGATCAAGTCCTACGACTATTTCTCTTGTGATCTTTAGCTTCTTTCGGCAATAATGAAAGTAAGAATGCCACTGATTCAGGTGTAGGATCATGATTTATTGTAGATCTCTGATAGAATTTTATGACGGATCGTTTGAATTTTTTATTGTAAGAAAACATAGAAAATGAAAAGAAACTTATGGCATGCATTAAAGATGAATGTAATAAGGTACTAGTGGACAATGAGGAAATCAAAGAGCTATGAAAAATATATTTTTATCAACTTTTCAATGAAGGTTTAGATAATCAAACATCACCTTCTTTTTCCTTCTTATTCTTCGTCTCCTCTCTATCTTCTGATGAAAATCAATGAATCTACAATATGTATTTGCAATACTGAAAGAATACAACATGATTTGTATATAATAAATCCAGTTTTGTCAAAATTTTACAACTAACAAAGCATATAAAGATGGCATAACTTAACATAAAAGAACTTGAATGTAGCGGAGCAACCATTGATCTCGCATCGCCAATAAAATTCAAAGTTCTTGCGAAGAAGCAAAGGTAGGTCTTCCGTAGGTGTTGGGGTGACGATACTGAATCTCTCACTAATAAGAAGCAAGGAGTCTATTAGAGTACATAGTCCTATATGGACCACACCCTATTTATAAATCGGGCTGAATCTATTATCGACCCTGTAGGAGATCCTTGGATGGCTAGAGGGGGTGAATAGCCTCTTTTAATTTTTACAAGAATGTTAGCGGAAGCACAACAAATATAAATGAAATCAGAAGACAAAAACACAAGTGCTAACAAAAATGTTTAACGTGATTCAGAAATAATGCTACTACTCCACGACAATCCGTAAGGTGGATCAACCCTAGCAAGTCTTCACTAAGATCTCCTTTTGATGATCACACTAAGGTGGAGAAGCCCTCTTACAATCACTCTTCTTCTTACAAATGATGGAAGTGAAAATAGAGAAGAAGAGATTAAAACACACTAGAGAGCTTGAGGAGACTTGGTGAGCTTGAGAGTAAAGTTTGGAATGAGAGCACTAGCCCTCTCAAGCTCCCCAAGGCCTCCTTTTATAGAGAAGAGTTTGATTTTCTCATTGAGCCTGCAGCAGTCGACTGACCTCATCCAATGGCTTCTAGCGAAGCCTGATCTGCGATCATCACAGCTCAACGAGACTCTGATCAGTCGACTGATCAAGCCATCAGTCGACTGCTCCAAGTAATCAGTCGACTCAAAATGTTTCTATGCATGTGTCCACTTATAACAGTTGATTACTAGGGTATGACAGTCGACTAATGGTGGACCAATCGATTGCCAAACCCTAGCAGTCGACTGATGGACCATAGAACTCAGGCGACTTCAGTTGACTGGCTGATCAGTCGACTGAGACAAGACCCCAGTCGACTGACACGCTTCAAGTATGATCAAGTCATACTTGAAATCAACTCCCTAGACCTAGACTCAACCTTCTAGCTCTTCCTTCAGCCTTGCGCCTCCAAGATCCCTCTGAGTCCCCGACTCCTTCATCCTTACGCTTGCCTTCAAGATCTTCCTTCAGTTTCGTCATGTCTCGGGATTCTCCTTTGCTAAAGTCCGCTTGGACTTTAAGTCGCCAAGACTATATGCTTGGACTTACACTGCCAAGACCTTGCCTTTGGCCTTCCTTTGCCAAGGTCTGCTTGGACTTTACGCCGCCAAGACTACATGCTTGGACTTACGCTGTCAAGACCTTTCTTTTGGACTTCCTTTGCCAAGGTCCGCTTGGACTTTACGCTGCCAAGACTACATACTTGAACTTATGCTGCCAAGACCTTCCCTTGGACTTCTCTTGCCAAGATCACACTTGGATTTTCCTGTCACTTAACACATTCACAGTTAGATCACAAATATTGCCTAACTATAAATGATTATCCAAACATCAAAATACATAAATGCTTGGGGCATTATTGCACCAACATACTCATAATAAATAACAGATATAGGTTGATGGGTTCTACACATTAAATCCATATCAAATAAATCAAAACCCGTGATTTATAAAGTAGATCACTTAATCAAGCTCAAACCAATACAATACAATTGAATGTGTTACGATAATAACATGTAAGCCCACTAAATTAGAATATCCAATTCAACAATCTCTCACTTGGACTATATGTAATTCTGTATATAACACATGATCGAAATTCTTTAATTGAGCTCATTATATCATATTAAATAAAAATAATTAGTCCATCACCTTCATTGATATAGGACTAAAGTGATCATAGTTACTATATATATAATCAGTAGTAAGACTTATCAGTAATCATAATACCAATGTCATCAATGATATAGATTAGATGTTGATATGTAGTATGAGAATTGTATGAAATGCGATCTGCACATATCAATTTCCAACTGGTCCTCCTTATGACTCACAATAGGATTTTAATCATGTTTACAAGCAATGTATGTTAATCGCATCAGCAAACCATGATCATAATCTTATGATTCAAAATAGAGTCTCATATCACATTTACATACATCATATGTTAACTGCATGAATAAATCATGATATTTTTATAAAGAGTGTCAAAGATAAAATACACATTTTTTTTACCTTAGTGTATACAATAAATCAAAATATATATGTGTTCTAATCATAGAGTATCTTGAAAAATAAAGTAATATAGAATCCCAATGAATGAGTACTTCATTCACATGAAGAACCTCATTCTTAGCCCTTACTGATAATGAATAATATAAAAGTATGTCTGAATAGAATTTATTAATATTTGACCACTTTGAACTCTTTCTTTTAACTGTCAAACACTTTATATCAATGCGTAATGAATTCGATATGCCACGGTTGTTCTTGGCCTAAAGTTCTACAATTTTATTATCACAGTTGATCTTGAATGACCATCAATGCCCCAAATGATTTTTAATCTCATGATCAATTCTGCAATCATATTATTCTTTAATTGGATGTTCCATAGTGGTTTACTAAATTAACCTTCATTGTTAAGGTGACCATCAACATCTGTTTAATGCATTTTCAAATGATAGTACTTCCTAACAATATGAAGATATGTCTTAATGTAAACCTCTCATTGTTCAGACATCCATTAAATGTGAAGTCTTAATATTTGATCACTTCTAGGTGGTCAACTCTTTGTTATATAACCATTCAAATAATTTATTGCAAATACTGTTGGAAATTTGACGCCGCTAGAGGGGGGGGTGAATAGCGTTTACTCTTGCGTAGATGGAAAACGTTCGCGTGTTCGTGTCTACAAGTTTCGTTAGCACAGCGGAATATATAATAACAATAACGAAACACAATCACAAACACAATAACACGTAGATTTAACGTGGTTCAGAACCACACGGTTCCTACTCCACGGATCGAGCTCTAACGAGCTCTAGCGACGCCAATGCAATCACTAATCAATAAACTCCTTCTCGACAACAAGTCGGAGGCGGAGAAATCTCGTACAAACGTTTACAATAATAAACAAAAGGAATACAAGCAAATACAATAATACAATGAACAACTAGTAAAGAAAACAATTTTACAAATGCCTTTGGATTACTTGCTTGTTGATCGCTTGAACCGTGGTTGAAGACCCCGATTCTGGCAGCAAAGAAATCGCCTCAAAACGCCCAAGAAATCGCTAAGAACGATGCCAAAAAACCCTCCGTCGAGCTCCTTTTATCCTTGCATGTGACTGGATTTCGCCCATCATCGACCGCCATAAGTCACCGGTCCGATCGATGCCACTGTTGTCGTGAGACAACGGCTCGATCCACGCTGGAAAAACTCCAACGGATCTCTTGGCGATCGGAATTGCCGCGTGCGCCGGCCGCTCCATCGGCTACGGCGTCGATGCTCGACATTGGCCGATCGTATCGACCCTTAGCGATCATTCCGTCGACCGATCGCTCCAATGAGCAGCGGCATTTCGAGCACTAAAGCGGCGGTCGAACTCAAGTCGACTCACGGCGGTCAACCGACCATAATGTCGGTCATTGCCGAACCTCTCAAAATGAGGTTTTAACCCAAGTATGGTGCCCCATACTTGCTAGACCACCCTTAGCCTAGACAGCCTTCTAGTCACCTTCATCAGCCTCACGCCTCTCGGATCCCTCCAAGTCATCCATGACTTGTTCATCCATCGTGCTAGCCTCTAGGTGCTTCCGTCGGCTATGTCATGCTAACGGTGTCTACACCACCAAGGCACATTGGACTTACGCCGCCAAGACTCCGCTTGGACTTTACGCCGCCAACCATTGGACTTATGCTGCCAAGACTCCCGCTTGGACTTTACGCAGCCAATATCAAACCCCTTGGACTTCTCATGCCAAGACTCAAGCTTGGACTTTCCCTTGCCAACCCATGTTGGACTTTTACATTGCTAAGACCTATGCTTGGACTTTTCCCTTGCCAACCCATGTTGGACTTCTCAAATGCCAAGACCATGCTTGGACTTTCCCTTTCCAACCCATGTTGGACTTCTCAAATGCCAAGACCATGCTTGGACTTTCCCTTTCCAACCCATGTTGGACTTTTACATTGCCAAGACCCATGCTTGGACTTTTCATGTGCCAAGTGTCCCACTTGGACTTTTCATGCCAAGTACTCAAGACTTGGACTTTACCAAATTCTAAGTGTTCCACTTGGACTTTCCATGTCAAGTACACAAGACTTGGACTTTCCCATGACAATTACATTGTCATATATTTTTGTCGAAACATCAAAACATCACTCGAGTCAAAACTCGAGTCCTGGTCAATCGTGACCTGGGCCGATTGCACCAACAATCTCCCCCTTTTTGATGTTTGACAAAAACCAAACAAATCATTTGAGTTAGAACACTAACTCAAATCTCTTACCAATTATCCCAAATTGGTAAACACTCTCCAAATGTTCTCCCCCAAACATTCTCCCCCTTTTTGACTAACATCAAAAAGGTTTTCTCTCCAAGGAGGTTAATGTCTCATGTCCCAATGAGATCTTACAATCTCCCCCTTGATCCAAAAATACCTAGGATGCCTACCATCTTCCTAGTGATAATTCACATATCACTCAAGAGAGGCAATCCTATACTCTTTCCCAATTTCCAAATTGGGTATAAAAAACCCATCAATTTTCCCAATTGATGATACTCTCCCAATAACTTCTCCTCTTCAAGTAGAAAAACACATCCATCATCCCAAGATGGATACCTCCCCCTAAAGGCTTGCTTCCCTTTGACCATTACACCAACAATGTCCTTGGGAAGCCCCTAAGCCAATAGGAACTCTAAACCATCAAAATTAAGGTTCTAAGTTCAACATAGAACTTTCACTCACCCTAAATTTGATACTTTGACCTAACACAGCTCCTAATCCATATCCAATGGATTTTCACCCTTTATAATGCTTCCTAAAGCATATCCTAGGGTTAGGAGTGATTAGGAACCTTTTCCATAGCTGAACACGGGCTAAAAAAATCTTGTTAACCCGAAATCAGACTGGCGATCGACTCGACAATAATCGTTGCTGCCACCAAAATCGATCGTGATATTTGAAATTTAAAATTTAGTAATTATCGTAATTTGAAAAATCATAAAATTTGATCGTATATTACTTATAGTCATTACAATGGGTGAAAAATATTTGAAAATTATTTTACCCATAAAATAGTGAGTTTGATACAAAACTCAAAACCATTGAAATTTTCAATGTTTTGGCCCTATTTTGTATCAACTCTATCAATGGTGATTGCTATCAAAAGATAGACTTCACCAAGGTTTTACAAAATGATTTTAAAATGTTTTCAAAACCTTATTTTGGATCATATTCCTTGGGCTCTATGTACATGACTTGTACACATGCTCTCCCAATGATCCACTTTTGAAATTAGATGAGTTTTAGTTCATCTAGATGCAAAAACTATGCACCTTGAACTTAACTCATATCCTAGCATCTCACATGTATCTAGGGTGTATAAATACACATACATGTCAATTGGATGTGAGATGTGGGTTTTGATTCATTTAAACTAGGGTTTCATGCATCTTCTAAGGCAACCCTACTTGATTCCCTTATGAATGGGACTCCAAGTCATGCCATAGTTCTTAAATCAATTTCAATCGAAATTTTCTTAAATGCATGAATGATTATGGCATTAATGATGATATAAATAAGCATATGCTCATAATCATGATGTCATGGCATAAGATGAAATCTAAAAACACATGACATTTGAAACATTAATCCTAAACATGAACATGACATATAAAATGATTAAAATAAACATGATGTTATGGCATGTTATATGGCAAACAAAGCATGACATATAAAATATATAGGTATAGTAATACCTAAATTTTAATATTAATTATCATTTGATATAATTAGGTTTATTTTGCCATATTAATCTAAATTTTCCCAAATGTGCCAAAAACTCAAATTGACACATTAAAACCTCTATAACTAAATTGTGCCAATTTGATCAAATTATCAAACTTCTTAATTAATATTGGCACATCCTAAAAACCTTTAGGATTCAAATAAAACCACATTCCCAAGATAACCAAAACCTTGAAAATGACCTAAAATGCCACCTTTATCATGGTTGAGTCAACTACCCATCCATTCAAGGTTGACACACCCTAACCCCATCTAGCGTGAATCAATCACGCTCTTAGGAACCCAAAACCGATTTGAGCTCCTAGGGTTAATTAGGTATTCCTTAGGGATAACCTCCCTAGATACCTTCCTAATGACCCTCCTAGGCTTGTTAGCCTTGGTCATTTGGGTCTTACCTAGGTTGACTCTAGGGGTAAATCCCCTTGCAACCTTCTTAGTGGCCACCCTAAGTTTCCTAGAAACCCTAGCCACTAGGCACAACCTTTGGTCAACCTTAGGGATGACTTCCCTATTGACCTTGGTCTTCCTAGACCTAGTTTGTGTTCCATAATCAAATGGAACACTATGATAAGCCACCTTAGGCTTAGGTTTGTGACCCAAACCTTGCTTGCCCTTGGTTGACTTTGAGATTTGGACCTAGACTTTTGATCATTTGACCCTTTAAATTGATTTTGTATAATTTTAAGGGTCTTCTCAAGTTTTTCAAGCCTTGACCTCAAGACTTGATTCTCTAATTCTAATTGCCCAATTTTAGAATTTTGATTTAAACCATGGGCATGAGACTTTCTAGGCATATGCCTAGTCCATTTAGGATTTAGACCTAGGTGCTCTTGCACCTTTCTAATTGTCTCCCTAGGTAAAATTGATCTTGAGTTATTTGACCTAGGTTTGTCCTTAGGTAAATTGTTTTTAGGGACATTAGTCCCAAATTTCTCCCTATTATCTAAGTAGACATTCTTAGCTCCTAAGCAAAAATACTTATTCCTATTAGCATGCTTTTCATAAATTGCAAGTGAATTGAAATCCCTAGCATGCTTTTGCTTGTAAATTGAAGAAGGAGCAAAATTAGAAGTTACCCTAGGGTTTTCCTTAGCTCCCCCTACATATGATGCTCCATTTTGAGTCTTCTTGTCCCCCTTCTTGCATTGACTCCGGAAATGTCCCGGTTGTCGGCACTTGAAGCAAATTACTTGTTCTTTGCTCTTTTGCGTTGAGGGACCGGCATCCTTGACCTTTGGAGCCGGTGGAGCTTTCCTATTCTTCTTTGGGCACTTGCTCTTATAGTGCCCGGTTTCCCTACACTCAAAACATATTATATGCATTTTATTATTAACACATATGTTTGAGTTACCTAGGTTAATGGAGACCGAATTGGACTTTGGGCTTCTTCATCTTGACCGGATGTCGCTTCTTCTTGATGTTCGGTGTGAAGTTATCTCCTCCCCTCAATCCTTGAGGTGGATGCTTCTTCCACTTCCTCCACCTCTTCTGATCCGGATGTTGATTCCCTATCAACCTCCGAATCCTCACTTCCTTGTGAGGATGATGCATTAGCCTCTTCGGTCTCTTCCTCTTGGACCGGTTGTGAGCCTTCATGATATTTTGCCACTTGGCTCCAAAGCTCTTTGGCATCCTTGTACTCACCTAGCTCACACATAATTTTATTAGGAATCAAATCAACCAAGAATTTAATTACCTTTGTATTCTTTTCGAACTCTTGGATTTATTCCTCAGTCCACTTCTTCATCTTGAGAATTCCTCCCTTGGGCCCTTTTGGATATTGAAATCCCTCCATCAAAATGCCCCACTCTTCAAAGTCCTTCATCATCAAGAATTCTTCAATCCTCACCTTCCATTGATTGAATCCTTCTTGTCCATAGAAGGTATAAGGGATAGGTGTGTTGATATCCCATCCAAGCTTGTCTTGGAATTCCATCTTCACCCTCTAGCGTCTTGCTCCCGGTTGTTAATCCGTTGAAGAGCCACCGAGCTCTGATACCACTTGTTGGAAATTTGACGCCGCTAGAGGGGGGGTGAATAGCGTTTACTCTTGCGTAGATGGAAAATGTTCGCGTGTTCGTGTCTACAAGTTTCGTTAGCACAGCGGAATATATAATAACAATAACGAAACACAATCACAAACACAATAACACGAAGATTTAACGTGGTTCGGAACCACACGGTTCCTACTCCACGGATCGAGCTCTAACGAGCTCTAGCGACGCCAATGCAATCACTAATCAATAAACTCCTCGACAACAAGTCGGAGGCGGAGAAACCTCGTACAAACATTTACAACAATAAACAAAAGGAATACAAGCAAATACAATAATACAATGCAAAACTAGTAAAGAAAACAACTTTACAAATGCCTTTGGATTACTTGCTTGTTGATCGCTTGAACCGTGGTTGAAGACCTTGATTTACAGCAGCAAATCGCCTCAAAAACGTCCAAGAAATCGCTTAAGAACTGATGCCAAAAAACCCTCCCGTCGAGCTCCTTTTATCCTTGCGTGCGACCTGGATTTCCGCCCATCAGTCGACTGTCATAAGTCACTAGTTGACTGATGTCACTGTTGTCATGAGACAACGACTCGATCCACGCTGGAAAAACTCCAACGGATCTCTTGGCGCGATCGCCAACATTGTGATCGCGCGGTGCGTAGTCGGTGGCGATCGAGCTCTGCGGCGTTCACTGCTCGACATTGCAATGATCGTAGCCCGGCAATGATCGACCCTTAGCGATCGGCCCCGACACCGATCGGCTCCAATGGCGATCATTTGAATTACTAAGCGGCGGTCGAACTCAAGTCGACTCATTGATCCGAACCATCCATAATGCGGTCATTGCGCTAACCTCAAAATGAGGTTTTAACCCAAGTATGGTGCCCCCATACTTGCTAGACCACCCTTAGCCTAGACCTAAGCCTTCTAGCCACCTCCATCATCCTCATGCCTCTCGGATCCCTCCAAGTCATCCATGACTTGTTCATCCATCGCGCTAGCCTCTAGGTGCTTCCGTCGGCTATGTCATGCTAACAGTGTCTACACCGCCAAGGCACATTGGACTTACGCCGCCAACCATTGGACTTACGCTGCCAAGACTCCCGCTTGGACTTTACGCAGCCAATATCAAACCCCTTGGACTTCTCATGCCAAGACTCAAGCTTGGACTTTCCCTTGCCAACCCATGTTGGACTTTTACATTGCCAAGACCCATGCTTGGACTTTTCCCTTGCCAACCCATGTTGGACTTCTCAAATGCCAAGACCATGCTTGGACTTTCCCTTGCCAACCCATGTTGGACTTTTACATTGCCAAGACCCATGCTTGGACTTTTCATGTGCCAAGTGTCTCACTTGGACTTTTCATGCCAAGTACTCAAGACTTGGACTTTACCAAATGTCAAGTGTTCCACTTGGACTTTCCATGCCAAGTACACAAGACTTGGACTTTCCCATGACAATTACATTGTCATATGTTTTTGTCGAAACATCAAAACATCACTCGAGTCAAAACTCGAGTCCTGGTCAATCGTGACCTGGGCCGATTGCACCAACAAATACTATATAACTCTCTTTACAGTGCACTTATTCATGTATCTGTCTGACATTCTTATTATGCACACTATAACCAAATGCGTACACACTTATGTATATACGAGACTCTGCATAACCAAAGCATAAGGGTAACTCCCACTAAGCTTGATCTATTTTAATGATTAATGAGTTTCTCTCTAATCATGAGGTAACCACCTGATCAAAATTTATGATGTCATTGATAGAATGTTAAAATTTAAACCATAAATGAACTTATTTAATTTGTATACTAGGTGCTTTTGAATCATATATCATATTCAAGGTTCTTTGGCTACACCATATATATTATTTCCTCAATATCACCATTAAGGAAAACAATCTAAATGTTCATCTGGTGCAGCTTCGAGTCATAATGAGCTATAAGTATTATTATTACTCTTAGGGAGTCTTTTATCTATACAGATAAGAAAGTCTCCTTATAATCAATCCAATCAAACTTTCATGTTTAAAGCATTATTCGACTTTATGGAAAGAGATAGAACCCCTTTTCAATCCTATATAAGTCATGCTCTTGGAGATAAATATATTCACATGAACCCATGATTCTCCTTTCCCTAGTAAATCTACTTAGCGACGCTTGTCTTTAAGATGGTTGGACGTCATGATGTACTATTTCTACTAGATGTGCAATACCAATTACACAAGATATTATCATCATACCCCTGCTAGTTGCAACTGTAATACCCTTAGTCAATGCTCTCATCTTTAAATGATATGTCCTTCCATTGTTTTCAATAAATTTGATATTTTTCATCTCGAAAAAGGATTTGTTTGAGGGTGAATTAGAGTACTCTACAAAATGACAATTGACAATCCTTGAGTCTAGTTTCCTTTCATTAGGCCTATAAAGCCTAGGATCAGTTGGACAACTCTAAATGTGTAAGTGTTTAATGCTAGACTTCTTATCCATCCATAGCTCATATGAGGTTTTACTTACTGTCTTACTGAGTACTCTATTGAGTAGGTAAACTACATTCTTGAGTATTTCACACCACAAGGACTCCAGTAAAGAAGTGAGAAATATCATACTTTTCACTTTCCTTTAGGGTTTAGTTTCTTCACTCAGCTACATTGATGCGACACGGATTTTCTACCTCCTTTTGGGGAAATGATGACGTCAAGGAGGCTTGGGGTCTTCTCCAGCCACAACAGTAAAAAGATGATGACGGTGAAACAAGCAATAGAGAGAGATGACATAAGATATTTAATGTGGTTCGAAATTCCAATTCCTACTCCACGGGATGAGCTCTAGAGGGAGCTCCGATGCTAGACACCTTTACTATAAAATCCCTCATTCTTGGAAGTACTTTCAGAGGTGGAGAAGACCTCTTACAGATAGAAACTGTGTACAAAGTAAAGGAATGATTAAAGCTAATAAGACTCTCCGTCTCCCTCTCTTCCTCTGTCTTTCCTCTCCTTTACTCCTTTGACCACCAGTTTCTAGTCAGAAAACTCCTTTGCCTGCTTCGGACCGCCGGCGGGAGAGCGAGAAAGACAGTGTGTAGAGGTTCTTGTTCAATGGAATCGATCCCCTACCTCTTCCTTCCTTCTCTCCTTTTATATCTATTACCCTCGAAGCCAGCTGTTGCATAACAAACTACCAGGATCACTGTCCACGTGGAGGGCCCTTCCATCCTAAAGAATAATTCTGTTATGATATTAGTGAATGGAGACTCTTAAGAATCTTTTGTGGGGTTCTCTAAATGCCCTAATTTTTTATACCGCGTAACAAACTCTCACAGAAGAGCACGACGAGGAGCACCTTCCCCTTTTCTCTACCTGCACCTTCCCCTGGGACCTAGTTACCTCTTCTTGCTCTTGCTTCACCTCAGCCCTATCTCCCAAGTCGCTCCCAGCTTATTCTCTTGACAGGCTTCTTTACACCATTCTAATTATTTAAACCGATGTGTATATGACTCAACTCGACCCGCTGAGTTGATATTTGGCTTTGTTTTGGTCACGAGGCATTTATGCTTATAACTCACTTTGACTTTCCGAGTTGTTCTCCGTCTTTGCCCCGACTCGCTCCCCCCGAGTCACTTATCCGGTTTCTTTTTGACCATCAGGGTCCCTCATCCTTCCCCGAGCTGTCTACTCGTCAACTCGGTCTATTTCCCCGGGTCATATCTAATTAGGATAGGTCACAAACCTTATGTTATACTCCTTTCCTCAAATTTCACCTTACCGATCGTAATTCCATTTTCTAGCTCCTAAGTCATATTATAGCAGTATCATTAATCACCCTCCCAAAATAGTCAAACAGAGCCTTGAGTTTGACTTTCTAAGTGAGAAACTCCCTTCAATCACCATTCTTTGGTCATACCCTACTTATCTCCTCCTCTTATTACTGGTTTTATTCAACTTATTGAGCCAAGATTTTCCCTTTCCTTACTTACCTTAAACGTATTAAACATCTTACTGGGCTAATGGGCCTCGCTTTTTGTCACGCCCCGAGGGAGTCCCTGCCAGATAAAAATCCGGCAGCATCTCCCCTATACGGGTGACAATACAAAACTTGCATACAAGGGTCACACGACCTACTATACATCGGTCAACACGATCGGAACAAAACCATACATGCATGTCATAAATAGGCCTTCGACCAACAATCAAAGTAAATAACAAAAAGTGTACACTATCTAGACTTACCCCTTCTGCCATCTGAGCAGGAATACACAACCAAAACGAATCGAATAAAAGTCCATAAGGACATATCAAATACGACCAAAGTATCCACGAGTACATAATCAAAACACAAATCCTAAACATGTCTTCTAGTCAAAAACCGAAACCATAAGACCAACAAAAACAATCCATTTCGACGCGGGGGATTGGCAGCTAGACTCTCCTGGCAATTTCATCCTGAAAAAGATATAAAGCAACGGGGTAAGTTCAATGAACTCAGCGGATAATAGTCGATATGCATATAAAGATATATCTAACAATAATAATCAATGCCAGTACAGTCTCCTAATCAATAATAAGAAATGCAAGAAAGAAATGCGTAAAGACTGTACTTACCTGAATCTCCTATCCTGACATAGGAGTATGAGCCATACCAATAGAAATAAGGTCATCAGACCAAATACAAAAAATGTATCCTGTATGCATGTCAATCATATGCAACATCCAAGGAAACAACCAAAATGCAACAAACACAATACAAATGTCATCCATGCAATATGCATGCGATGCAAATGACATGGTCACCCCTGACGCCAGTCAGCCGCTTCACACGCGATGGTGAAACCGAGTGGGTAGAGCTATGACAACTGTGCACTCTGCCATCACTGCTCCTGAGTGACCGAGTGGACAGGATGCTGTCAGAGTACACCTATCCTCCTACCCCAAACAGAGTGGGGGAGCAAAGCTTTCATCTCCCGGTGTCATAGACCAAAGGAGGAATCCCTGCCCGCTACCACGCTACCTCACCGCTACCCATGAGTGTACCAGCAGAGCCTGACAGAGCTACTGCACACACCCTCCTGATGTACCACTAACCCATGAGTGGCTGTGTGTGCAGATCATGTAACTGGTTGTGGGCTCAACTACAAAGGAACCGCCAACCAGCCAGTATGCAATCATGCAAGATGGTGCATGACACTAAAGCATGTAACACCAACTAATATACGTCTCCAAATAATATGTACAAAAAGAATGAGTGCATATCAATGACCTAGGCATATAAGGAAAGTATATCTAAAAGCTAATCAAGTGCATGTCACAACTCCCAAAATAAGTACACATGGCAAGTATCAAGATAATATAGACTAAGATAGAAATGCATGCGTCAGGTATGACACAGTGACATACAAGGGCAGATAAGACATGAAAATTACTGTGAGCTATAGCCAACTACGCATATCAACATGACAATATCTAAAAGATAAGTCAAAGTACCCGCCTGATAAAATGCTCGAAATAATGCAAATCTTCACGCCCGTGGACCTGTCTCGTGATCAAAACCTGCATAAAAACATAATATAATCAGATTATATTACCAACCCTAATATCAAGTCCAAAACCTAATGGATTAAACTATCCCCTAAACGATCACTCACTACCGTAGTAAAAATATAATTCCTTCCCCAAACCAACTCCCAATTTCACAAATTATCTAACCCATTCACGGCCGGCCAAAACACATCTGACCCCCCATCCAAAACCCATGGCTCAGCCATCCTCCGTCTAACCTGCTCAACTGATCAAACTGCCACCACTCCAATCCACCCATTCACAGCCTGCAAAACCCCAATTTTACAGCCTCTAATCGACCACAACTCCGACTCACAGCCATGCACTGTCCACCCACAATTGTTCACAACCCTTACAGCCGACTTTGCACGATCACCTCCAACACCAACAGCATGACACCCCCAAATAGACCCTCACAACCCTCTCAGCCAGCAACCCCCCAAATTCACAGTCGTTCATCTTCACCAAAGGGAAAAATCCACCCACACCACCAATCACTCTCGCCCAAAGCAGACCCACAACAACAACCTGACTAAACAAACAAAAGAAAAAGGAAAACAAGATATATACCAGAGGAGGGCACGCATGGAAGGCGATGAAACAGGGCGACATGAGGTCGTGACTCGGCCGACACGCATGCGACACACAGCGAAGCGGTGATGATGAGGCAACCTCTGCACTCGGGCACGGCGAGGAAAGCGAGCGTTGGCGCTTGCGGAGGAACGACCGACCGCAAGGACTCGGGCGGCGACATCGAGTTGGACGCGAGAGAAAGAAGGCGTGCGGCACGCGGTGAAAGTGTCGCGGAAGAAGAGATGAGTCGGGTGTCGTGTGCGGCGGAGGAAAGAAAGAAACCGTCGGGTGCGGCGGGGAAAGAGGGGTCAGGGAAGATAATGAAACGAAGACGCGACTGGGAATAAAATAGGCGCAACTGCGACAATGCTCGAGAAAAAGAAACGGCTCGAGTTAACCCTAGGTTTTTAGTTAACACATTAACCCCTCAAAATTGCTATTTCAAATAGGCCCTCCAAAAGTCTATTTAGTTTATCCCCGTATAAATCTCTTACAGGCTCCGTTTAAATCCAGAAAAATTCTGAAAAAAAATCCTAAAATTATCCAAAAATCCCAAAATAATTCCCAGGATTATTTTTCCTAAATTTTGTCCATTTAATTTAGTATTTTAAATTTCCCGTATTTAACACTTTTTCATTTTTAAGGGGAAGTTTAAAAGCAAAAACCCTCGACCATTTAGCCTTCACACAACAACTTCTTCTTCCCTAGCTTCGACTCTTCTTCTTCCACCCGACGATTTCCATCCGTGACTGTCTTACACCTAAACTCTCAGCACTTATGAGTTTTCTTTCTCCAAACAAACACCTCCCCTCAACCACAAATAAGTGCCCTCCTTGCCTTCCCTACCATGGCTTCAAAAAACCCTAGTTTGACCCCTTGGTACGAAGATACCATCACATGCATAGACAGTCACTATTACTTTTTCGATGCCAAGGACTTATTTATAAATCCCACTATAAAATGCAGTTTTCTTTCCGCCTCTTCCAGGCCACATCGCCCCCCCCCACCCCCGTTTATCATTGCTCCTCCTCCGAGCAGTTTATTTCCTTTGACCTCTATTATGTTTATATTATCATACATTATCTTCTATACACCCACTGAGTGATTTGTACTCACTCTCTCTTTTCTTTGGCCTCCAAGTTAGCTGATAGAGGGCGTATCCTATTGACCTACCTTTGCGTCGCTCAGAGAGTCCCTTATCATGCTGGTCCCACTTCATTGTTGAGATGTCGATTTTTTTTATTATTGTTATCGTATTTTGTTTATGCAATTTGGATTTTGTCGCAGTTTGATTTGGTGTCATAAATCTATTTTACTTTTAATTGATTTATATGCATACAGTTAATAAAGTATAATATTATATTTTGATTATTTCAAAGTTTTTACTATATCTGGTTCCAGTAATGTATTTTTGGAATATTATCACTAAGGGAGGGGCTCCTCCGTCATTTGGATGACAAATATGCCCCTAGGGTGTAACAATTTTATTGGTATCAGAGCTTAGGTTTGCGATTTCGATTTGTGGGTTTTGTGTTTTGAGTTTTCCTTTACCTTTGTTTTGGAGTTTTTTTTGTGTTTTGGGTCCATGCAAGCTGAAGGACATCTCTAAACTATAGGAAAAATAGTTGTCTTTTGCGGTCACTATACTTTCCTTATGGAATAGGAAGTTATCATTATGTTTTGCTAGATATTTACATATTTGGTCATAGTAGGAAATGCTACCTAGTGAGACTACCCCTACACATGGTCATGGACGAGGTCAACATCGAAAGTGACCTATTGACACTGCAGGACCTAACCCTGATATCGGAAGTGTAGACTCTTTGGAGGTGTCGACTGATGTCGAGTTAGGAATCCAGGGTTAGGCTCGCCAGCCACCCATTGGAGGTCAAGGAGTAATCCCTCAGAGAGTACCAATCCCTATACCACTACAGATTGGGTCATAGATAAGGCGCATATGCCTACACTGGCCAAGATGATAAAAGATCATTTTATGTATTTTAGGGGGATACCAATCCATGGACTGCTCGTCCATGGATGGACAATCTAGAAGACTAATTTGGATACATAACTTTCATGGATGCAAAGAAGGTGGAGCTTGCCGTGTATCACTTACGAGGTCAGACTGTTAAATGATGGAAAATGTTACAAATGATTTTCGGGGAGCAGAGTATCACTTGGACAATATTCCGAGAGGCTTTTGAGAGATGATATTTTCTAACCTCTTTTGGTATAAGTTGTCATCAGGAGTTTCTGAATCTTAAGCAAGGCAATCGAAGCATCATGAAGTACAATGTAGAATTTAATCGACTTGTAGAATTTTTACCCCATTAAGGAGCCCAGGATTGATCATATGCTCCAGTTCGTCCAAGGTTTTATAGCCTATATCCAGATTAGAATGTCTGAATCCCTCATTGATATTTATTGAAAAATGTTAGACCAAGTCTTACTGATCGAGATGACCCAACAAAAAGTAACTCGGGAGAAGGGATCAGAGAGACAAATATTGCAGATCATTGCAGACGGAGGGAAAGCAGCTCAGTGGTCAAAAAGCGCAAAGTCATACTTAAAGGTCACAATCTAGCACTGGAAGAGTCTCTCAGCTAGTGAAGTTAGCTCGACCCTCCTCTGAGTCGACCAGTAGAAGCAATCATATGACACTAGTTTGGTAAGATGTTATTATTGTAGATTAGTTTTAATGACACTATCAAGGGAGACTCTAACATCCCACTACGAAGTAAAAGAGATGCCCTTATATTTTGGTAGTCACATCTTGACATGAGATTAGACTACCATACACTTAGAGTAAGAGATTCTGACATATAGAAACTCAACACAAATGCACTAGATATCACACTTCCTGAAGATGAGAAGACTAGTAACTAATTTAGGATATGGATTAGAGTGGCACAGTGGAATCATGGTGGACCCATATCCCATAGAGAAGTTGTATAAGAGAAGTTTACACTCCGACAATTTTGAAATGTTAAGATATTAGAATAAGCTGGAAGAGTGATAAAACACTTAGGGTTACCTAACCGTAGAAGTACATAATGACTTTCATATATGGGAGTATGTACTCAATTTATTTACATTGTGAAGGTTTAGAATGAGCTAGAAGAGTAACAAAAGAATTAGGGTTAACTAACCATATAAGTACATAAGGACTTTCATATTTTATTAATATGGAAGTATGTACTTAATTTGTTTACATTGTGAAGGTTATAGATGGAGCTCCAGATCATATTTCAGATGCAAAGAGTTTGATTATGAAGCAAAGTCATTTGTTGGATAGAGATTAGATGGTAACGTGATTCTGATGAAGAAACTACCGAGAGCAGAAGAATGACGAGCAAATAGGATATCTTCATTAGTGCATCTTAAGTAGGAAATTTGGGGACTAAATTTTTATTAGTGGGGGAGAATGTAATATACCGAAAAAAATTAATTAAATTAAAATGAATTTAATATAATATAATAATAATATAATTTAAAATGGAATAAATAAAATAAATTTATTTATTTATTAAAAGGGAATTTAGTTATTTATTAGTATTTTAGTTGATAATTTCAGAATAAGATTTTATTAGATTGGATTAAATCTAATTGATTTTATCCAATCATAAAGTTGATTGTTTCGATTAAGCTTAAGTTATATAAGTTGCTAAGTTGAAAATTAAACGGAAGATTTTATTTCCCTTTTCTTTCCCCTGCCGATCTCCACCTCCGCCTTGTGCACGTCCCCATCAAAGGTCGCCACGTCTTCATCACTGGAGGCTCCAGCGGGATCAACCTCACCCTCGCTTGCCAGGCCACCGTTGAGGGCGCCCACGTCTCCATCCTTGCCCGCGGTGTTGCTCGCCTCCAGGAGGCCCACAATGCCATCCGACTCGATCGCCATTAGCGTCGAGGTCGCCACTTTAAGCGCTGACGTGCAGGATGCGGACGCCATCGCCAAGGCCTTGGAGCTTGTCGGTCCCATTGACATACTGGTGTGTAACCACAGGGTGTCCTCGCCACAGAAGCTCAGTAAGCAAGACCTGGAGGAGGTTAGGTTCATGGTGGAGGTCAATCTTATGGGCACGTTCCACCTCATCAAGGTTGCGCTGCCCCCCATGAAGAGGAATGCTAAGGACACTGGACTTCCAGCTTCCATAGCCATAATGTCGTCTCAGGGCGGACAGGTTGGTGTTTATGGTTACGCAGCCTACTCTGCTAGCAAATTTGCACTTCGTGGATTGGCTGAGGCCCTGCAACATGAGCTCATTTCAGACAATATCCGTGTGCCCATGATATTTCCTCCAGACACAGAGACACCGGGTTTTGCTGAAGATATGGGAGAGAAGCATTTTCAGATTGAGAGATAGTTAGGACGCTCTGCAGTCAGAAGTGGATGGTTTTTTCTTTGACTTCTTTAGATCTTAGTATATGATTATTTTAATTACGTTGTTTATTTAGGTTATATTATCTTTTCACTATATATTGTTTCTAGTATTGCTTTAACCTTATAATTGTTTAATCTTTTTATACTCTATTTGGTTTCTAGGCAGCTTGCTCATCATTAACATGTAGTTATTTATTATAGTATTTGACTGATATTACTGTTATGTATTTTTGTTGCTTCGGTATAATTTGGTAGATGCCACTGATATATGTTTATCTATGTATTATTTCAGTTGATATTGTGGTTGAACTAATAGAGATACTATGATTAAGATAAGATTATTCCTTAGAAGGAATATAATGTTTCTGATATATCGACTACTAACTATGTCTCCCATTCACGGTTAAGAGAGTCTATAGTAGAGTGTCCTTACTTTCGAATCATGGTTGCATTTGTATACTTGTGGTCGATCATGTCTCTCATTCATGGTTGAGAGAATCTAACATAGAGTTATACTCTTAGACTACCCATTTTAAGTTGGTGATAGTTAGTTTTGTGTGTCATTTGTAGCTAGATATCTACCTTACATCTTAACTGCCCATGAGACCCGTTCTTGGTAATAGGTTATTGCTTGCATGATTGAGCCGGTAGAAATGGTATAATTTAGACGAGATTATTCCTTAGAAGGGAATGTAAGGAATGAAGCACCATTTTATGGAACACGTGCTTTTTAGTAGATTGATGATCTTTATCGACCTTGATGGATATTTCATGTTAGACGAGTTGGAACCCTAGGCTTAACCACCTTGGCGTGCTTATTAGTAGATTGATGATCTTTATCGACCTTGATAGACATTTCATATTAAATGGGTTGGAACCCTAGGCTTAGCCACCTCGACGTGCTTATTAGTAGATTGATGATCTTTATCGACCTTGATGGATGTTTCATGTTAGATAGGTTGGAACCCTAGGCTTAACCACCTCGGCATGCTTATTAGTAGATTGATGATCTTTATCGACCTTGATGGACGTTTCATACTAGTTGTATTGGATAACCCTAAGCTTAACAACCTAGGATATTCGACTGCCCACGAGCCCCATTCGTGGTAGCATGTTATTGCATGCAGTCCATAGCTAGATAGTTATATACTCTATCTACCCACGAGATTCGTTCATGGTAGCATGTCGTTGCCTGTAGACATTGAGTCTTTATATTGCTTATCTATCCATGAGTCTCGTTCGTGGTAGCATGTGGTTGCGCGTAGATAATGCTCTGTATATTGTCTATCTGCCCATGAGTCTTGTTCGTGATAGCATATTATTGCTTGCAAATAGTGCCCCTTTGTATTACCTCGAGAGTCATGAGGCTTGGTCGCGGTATCTTGATGTGTATTTCTTACAGGTTTGTAGTTGGTTATGTATGTTGCAGGTGCATTTATTATATTATTGACCAGGTTAGTTGCGGATTGATATTGGTACTCTGAGGTTTGGGTTACTCAGATTTATTTCCTTTGACCTCCATTATGTTTATATTATCATGCACTATCTTCTATACACTCACTGAGTGATTTGTACTCACTCCCTCTTTTCTTTGGCCTCTAGGTTAGCTGATAGATGACCTGTCCTATTGACCTATTTCGCATCGCTCAGAGAGTCCCTTGTCGTGTTGGTCCCACTGCATTATCGAGATGTCGATTTGTTTTCTTTATTGTTATCACATTTTGTTTATACACTTGGGATTTGTGTCGCAATTTGATTTAAACGTCATAAACCTATTTTACTTTCACTGACTTATGTCTTAGTCATGCATGCATGTAGTTAATAAAATAATTATATTTTATATTTTGATTATTTTAAAGTTTTTTTACCATGTCTGGTTCTAGTAATGTATTTCAGGATATTGTCACTAAGGGACTCCTTTGTCATTTGGATAATGAATATGCCCTTGGGGCGTGACACAATAGCTAGCTGAGAGTAGATAATGGGAGGCTGCTCTAACTGCTAAATTGACAACCGTAGGGCATGAAAAAGAAGAAACCCTTAGAATAATTGACTCCCTTCAAGCTCAGCTATTACTCCAAGCTGACAAAATTCAGCATATCGACTCCCTGGCCCAAAAGCTATTAGAATGTCAGGCTCAGCTTCGAGAGACACAGGATAGGGAATCTGAATCGACGGTAAAACTACTAAAGATTCAATTAGTCATTGATACTTTGGAGGACTCTTGGGAATCAAGTCGGCTACATCTAAGAGGTCTTTCCTCCAAGGTATCTACCCTATCCGAGGCTATGACAGGGATAACCCAACAATTGCACACATTGCAGCTGGAACATACTCATGCCCTGACCACCATGAGACACCACGCTATAGCGGCTGCCAAGGAAAGGGATGAGCTACAAAGGGCTCTTGCTGCTGAAAAGGCTCATTGGAAAGAATGAGAAGAAGAGATACTAGACAAATTTGGCCACAAAGGAGCGAAACTCTTTATCTTAGGTTTCAAAGGGGCCCATAAACAACACACTGCCCATGGCCATCCCCCTCCGGGTACAGATATCAACTATGTGGAGGCCGCCATGGAGGAATATCCCGACGATGTCTTTGAACTATAATTCTTCATCCCCTCGAACTATACTCAGTAATGTTGAATTCTGATGAAATAGCCTTCCTTCCTTCTTCTCTTCCTGAAATGTTGAGTCATCATTATTTTAATAATTATACTCTTCTTGCCGAGTATATACCACTTCGCCTTCTCATATTCAATCTTCTTTGGCTAGAAAATCTTCCGGTGTCAGTCGACTAATACCTGGCCTCCCTAGGAGTTACACTGGCCAGCTCGGCAGATAATATACTTCCACATTAGTCCGAGCCATTTTCCTAGCAAATGGAACCCACTTTTGTTGGGTTACTCTCTTCCACAGCCGGATTATGCCTGATTAGCCCCCATCCTTTTGGTCTAGCAAGAGTATGACCAGTCATTTCGTTGTCAATGTTCTTACTATTTCCGACGTTAACCCTTCAGTTACTCCTTCCGTCCTTTCACCTTCCTCTTCTTTTTCAAGAAAGGAAAATTAACACTCTTTCCCTTCTATAAATATCTCCTATGGAGACTTCTTCCTTCATACTACTTTCATGGCTTCCTCCTCATCCTCATTTTACATAAGCTCTGACACAGACTCGGCTAGTGATTCGGATGCTCATTCTACAGCAACCTCGACGTATTGACCTCCACCTCTTCAGAGCCCTACTGACACAGTGGCTTCTGACATCAGGAGGTCCTTCTGACCTCCCTTTCCTTCCTTTGGTAATCGTGTATGGAATCCTCCGACATTTTCGTTGTAACCTTCAAAGGATCCCCTTTCTCCACAAGCCAACACCTCTCTTCCTCCACCGGATGAGGTTCCTCCTCCCTCCCAGGCTAATCTTCCTCCTCCTGCACTGGTTGAGATTTTCCCACCTTCACCAATTTACATCTCTCCTTCGACTCTGTCGAGCATTCCTCCTCTTAGGGTAATCCTACTATCTTACTCAAAAGAGGAGTCTTTTACTGACTCTTCTAGTACTGTCCGATCTCTGTAATCAAGAGGATCTCTATCGGCTGTATAATTTGATTTTTATATATAAAAGGAAAGAATATTGACTCCCGTATAACTGCCAAAGTCATTTGGAAATATCTTGTGTACGATAACCACTTTAACTCCTGATCTCTTATAAAAAAACCAATCGCATATAGCAGAATAAGGGAATATCACTAGAAGACTATTGCATCGCAACTAGATTATACCCACCCAACATTTACTTCTCCTGGGGGATATGAATGGTCATCTCAACATTAATGCATCAACTACCCCCAATACTACCCCCTTGTCTTCCCGTCCTATTAGCCTTTACTTTATTTCCATTCCAAGAAAATGAATTAATACTTCCTTTTCCTCTATAAAAACTTCTGGCAACATCTTTTGCTTGTATACTTTGTTGGTGCAATCGACCCAGGTCACGATTGATTGGACTTGAGTTTGACTCGAGTGATGTTTTGATGTTTGACATTGATATCTGATATTGTTTTGGGGAGATTGTTGGTGCAATTGGCCCAGGTCACAATTGACCGGACTCGAGTTTAACTCGAGCGATGTTTTGATGTTTGACATGAAAGTTTGACATTGATGTTTGATAATGGTTTGGGGAGATTGTTAGCACAATCGACCCGGGTCATGATTGATCGGACTCGAGTTTGACTAGAGGGGGATTTTGATGGTTGACTAGAGTTGGCCATATCATGAAAAGTCCAAGTCTTGAGTACTTGGCATGTAAAGTCCAAGCATGGGTCTTGGCATGGAAAGTCCAACATGGGTTGGCAAGGGAAAGTCCAAGATTGAGTCTTGGCATTTGAGAAGTCCAAGGGGTTTGATATTGGCGGCGTAAAATCCAAGCGGGAGTCTTGGCAGCATAAGTCCAATGGTTGGCGGCGTAAAGTCCAAGCGGAGTTTTGGCGGCGTAAGTCCAATGTGCCTTGGCGGTGTAGACACCGTTAGCATGACATAGCCGATGGAAGCACCTGAAGGCTAGCGCAATGGATGACTTGGAGGGATCCGAGAGGCGCGAAGCTGATGGAGGTGGCTAGAAGGCTTAGGTCTAGGCTAAGGGTGATCTAGCAAGTATGGGGGCACCATACTTGGGTTAAAACCTCATGTTTCAACTAGGGTTTGATCGGGAGGTGTCCCGTGATCGCAAGAGGTGGGCCGATCATTGGTAGTATCGATCATCGGTGATCACCGACCGGGTGCTCGAGAATTTGGGCACGGAATGGAGTCGAACTCGACTGCTAGGGCTAGCAGTCGAGTGAAGGCTCGATCAGTCGACTGATGGACATGATCAGTCGACTGATGTCCTATCCGTTGGATTTTTTCAGCGTGGATTACACCGTTGTCTCACAGCAACTTTGTCATCAGTCGACTGATGGTCCCGAGCAGTCGACTGATCGGCGATTTCCAGCCCAGGCAGTAGCTTTAAAGGGAGCTCGTGGAGGAGGAAATCATCACCGATTCTTGAGAGCTTTTGGGGCGATTTGTTGCAGCAAATCAGGGTCTCCAAGTGCAAGTCAAGCAACCAAGCATTCAAGCAATCAACAGCAAAGTGTTGTAAAGTTTTCTTTACTTGTCTTCCGTATTTGTATTGTATCTTGCTTGTTTTTGTTTCTTACTGTTGTAAGAGCTATTGTACGAGGTTTCTCCACCTTCGACTTGTGTCGAGAAGGAGCTTATTGGATTAGTAGTGCGTGTTTGCATTGCTAGGGCTTTTAGAGCCCGATCCGTGGAGTAGGAATCATTCGATTCCGAACCACGTTATATTGTTGTGTTCTTGTGTGTTTGTCTATTTTATTATCTGTATATTCCGCTGCATACTAACGTGTTGTAGACAAGTGCACGAACAAAATCCATCATGCAACGAATCGAGCTATTCACCCTCCCCTCTAGCGGTTAACATTTCCTCTACAATTAGTATCAGAGCCCAGGGCTCTTCTATGGACTAACCACTAGGAGCAAAAGATGCTAGAGGGAAGATGGAATTCCAAGACAAGCTTGGATGGGACATCAACACTCCACCACCATACGACCGAGAAGATTTTCCAGCGCGGAGAGCAAGAATGAAGACATTCTTGATGACGGACATAGAGGATTGGTTCATCCTCGTAGAAGTCTTTGAACCTCCTAGAGATAAGAAGGGAAAAGCCCTCAAGTTAAAAAGGTGGACCCAAGAGTAACGCCTAAAATTCAAGGCCGAAGTCAAGGTAACAAAGCTTTTAGAAGATTTGATATCTAATGACATTTTGTCTAGCTTAGGTGAATTTCAAGATGCCAAGGAGCTATGGGACAAATTGACCAAGTTCCATGAGAAGCCTCACTTGGCACAAGTAGAAGAAGAAGACCCATCACCGGCTCAAGAAGAGGAGGCCGTAGGTGAATCTTCATCCTCGCAAGCGAGTGAGGATTCGAAAGTTGATAGGGAGTCAACCTCCGAATTGGTGGAAGAAGAGGAAAAAGTGGAAGAAGCCTCCACTTCAAGGATTGAGGGGGAGGAGAGACTATCCACACTGGAGCAACCTCAAGAGGAGCTATCCACCTCAGGAAGAGATGAAGAATCTACTCCGACCACCACAAACAGCATAGGTAACTCAAGCAATTTGGTTTTAAAAAAAAATCATATAATTTACTTTGAGTGTAGGGAATCCCGGCACTACAAGAGTAACTGTCCAAAAAGAGTCAAGAAGGCTCCACCCGTGCCAAAGGTCAAGGAGATCGGTGCCTCAACGCAAAAGAGCAAGGAGTAAGTGATTTGCTTCAAATACTGGCTACCGGGGCATTATAGGAGTCAATGCCCTAGGGGGAGCAAAAAGACCCAAAATGGACCATCACATGTAGGGGGAGCTGAGGCTAACCCTAAGGTTTAGTAATGCTCCTAATTTAAATGTTAAAAATCATGCTAGGAATTTCAATTCTCTTGCAATTTATCATGACAAGCATGCTAGGAACAATGAATATTGTTTAGAGGCTAAGAAGGTCAACCTTAGGAATAAGGAGAAATTTGGAACTAATGTCCCTAAAATAAATTTATCTAAAGAAAAATCTAGGTCAAATAATTCTAGACCAATTCTACCTAGGGAGACAATTAGAAAGGTACAAGAGCACCTAGGTCTTAACCCCAAATGAACTAGGCATATGCCTAGGAAGAACCATGCCCAAGGATTAAATTAAAATTCAAAAATTGAGCAATTAGAGGTTGAAAATCAAGCCTTGAGGTCAAGGCTTGAGAAAATGGAAAAGACCCTTAGAATTATGCAAAACCAAATAAAAGGGTCAAATGGTCAAACCATAGGGTCTAGAAGTCAAAGTCAACACCTATGGCCTAAGAGACAAAAGTCAACCAAGGGAAAGAAAGGTTTGGGTCACAAACCTAAGCTTAAGGTGGCTTATCATAGTGTTCCATTTGATTATGGAACACAAATTAGGTCCAAAAAGACCAAGGTTACTAGGGAAGTCATCCCTAAGGGTAACCAAGGTGTGTGCCTAGTGGCTAGGGTTTTAAGGAAACCTAGGAAGGCCACTAAGAAGGTTACAAGAGGAGTTACCCCTAGAGTTAACCATGACAAGACTCAAATGACCAAGGCTAACAAACCTAGAAGGGTCATTAGGAAGGTATCTAGGGAGGTCATCCCTAAGGAATACCTAGTAAACCCTAGGAGCTCAAATATATTTTGGGTTCCTAAGAGCGTGATCGATTCACGCTAGATGGGTTTAGGGTGTGTCAACTTCAAATGGAAGGGTAGTTAACCTAACCATGGTAAAGGTGACACCTTAGGTGATTTTCAAGGTTATGTGATACCTTGGAAATAGGTTTGATCTTTGATCCTAAAAGATTTTAGGATGTGCCAATACATTCTTGGAATTATGAAAAATCAATTAAATTGGCACAATTTAGATTTAGAGGTCTTGGTGTGTCATTTTGGATTTTTGGCACACTTTGGGAAATTTAGTTAATATGGCAAAATATACTTAATTATGTCAAATGGCAAAAAATATTAAAATTTAGGTATTCTTATACCTATACCTTTTATTTTCCATGCCTTGATTGTCATATAATATGTCATAACATCATGTTTAAATTTTAACCATTTTATATGTCATGATCATGTTTAGGATTAAGGTTTAATGTCATGTGTTTTTAGATTATATCATATGTCATGACATCATGATCATTGGTCATGCTTAATTATTGCTATCATTTATGCCATGATCATTCATGCATTTAAGTTAATGAAAATTGATTTAAGGATAATGCCATTACTTGAAGTCCCATTTATAAGGGAATCAAGTAGAGTTGCCTTAGAGAATGCATGAAACCCTAGATTAGGAGAACAAAACCCACATCTCACATCACATTGACATGTATGTGTATTTATACATCCTAGATACATGTGAGATGTTAGGATATGAGTTAAGTTTAAGGTGCATAGTTTTTGCATCTAGATGAACTAAAACTCATCTTATCTTAATTGTGGATCATTGGGAAAGCTTGTGTACAAGTCATGTACATTGAGCCCAAGAAATATGATCCAAAATAAGATTTTAAAAACATTTTAAAATCATTTTAGAAAACCTTGGTGAAGCCTATTTTTTGATAGCAATCACCATTGATGAAGTTGATACAAAGTGAGCTAAAACATTAAAGTTTTTCTTCACTTTTGAATTCGGTATCAATTTCGATATTTTATGGGTAAAATATTTTTCTATCATTTTTCACCCATTGTATTGGTAATAAGTATTATACGTATGAATTTCATGATTTTTCGATATACATATAATTATTTATGCATTTCTGAAACTCGACTCTGATAACTGAAAATTGGATTTTTCAGTTATCAGTCGACTGCCCTTGGTGGCAGTCGACTGATGAGAGTGACAATCGACTGATCTCTGATAGAGTCGAATGCTAGGCTGATTTCGGGGAAAACAAGGTTGTTTAGCCCATTTTTAGTCATGGTAAAGTTCTCTAACCACTCCTAACCCTAGGATATGCTTTGGGAATCATTATAAAGGGTAAAAATCCATTGGATATGGATTAGGAGAGGTGTTAGGATGATATATCAAATTTAAGGTGTGGAGAGTTCATGTTTGAACTTTGAACTTTATTTTTGATGGTTTAGAGTTCCTATTGGCTTAGGGACTTCCCAAGGACATTGTTGGTGCAATGGTTAAGGGGAGCAAGCCTTTAGGAGGAGGTATCCATCATGGGATGATGGATAGTATTTTTCCTCATGAAAGGGAAAAAGGGATTTTGAGATACCTAATTTGAAAATTGGGAGAGTGTATAGGATTGTTTCTCTTGAGTGATATGAGACTTATCACTAAAAATATGGTAGGAATCCTAGGTATTTTTGAACCAAGGGGAAGATTGTAAGATCTCATTGGGACATGAGACATTGACCTCCTTGGAGAGAAAACCTTTTTGATGTTAGTCAAAAATGGAGAGAATGTTTTGGGGGAGAATGTTATGGAGAGTGTTATCAATTGATGTTGTCAATTGTCAATTCGGAGAATTGGGGAGAATGTTTGAAATTACCAATTTGGGATAATTGGTAAGAGATTTGAGTTAGTGTTCTAACTCAAAGGTATGTGTTTTTGTCAAACATCAAAAAGGGAGAGATTGTTGGTGCAATCGCCCCAGGTCACGATTGACCGGACTCGAATTTGACTCGAGTGATGTTTTGATGTTTGACATGAAAGGTTTACATTGATGTATGATATTGTTTTGAGGAGATTGTTGGTGCAATCGGCCCAAGTCATGATTGACCGGACTCGAGTTTGACTTGAGCGATGTTTTGATGTTTTACATGGAAGTTTGACATCAATGTTTGACATTGATGTCTGATAATGGTTTGGGGAGATTGTTGGCACAATCGACTCGGATCATGATTGACCGGACTCGAGTTTGACTCAAGGGAGATTTTGATGGTTGACTGGAGTTGACCATGTCATTGAAAGTCCAAGTGTTGAGTACTTGGCATGTAAAATCCAAGCATGGGTCTTGGCATGGAAAGTCCAACATGGGTTGGCAAGGGAAAGTCCAAGCTTGAGTCTTGACATTTGAGAAGTCCAAGGGGTTTGATATTGGTGGCGTAAAGTCCAAGCGGGAGTCTTGGAAGCATAAGTCCAATAGTTGGCGGCATAAAGTCCAAGCGGAGTTTTGGCGGCGTAAGTCCAATGTGCCTTGGCAGTGTAGACACCGTTAGCATGACATAACCGATGGAAGCACCTGAAGGCTAGCGCAATGGATGAACAAGTCATGGATGACTTGGAGGGATCCGAGAGGCGCGAGGCCGACGAAGGTGGCTAGAAGGCTTAGGTCTAGGCTAAGGGTGGTCTAGCAAGTATGGGGGCACCATACTTGGGTTAAAATTATATATTTGAGGTGTGCCAGTCGACTGGTGTCATGTGGCAGTCGACTGATGTGAGTCAACTAGGGTTTGACTGCGGGAAGTGTCCCAGAAGTCGACTGCCAGAGGTGGACAATCGATTACTGGCTCGAGCAGTCGACTGATCATGTGATCAGTCGACTGATGCTCGAGAATTTGGGCACAGAATGGAGTCGGACTCGACTGCTGGGGCTAGCAGTCGAGTGAAGGCTCGATCAGTCGACTGATGTCCTATCCGTTGGATTTTTCCAGCGTGGATTACACCGTTGTCTCACAGCAATAATGTCATCAGTCGATTGATTGGCGGTTTTTAGCCCAGGCAACAGCTTTAAAGGGATCTCGTGGAGGAGGAAATCAGCATCGGTTCTTGAGAGCTTTTGGGGCAATTTGTTGCTGCAAATCAGGGTCTCCAAGTGCAAGTCAAGCAACCAAGCATTCAAGCAATCAAAAGCAAAGTGTTGTAAAGTTTTCTTTACTTGTCTTTCGTATTTGTATTGTATCTTGCTTGTTTTTGTTTCTTACTGTTGTAAGAGCTATTGTATGAGGTTTCTCCACCTCCGACTTATGCCGAGAAAGAGCTTATTGGATTAGTAGTGCGTGTTTGCATTACTAGGGCTTTTAGAGCCCGATCCATGGAGTAGGAACCATTCGGTTCTGAACCACATTATATTGTTGTGTTCTTGTGTGTTTATCTATTTTATTATCTTTATATTCCACTGCGTACTAACGTGTTGTAGACAAGCGCACGAATGAAATCCATCACGTAACGAATCGAGCTATTCACCCCCCCCCCTCTAGCAGTCAACATTTCCTCTACATACTTCTCTATTCTTCTATCTTCTGAATGACAGACCCTTCAGAGCAAGAAAGCAAACCTCCTTCCCCTGAGCCCCTTCCAACATACCAACAATACATACAGGAGCTAGAAGAGTTGGTGAGGGACTTGAGGAGTCGATTATAGTTATCTTCCACTCGCAACTACGCCCTACGCTAAGAACTGACAGCAACCCAGTGAGCCCTATTAAGGCTCAAGTCCATCCACTAGTCTCACGTCAGACAACTTCTTATCATATCAAGTCGTCGTAGGGCCTCAGCTTTACCTCCAGAAAGAGTCATCCGTGAAGCTCCATAATTTCCCTTTTACTTAACTGTATTTTCTTTTCTGTTCTTAGGAAGTCATGAATGTAATCATTTCCTGCAACAATATAATTTTTATTTTAGAAAATGTAAAAGTGTACCTTCTCCTCACTAAAAACTAATTCTTCAATATGGATAAAATGTCATCATATCACCCTGCAAAGCTGTAGGAGCAATAGAAAATCGCCAATCCCACGATGATGTCCTCCTCCTTCTCCTGAGTGTCTTTGACCTCCAAGAAATGACTTCCTACTCAGATCAATCATGGAAATGTTCTTTTGCCTTCCAACTCCAGTCCACCACTGAACGGGGATAAATTCAGGATGTGAAGAATAGTACCAATCGGACCTAGGGCTCTTCCTAGTTAGATCGGAATAAAATTTCCCAGTTTTATCATCTCCAATTGTGTATCTACCTTGAACCCATCTCCTCCGATCTGCCACCTCACGGGGATAATATCTTGGACTGAGGACAAGCTAAAAAATAGTGACGATCTGACCTAGGGCTTCGCCTGGTCAGATCGGAATAATTTTTTACTCCGCCAATCTTCACTAATGCATCTACCTTGAACCCAACTCCTCCGATCTACCACCACACGGGAATAATATCTTGCACTGAGACCAAGCTAAAAAAATAGTAATGATCTGACCTAGGGCTTCACCTGGTCAGATCAGAATAATTTTTTACTCCACCAATCTTCACTAGTGCATTTACCTTGAACCCAACTCCTCCGATCCACAACCACACAGGGATAATAGCTTGAACTACAAACAAGCTGAAAAAATAATGATGATCTGACCTAGGGCTTTGCCTGGTCAAATCGGGATAATTTTTTACTCTGCCAATCTTCACCAGTGCATCTACCTTGAACCCAACTCCTTCGATCCGTAATCGCACGGGGATAATAGCTTGAACTGAAAACAAGCTGAAAAAATAGTGACGATCTAACCTAGGCTTCGCTTGGTCTGATCGGGATAATTTTTTACTCCGCCAATCTTCACCGATGCATCTACCTTGAACCCAACTCCTCCGATCCGCAATCGCACGGGGATAATAACTTGAACTGAAAACAAGCTTAAAAAATAGTGACGATCTGGCTTAGGACTTCGCTTGGTCAAATCGGAATAATTTTTTACTCCGTCAATCTTCACCAATGCATCTACCTTGAACCCAACTCCTCTGATCCACCACCACACAAGAATAATAGCTTGCATTAAGGCCAAGCTGAAAAAATAGTGATGATCTAACCTAGGGCTTCACCTGGTCAAATCGAAATAATTTTTTACTCCGCCAATCTTCACCAATGCATCTACCTTGAACCCAACTCCTCCGATCCACTACCACACGGGGATAATAGCTTGCACTGAGTCCAAGATGAAAAATAGTGATGATCTGACCTAGAGCTTTGCCTAGTCAGATTGGAATAATTTTTTACTCTGCCAATCTTCACTAGTGCATCTACTTTTAACCCAACTCCTCCTATCCGTAATCATACGGGGATAATAGCTTGAACTGAAAACAAGCTAAAAAAATAGTGACGATCAGACCTAAGGCTTTGCCTGGTCAAATCGGAATAATTTTTTACCCCACCAATCTTCACAGGTGTATTTACCTTAAACTCAACTCCTCCGTTCTACAAATGCACAGGGATAATTGCTTCGGCCATCGCCGAGCTATAAAAAGTGTGACAATATGATCTAAGGTTGCCTCATCATATCGGAATAATTTTTTTACTCTGCCAATCTTTACAGGTGTATTTACCTTAAACTCGACTCCTCCATTCCGCAATTGCATGGGGATAAGAGGTTCGACCATCGCCGAGTTGTAAAAAGTGTGAGGATCTGATCTAAGGCCTTGCCTCATCAGATCAGAATAATTTTTTTTTACTCTGCCAATCTTCACAGGTGTATTTACCTTAAACCCGACTCCTCCGTTCCGCAACCGCATGGGGATAATAGCTTCGACCATCGCCGAGCTATAAAAAGTGTGACGATCTGATCTAAGGTCTTACCTCATCATATCGAAATAATTTTTTACTCCACTAATCTTCACAAGTGTATTTACCTTAAACCCGACTCCTCTGTTCTGCAACCACGTGGGGATAAGAGCTTCGGTCATCGTTGAGCTATAAAAAAGTGTGACGATCTGATCTAAGGCCTTACATCATCATATCAGAATAATTTTTTACTCCGCCAATCTTCACAGTTGTATTTATCTTAAACCCGACTCCTCCGTTCTGTAATCGTACAGGGATAATAGCTTCGGTTATCGTCGAGCTATAAAAAGTGTGACGATCTGATCTAAGGCCTTGCCTCATCAGATTGGAATAATTTTTTACTCCGTCAATCTTGACAAGTGTATTTACCTTAAACTCGACTCCTCCGTTCCACAACTGCACGGGGACAAGAGCTTCGACCATCGCCGAGCTGTAAAAAGTGTGACGATATGATCTAAGACCTTGCCTCATTATATCGGAATAATTTTTTACTCCGTCAATCTTCACAGGTGTATTTACCTTAAACCTGACTCCTCCGTTCTGCAATCACACGGGGATAATAGCTTCGACCATCGCCGAGTTGTAAAAAGTGTGACGATCTGATCTAAGGTCTTGCCTCATCAGATTGGAATAATTTTTTACTCCGCCATCTTCACAAGTGTATTTACCTTAAACCCAACTCCTCCATTTTGCAATAACACGAGGATAAGAGCTTTAATAATT
This sequence comes from Wurfbainia villosa, assembly GCA_025175895.1. NCBI lineage: Eukaryota > Viridiplantae > Streptophyta > Magnoliopsida > Zingiberales > Zingiberaceae > Wurfbainia > Wurfbainia villosa. The sequence continues at coordinate 12,507,762 of CM045997.1, forward strand.
GCCGAGCTATAAAAAGTGTGACGATCTGATCTAAGGCCTTGCCTCATCATATCGGAATAATTTTTTACTCAGCCAATCTTCACAGGTGTATTACCTTAAACCTGACTCCTCCGTTCTGCAACTGCACGAGGATAATAGCTTCGGTCATCGCTAAGCTATAAAAAGTGTGACGATATGATCTAAGGCCTTGCCTTATCATATCGGAAATTTTTTTACTCCGCCAATCTTCACAGGTGTATTTACCTTAAATCCGACTCCTCTATTCCACAATCGCACAGGGATAAGAGCTTTGGTCATCATTGAGCTGTAAAAAGTGTGACGATCTGATCTAAGGCCTTGCCTTATCAGATTGGAATAATTTTTTACTTTGCCAATCTTCACAGGTGTATTTACCTTAAACCTGACTCCTCAGTTCGGCAATCGCACGGGGATAAGAGCTTCGGTCATTGTCGAGATGTAAAAATCAAATAAAGGTTCAATTCTCTGCTAAACCACGCCTAAATCTTTTTTAAGGCCCATATCCTTGCCCATAAGCCCAATTATCTGGCCCACCAAAAATATGTTCTCCTCCCTTAAATTTGACTTCTTGCCTCCCCCTTCCTTCGTCTTCCGCTCTTCCTGTCTGCGAAACCTCTCCCCTATTTCTGTGTTGCGTGGAGATTCTTCTCTCTCCCCTTGCATTCTCCCCAACCTTTCCTTTTTTTCAACAAGTTGAATGGTTGCTTCCAGAACGCAGCTTCCCAACAACTGCGAGTTGCCCCAATGAGTTAGGGTCAAATGCCTATCAACCTCACACCGTCGCCCACTGCTCCGGATCCCATAGGAATCCCTTCTGTCGCTTCCTCCATGACGCCCCCTTCACCTTCAATAACAACCTCATCTTTTACTGCCCCACAACCATCTACTGCGAATCTCCTGCTAGTATCGCCATCTTCACCTTCCTTGTCAATATTATCACCAAACCCTAACCTTTCTTCCCCTTCGCCCCCACTTCTACGTAACCCTATGTCACCTCCCCCATTCCTGCACACACAAACCAGATTGCGAGGAGTGGCACATCGACGAATGCAAGAAGAAGATGCTTCTATCATAACCCCTCTTCTTCGTTCGCCTTGCCTACAGGCGTTGAGTTAACCCTGGTCAAGCTCCCTTCATCTTCTATTTCACCAACCTTACCCACACCATTACCTCCTCCTTCGAATACCCTCATTTCTACCACTCATTGTGTAGCATCTGAAGGCCTCCGTCAATGGCCTGGCTCGGACTTTTCCTCTGGTGCCCTTTCTCTGGCCTATGAGGAGTTATCGATGGTTGTATCCCCCCCCCCCCCCCCGACTGCCCATACACCTTCCACCATGGCTTCCACCCCAATGCCCATGTCACCCAAACCATTAAATCCCCCCTCTTCTTACTTCCCTTCCATCTTCAGAAGGCTCCCCCTCTTTAATTATTCAGCAAGTAATCTTGGACCTTCTTCCTCCACCATTGAGTCTCCCCTTTTCATCTTCCACCTCCATAAGCCCCTTAACTACAACTCTTTTTCCCGTCACTTCCAGTCACTTCCACATCTTCCCTTACCACTGACATTCCTACCTCCATAGCGTCGTGACCTCCCCCATTTTGCTTTCTTCTCGCTTGTCATCTTCAGAACCTTTGAGTTCCCCATCTTCTAGCCAAAACCCCAACCCCTCTTTTTGCATTAATGTTCCCCCTTCTATCTCTGGAACCCCCTTTCTTTTTTCTTTGGAACCAATAAAACAATTCCTTACAGCACATCACCTTTATCCAATTATGAGTGAATCGACCTCTATCATTTCTTATGCTCCTTCTTCTCTCTCTGCAAGAGATGCCTACATCCCCAATTTAGATGAACTAATACCACGGATCGAAAGCCTACAACATGTCCTAGAACTGGTAAACTCCTCTAGGCCACCCCTGCCTACATCTTTAGTAATAACTTTTTCTTTAATTTTGCTATCTCCAGGCGATGATGAGTTATCAGGAACTGAAGTGCTCCTTTACCCATTACCAAATGCAGCTTCAACAACAAACTTTGCATCAATCTATTGTCAGTTCAACATCTCAACAGATATTTAGATAGAGAGAAACTTCCTTGCTCTAGGAATTGACACAATGTCATGCCCAGCTATCAGAAGCCCACCAACAATAGCAGAAGGATGCAGAGATCATATCTACCCTACGAGCCAGAGTAAGTAGGGAAATCAACCACAACTTAACTTTAATATCAGAAAGGAACCAAGCCCTTTCTCAAGTGCACCATCATGAAGCTTCCTTGCAGCAAGTAAGGAATGAAGTTGCCTGTACCAAGGCCTACACTGCAGATGTAGAGGAGATTTCAACTTCAATGCACCATGATTTGGTAACTATGTTAAGGGTCCTTCAACAGGATCACACCTCTCAATCTCAAGACAAGTGTATATTGATTGATACTATTGCTCAAATATCCCATCAATTCTGCCGAGTTCGTCGAGACTTTCTGGAACATAGAGAGCGCTACATAAAGTTTCGACAGGAGGTGTAAGTTATCGACCAATGCCAACAAGAACGCTTGGAGCCCCTGATGTGGGCCACATATAAGGATGGTTTTAATGAGGCAATCAGATAGTATGCCGACTAGGGATACCCTTCGGCACATCAACCATCTCCTTTTTTGAATTGGGAAAATGACTTTAGACGCTATTCCCCTAACCATTTTAGGTTGTAACTTTCCTTCTTTTCTTATTCTTCTGGTAGTGGTCAACAATTACTAATTCCAACAGTATGAGACGATATTTGAATGACATTACTCTTCCTTAATAGCTAATAGCAATTTTGTAACAAAACTTTTCTCAGTGATGTTCCTTGCTTACTTCTTTCATGGATTGCAAGATTAGTCTCCCCTGATGCTCTATTTTGGTAATTATACACAACTACTGGTTGCAACATTATAAAATTGTATTCAAGCCGTAATCTTCCTTCTTGGGGGTCAATAGTAAACATGTAATAGATAATTCCCCTCATGGATGTATTTCTATTACATTGTATGAAAATATTTTAAGTGCACAATATTCCAAGGCCTCGCTAACTCCTTGCCTTCAGCATCCTTCAAGTAGTATGCTGATCTAGCAACTCGGCGAGTGACTATATAAGACCCTTCCAAATTAGGGGTTAGCATTTTAGGACTTCTCGTAGGATTGACCTTGCGCAAAACCAAGTCTCCTTCTTGAAACTTCTTCAGTATTACCTTCTTGTTGAAGACTTATTGTATCCTTTGCTTGTACGCTTCAGCCCGACTCCGAGCTTGTTCCTACCTTTCTTCCAACAAGTCTAACTCAGTACACCTCACGATTTGATTCTGCTCTGGTTTATAAGCTTCAACTCGGCCACTACTCAAAATGGCTTCCATCGGGATGACTGCTTCAGTCTCGTACACCATACTAAATGGGGTTTCTCCTGTGGTTGTTTTGGGTGTAGTTCGATAAGCCCATAATATCCCAAGTAACTCGTTCATCTAATTTCCTCGTTGGGAAACCAACTTGGTTTTTAACCCTTTAATGATAATTCTATTAATTACCTCCACTTGACCATTAGCTTGAGGATGAGCTAACGAAGTGAAAGTCTGCTGAATATTGAGACTTTGACACCATTTCCTAATCTTTCGACCCTGGAACTGACGTTCATTATCGCTAACCAACCTCCGAGGAACTCCATACCGACAGATGATATTCTTCCAAAGGAGCTGTATCACTGCATTCTCTATAATCTTGGCTAAAGATTCAGCTTCCACCCATTTGGAAAAATAATCTATTGCCACTAACAAGAATTTCTTTTGTATAGGGGTTGTAGGCATCGGGCCAACTATGTTTATTCCCCATTGATCAAAAGGGCAAGAAAGCAACCACAACTTTCATCAACTCAACAGGCCTTTCTAATCTATTACTATGCTTTTGACAGGCGGGATAAGTCTGCACTAGGCGTGTGCATCTTGATGAAGAGTCGGCCAAAATTATCCGGCTAATAACACTTTCCGAGTTAATGCCCTTCCTCCCAAGTGACTACTGCAACATCCTTCATGTATTTCCCTAAGCACCCACTTGGCGTTCTCTTTCCCGAGGCATTTCAATAAAGGTTGGCCAAAAGACGTTTTGTACAGAGTTCCATCAATAATTGTAAATCTCTTCACTCTTTTGAATAAGGTCGATGTGTCCTCTCTTTCGACTGGGATATTTCCATGCTGTAAATAAGTCATGATATCGATTCTCCAATCAGATTCACTATTACTTGTTGGCACCATGTCTTCCACATTACACACCACCAAGGAACCAAGAACTTCTATACCAACAGAGCCTTGAAGCGTCCATCCCTCTAAAGCACTAGCCAACCAAGCCAACTCGTCTACCCTTTGATTCTCCTCTCTCGAGATTTGTTGTAAAATTACCTCCTGAAAATGAGTCTTTCCTTTTTCAAAACACACAAAGTATTTTTGTAACCTATCCTCTCTGATGGAAAAAGCACCTTTGAGTTGTGACATGGCCAATTGAGAATCTGAATGAATTATGACTGAAGCGGCCCCCACTACCCTAGCTGCCTATAATCTAGCCAAAATAGTCTCATATTCTGCCTCATTGTTGGATGCCTTATATCCCAAGTGAATGACTATATGAGTTTCTTTGTTTAAGGGAGATATACGTACCAATCCAACTCCACTTCCTTCGACTCTTGAAGATCCATCCACAAAGATGTTCCAAGCATTCTTTCCCTCTTCTTCTTTTGCCGAATTTTCCTCCAGGCCCATTGGCACCTCAGCTAGGAAGTCAGCTAATGATTGAGCCTTGATGGCAGTTTGGGAATAATAATTATATCATATTCACTTAGCTCCACAACCCACTTGGCTAACCTTCTTGAAAAATTAGGTTTAGTGACCACCCGACCTAACTCACTATTGGTCGACACATTCACCAAATGGGCTAAGAAATAAGGCCTCAACTTACGAGCAGTCAAGACCAGAATGTATGTTAACTTTTCCAACTCAGTGTATTGCAACTCTGCCCCTTTCAATATGTGGCTGGTGTAATAGATAGGTTGCTGCTGAGAACCTTCCTGCTTCAATAACACCGAACTGACTGCCCCTTCTAATACAACTAAGTACATCCATAATGGTTCCCCAGAAATAGGCTTGGCCAACAGAGGGAGCTCAGTTAAATACTTCTTCAATTCCTAGAAAGCTTGCTCACACTATTCATCCCATTGGAACCGAGTAGCTTTTTGTAGGATTCGAAAGAAAGGTAGTCCCTTGTCCATTGATCTAGCTATAAACCGAGACAGAGAAACTATCATTCCTACTAATTTTTGAGTTTCCCGTAAATTAGTAGGTGACTTCATATTACATAATGCATGCACCTTTTTGGGATTAGCCTACAACCCTTTCTTTGTTACAATATATCCCAAAAACTTCCCACTCTTTACTCCAAACAAATACTTCTTTAGATTTAACTTTATGTTGTACCGTCTTAGGGTAGCAAATGTCTCTTCAAGATCCTACACCAGATCCCGAGTGAACTTTGACTTGACTAGAATATCGTCAACATGTACTTCCACATTCTTGCCTTTTTGTTTAGCAAAGATTTTATCCATGAGTTGCTAGTAGGTAGCTCCCGCATTCTTTAGCCCGAAGGGCATCGACACATAGGCATACTACCCTATTGTTGTTACAAAGCTAACCTACTTCTAATCATCCCGCACTAAGGGAATTTGGTGATATCCTTGGTAAGCATCCATGAGTGATACTACTTCATACCCCACAGTAAAGTCAACTAACTGATCAATACGAGGCAAGGGGTAGCAGTCTTTAGGATATGCTTTATTTAAATCACAAAAGTCAATACGCATCCTCTATTGTCCAAAAGGTTTGGGGACCAGAACTGCATTTGAAACCCACTCGAAAAATTGGATTTCTTTAATGTGATCAGCTTGCAGCAACTTGCCCACCTCCTTAGCGATGACCTTATCCTTCTCTGGTCCAAACTGTCGCCTCTTCTACTGAATTGGCTGGGCTCCCTGGATAATGTTGAGATGATGCTCAACAATCAGGGGATCAATCCCTGTGAGGTCATGCACATCTTTGGCGATGATATCTTCATTCCTTTGTAGGCAAGCGACGAGTTCTTCCTTCACCTCCAGCTGTTGGGCTATCCGAGTGACTTGTTTGGGGGCTATCTCCACAAACTCACCTTCTTCTATTTTCTCTGCTTTGGGTAAAGCTTCTTCCAGCACATATACTCCAGAAGTATCAACAACCTTTCCTTTGGGATCATTCACCCTGGATTTCTTCTAGTCTGCTCTCCTCGTACTTCCCCAATGAGCTAGCCAACTGGGAGCTTAACCTTCTGATGGTAGGGAGAGGTCACCGCCTGAAAATTGAAAAAAAATGAAATAGCATTATAGGTGGAAGGAGCGTCCACCACGAGGAAATGAATCATATTAGTCTTTTGACTGGGCTTTGTGCCCAAAGTAAGCGATAAAGAGATTTGTCCCACAGGATGCACCATGTGTCCAGCAAATCCAAATAGAGAAGTCGCAACATCCTCCAACTGCATATTTCCCAGTTGCATTTGCTCGAAAGCTTCTTGGAAGAGGATATTTATAGAACTCCCCGAGTCCACCAGGACTCAAGCTACCTCATAATTTGCTAGAGAGATCCTTACCACCAGAGCATCATTGTGGGGTAGGAGAATGCCTTGCAGATCTTTAGGTCTGAAGGATATCAGAGGTGTACATTGGATGGTCTGGTCTTCTACGATGGCCAAACTATCCATAAGTCGAGCATAAGATTTTTTGACTCTATTGGAATCCCCATCAATGAGTCCTCCCACAATAACATTGATGACTGCCCGAGTGGGGGCGTCACCCAGAGCAGCTAACGCATCTTTGCTGGTTGACCCTTCTTGTGAGACACCTTCCTGAATGGATGGTCGCAGGCCCGATGGGGAGAAGAGCTTGGGGTCTCCTGTTGTAAGGCTTGGCCAACAGAGGGAGCTCAGCTAAATACTTCTTCAATTCCTAGAAAGCTTGCTCAAACTATTCATCCCATTGGAACCGAGTAGCTTTTTGTAGGATTCGAAAGAAGAGTAGTCCCTTGTCCACTGATCTAGCTATAAACCGAGACAGAGAAACTATCCTTCCTACTAATTTTTGAGTTTCCCGCAAATTAGTAGGTGACTTCATATTACATAATGCATGCACCTTTTTGGGATTAGCCTGCAACCCTTTCTCTGTTACAATATATCCCAAAAACTTTCCACTCTTTACTCCAAACAAATACTTCTTTAGATTTAACTTTATGTTGTACCATCTTAGGGTAGCAAATGTCTCTTCAAGATCCTACACTAGATCCCGAGTGAACTTTGACTTGACTAGAATATCGTCAACATGTACTTCCACATTCTTGCCTTTTTGTTTAGCAAAGATTTTATCCATGAGTCGCTAGTAGGTAGCTCCCGCATTCTTTAGCCCGAAGGGTATCGCCACATAGGCATACAACCCTACTGTTGTTACAAAGCTAACCTACTTCTAATCATCCCACGCTAAGGGAATTTGGTGATATCCTTGGTAAGGATCCATGAGTGATACTACTTCATACCCCACAGTAAAGTCAACTAACTGATCAATACGAGGCAAGGGGTAGCAGTCTTTAGGATATGCTTTATTTAAATCACAAAAGTCAATATGCATCCTCTATTGTCCAAAAGGTTTGGGGACCAGAACTGCATTTGAAACCCACTCGGAAAATTGGATTTCTTTAATGTGATCAGCTTGCAGCAACTTGCCCACCTCCTTAGCGATGACCTTATCCTTCTCTGGTCCAAAGTCCCGCCTCTTCTACTGAATTGGCTGGGCTCCCCGGATAATGTTGAGATGATGCTCAACAATCAGGGGATCAATCCCTGTGAGGTCATGCACATCTTTGGCGAAGATATCTTCATTCCTTTGTAGGCAAGTGACGAGTTCTTCCTTCACCTCCAACTGTTGGGCTATCCGAGTGACTTGTTTGGGGGCTATCTCCATAAACTCACCTTCTTCTATTTTCTCTGCTTTGGGTAAAGCTTCTTCCAGCACATATACTCCAGAAGTATCAACAACCTTTCCTTTGGGATCATTCACCCTGGATTTCTTCTAGTCATCCCTAACTATCTGAATGTAATAGCTCCGAGCTGCCCTCTGCTCTCCTCGTACTTCCCCAATGAGCTAGCCAACTAGGAGCTTAACCTTCTGATGGTAGGGAGAGGTCACCGCCTGAAAATTGACAAAAAAGGATGACCCAAAATAGCATTATAGATGGAAGGAGCGTCCACCACGAGGAAATGAATCATATTAGTCTTTTGACTGGGCTTTGTGCCCAAAGTAAGCGATAAAGAGATTTGTCCCACAGGATGCACCATGTGTCTAGCAAATCCAAATAGAGGAGTCACAACATCCTCCAATTGCATATTTCCCAGTTGCATTTGCTCGAAAGCTTCTTAGAAGAGGATATTTATAGAACTCCCCGAGTCCACCAGGACTCAAGCTACCTCATAATTTGCTAGAGAGATCCTTACCACCAGAGCATCATTGTGGGGTAGGAGAATGCCTTGCAGATCTTTAGGTCTAAAGGATATCAGAGGTGTACATTGGATGGTCTGGTCTTCTCTGATGGCCAAACTCTCCATAAGGCGAGCATAAGATTTTTTGACTCTATTGGAATCCCCATCAATGAGTCCTCCCACAATAACATTGATGACTGCCCGAGTGGGGGCGTCACCCAGAGCAGCTAACGCATCTTTGCTGGCTGACCCTTCTTGTGAGACACCTTCTTGATGGGATGGTCACAGGCCCGATGGGGAGGAGAGCTTGGGGTCTCCTGTTATAAGGCCCAGGATGAGCAATATTTGGCCGACAACCTCTTCTTGATTGCTTGCCCTCCCATCTATGGTTGTAGGTGTGGATATTCATCTCTAATATGCTCCAACTCACTTTGTAGCCTGAAATAGTGGTTGCTAGTGTGCCCATCCTCTGTGTGGTACTGGTAGAAGAATGGGGTTGGGGGATTATGAGGGATCTCTCAGTATCTTGCAGGGCATTGAAGAATACCTTGCCAATCATACGCCTCCATTTCCCGCTCTTTCCATGTTGCGGGGGAGGCAAGGTTTCTGTAGCCATAATTCGCAAAGAAGGGAGAGGGCGAACTCCCGGCATCGGTGGTCGCATATGAGGAACTTCTAGCAGAAAAGGCTTGGCATGTTCTCTTCTGGGAAGTCCCCATGGGATAGGAGGGGGTTCCTTTCTGCAGGAGTAGAAACAGGCTTCTTCTCTGCCCTTCTCACCCTCAACCCTTCCTTCTCATTAATATACTCTTTAGAACGACTTAACAGTTCTTCATAGTTGGTGGCTAGCTTTCTTAACAAGGAACTAAGGAAGGATCATTCCTTCAACCCATGAGGGATAGCCACCCTCAAGATATCATGCATGACTGAGGGAATCTCCCGAGCAGTGACAGTGAAGCAGTGGATGTAACTCTTCAAAGACTCGGAGGATTCTTGTTTTAAATGAAGCAAGATAGAAGCATCATCCTTATAAGTTTTACAACTCGCAAATTGTTGAAGAAAAACTCCCTTGAAATTAGCAAAACATGTAATAGAACCAGGGGATAAAGACTTGAACCATTTTTTAGATGAGGCAGCCAAAGTGATACGGAAAGCTCTGCATTTAAAAGCGTCAGAATAGCAACGAAGGGGAGCTACACCTTCGAATTGAGATAGGTGCTCTTCCGGATCAGAAGTGTCGTTGTACATCCCCACCTGGGGAGCCCTAAAATGGGGAGGTGGTTGCTCTACCATAATGTCTTCAGTGAAAGGACAAGGCTCATATGACTCAGGCGCCCTTGTGGACTGACTCTCCCCCTGGTCTTCACGTCTTGTCGGTGCCATGGGGACAGAATAATGGTGCATTTTCCCTGTCGCCATTTCTCCTTGCAATATTTCAATCTCTTGGGGACTCGGCAAGGGAACATAGGAAGGTCCTTCGAATGGTTGTTCCCTCTGAGAAGGTTCACCAGAGTGCGGATGGAGATATCTTGTCCTTTTCTTTTCCCTCGCCAGAGCCTCAGCTATGGAGGTATCTACCATGGTCCTCAACTGGGATGGTAATAGAGTGATAGGACTATCCTCTGCGAAAGAGGCTGCCGGAGGAGGGATCTCTTGTAAATGCATCCTCACGTCTTATTCAGCAAAAGTTTCTCACAAACGATGTCAATTGATGCGGTACGGATTTTCTACCTCCTTTTGAGGGAATGATGACGTCAAGGAGGCTTGGGGTCCTCTCCGACCACAACAGTAAAAAGATAATGATGGTGAAACAAGCAATAGAGAGCGATGACACAAGAGATTTAACGTAGTTTGGAATTCCAATTCCTACTCCACAGGATGAGCTCTAGAAGGAGCTCCGGCTCTAGACACCTTTACTATAAAATTCCTCCTTCTCGGAAGTACTTTCAAAGGTGGAGAAAACCTCTTATAGATAGAAACTGTGTACAAAATAAAAGAATGATTAAAGCTAATAAGACTCTCCGTCTCCCTTCCTCCGTCTTTACTCTCCTGTCCTCCTTTGACCACTAGTCTCCGGTCGAAAAACTCCTTTGCCTGCCCTGGTCCACCGGTGAGAGAGCGAGAAAGATAGTGTGTAGAGGTTCTTGTTCAATGGAATCGATCCCCTGCCTCTTCCTTCCTTCTCGCCTTTTGTACCTGTTACCCTCAGAGCCAGCTGTTACGTAACAAATCGAGTTGTTGCGTAACAAACCGTCAGGATCACCGTCCATGTGGAGGGCCCTTCCATCCTGAAGAATAATTCTATTATGATATTAGTGAATGGAGATTCTTAAGAATCTTCTGTGGGGTCCTCTAAATGCCCTAATTTATTATTCCACATAACAAACTCTTGCGGAAGAGCACGACGAGGAGCACCTTCCCCTTTTCTCTACCTGCACCTTCCCCTGGGACCCAGTTACCTCTTCTCGCTCTTACTTCATCTTAGCCCTATCTCTCGAGTTGCTCCTAGCTTATTCTCTCGATTGGTTTCCTTACATCATTCTAGTTATTTAAACCAAGGTGTATATGACACAACTCGACCCACCGAATTGATGTTTGGCTTTGTTTTGACCACGAGGCATTTACGCTTATAACTCACCTTGACTTTCCGAGTTGTTCTCCGTCTTTGCCCCAACTCGCTCCCTCAAGTCACTTGTCCGATTTCTTTTTGACCGTCAGGCTCCCTCATCCTTCCCCGAGCTATCAACTCAGTATATTTCCCTAGGTTAGATCTAATTAGGCTAGGTCGCAAACCTTATGTTATACTCTTTTCCTCAAATTCCACTTTACCAATTGTAATTCCTTTCTCCAACTCCTAAGTCATATTATAGCAGTATCATATTTCATTCTAATGAGTAGTATCAAACATGGTATATTGAGTCATATCCCACACTCAGAAAGAGAATTGACAAAATGTCTTGGACATTGTTCACCAGATCTATCATAATGACCGTAATATTTACCTCCACAATCAAATCTGATAGCTTTGATCTTCTTACCTAGTTGATTTTCAACTTCAAATTTAAATACCTTGAACACATCCAAGGGCTCTAACTTCTCGTGCAAAAAGTACAAGTATGCATATCGAGAATAGTCATCATTCAAACTGATAAAATATGTTTGTTCATTCTAAGATAACATAGGTAATGACACATATATGTGTATCTATCAGTTCTAAAGAACTATTATATTGACTTGTACATTTATTTCTTTTATTAGTTGTCTTCCCTTTGACACACTCTATGCAGATATTAAAATTTGACATGTCAAGGGAATCGAGAATTCCTTGTGACATTAACCTTTCTATGTATTATTTGGATACGTATCTCAACTGTTTATTCCACATCATGGGAAAATTCTCATTAATCAAATTAATATTGCACTTCGTACCTATATTGTGTATTATTTCATTGTATGTGAGAGCTATGATATTTAACCTATATAACTTATCAACTAAGGAACTTGTACTAATAAGTATTGAATTTTAGAAAATACTAAATATTCTATTTTCAAATGAACAAAAATATCTTGATTTGTCCAAATAAGAAATTGATATGTATTCTCCAAATTCAAAAAATATATGTGTTCCTAGATAGAGCTAAAAAAATACCTATATCAGCCACTTTAGTCTTCTTGTCATTACCTGTATAGATATATCTTTCATTATCATCAGACAATTAACTACTAAGACAACTATATACCGTGACACTAATATAGGTGGTAGCTCCAATATCTATCCACCAAGTATTTATAGGTACAATGACAAAATTGACTTCTGAACGAGAAAGTTGAGAAGTTCATCACCAGATAATGTAGTCTGAGTATCCTTTCTCATATTAATGGTAATTTCATTTTCAGTGATTTCTAAAACTAATGTTGTTGGAATGTTGCTTAAGTTGATAGTTACTAAGTACATTGAATAAGAAAGAGAGTATAAAAATACAATCTCATATTATTGCCAAGAATATAAAGAGATTATAATAAATTATATATGTAATGTGCATATATGAATATATATGGGTAAGAATGAAATATCAAATATAACATCATATTTAGTCTTTGAATTGCAATGTGATTTGTTAACGGTATTCCCAAAATTATAGCTCATGATAACCTTTGTTGGTCATATTACGTGTCTTTCTTTGGACCAATACATCATACGCATAACACAAAATTATACTTCATATGAGTTATATTCATCTGAGCCTATAGTTTACAAACCCTTAATATACCATAAAAAATATCTTCCTTTAGATTTACATCTTGTGTGCATGATCAATAGAATCTATTCTTAAGAAGAGAAATCATTCTAAACATATATCTAGCTTAAACATAACTTTTTTTGAATTAATTATGTTTGACATAGACATACATCTATCTACACAATATATCTTAAACCTCCCTAATAATTCTTACTTGGTGATAATATTATATATATATATATATATAGTAAACTTAACTATACTATTGCAATCCAATGACCGACTAAAAAAATTCGAAGTCCCCAAAAAGATCTTAAATGATATTTTTTAAGCTCAAAACTAGTTGTTATGGGGGTTTACCCCTTAACAAATGTAGATATCTAAATGAGCTTCGAAATACATTAAAGAACTCCTCAAAACTCATCTCGAACAAAAAATTATAATCTTTGAAAGTTCCCTGCATCATTTGTGCTCATTTTTATCCGTATCCATACCAGTCGATCGACCCTAATGGTAGTCGACTGATGTACATCAGTCAAATATCACAATTGACTTGAAAATATTCTGTGAATGATTTATAAGCACGAGCCTATTAGTGTATGATATCAGTCGACTGACACAATCAGTCGAATATTCCAATCGATTTGCAACCCTTCTATACATAACCTTAGGCTCATTATGTCACGCTCCGGGGGAGTCCCCGCCAGACGAAAATCCAGCAGCATCTCCCCTATACTGGTGACAATATGGAACTTGCATACAAAGCCTACATGGCCACTATACATCGGTCAACACGACCGGAATCCAAACAACACACGCAGGTAATAAGGCCTCAGGCCAACAATCAAAATAAATGGTAAACAGTCTACAATCACTAGACTTACCCCTTCTGCCATCTGGGTAAGAATACCCAACCAAAACCAATCGAAATAAAATCCGAATAAAGGTCCATAAGGATACCAAAAATCCACGAGTACACAAATCCAACTTCAGTCCTAAACATATCTTCTAATCCAAATATCCAAAACCATAAAACGAATAATTATTAAACTTTCGCGATGAGGGGGTTTGGCAGCTGGACTCTCCTGACATCTTTATCCTGAAATAGATAAAAATCAACGGGGTAAGTTCAAAGAACTCAGCGGATATAGTCGATATGCAAAGTAAGGTATAGCTAACTATAGCAATCATGCCAGTACAGTCTCATATATATAGGGTATGCAAGGAAGAAATACAAAAGGACTGTACTTACCTGAATCTCCTACCCTAATATAGGAGCATGTGCCATACTAGATGAAATAAAGTCACCGAACCATATACAAATATGTATCATGTATGCATGGCAATCATATGCAACATCCAAGGCAGCAATAAAAATGCAGCAAACACAATACAAATGTTATCCATGCAAAATGCTTGTCGTGCAAATGAAATGGTCACTCGACGCTACCACCGCCACACGCGATGGTGAAGCCGAGTGGGTAGGGCTATGACAACTGCACTCGCCATCATCGCTTCCCGAGTGACCGAGTGGACAGGATGTCGCCTGAGTACACCTATCCTCCCGCCCCAAACAGAGTGGGGAGCTAAGCTCTCATCTCCTGTCATAGACTAGAGGAGGGATCCTCGCCGCTACCACGCCTCATCGCTACCCATGAGCACCAATGGAGCTCGACAGAGCAATCGCAAGACACACCTCCCGATGTACCACTAACCCATGAGTGGCAAAGCAGGCAGTATGTAATCGCCGGTCATGGCTCAACTATAAAGGAACTCCCCAAACAAAGATGCAATCATGCAAGATGGTGTATGATACTAAAGCATGTAAATCCAACTAAAATGCATAACCGAATAATATGCACAACCAATAAGTACATATCCATGATCCGAGTAAAACAGGGAAAGTATAACCATAACCGATCAAATGCATGTATCAAGTAGGCACAAAAACATACTAGGCATATAAATATGAAAATTATTGCAAGCTATCTTAACTAGCATATCAACATGACTATATCTAGAAGATAAGTCAAAATACCCGCCTGATAAAATAAATGTCCGCAAGAATGAAATTGTCACGACCGGGGACCTGCCTCGTGACCGAAATCTACATACAATATAACTATTGTTAAGCACAAAAATGCAATCCACCGACAAATCGAATACTTAATCGATTTCGTTCATAACCCAATTAACCCAAACCAATTTCCAATTCTACTAATTTATCTAACCCTTTCACTTAATAACGATCTTTTCGTCCAATCACACTTGTACAACACTCAAAGTAAATCCATCCCCAAATCGAGCCTAAATCTTGATTAGCTTTAAATCTAACATCATAATCATAACAAACACTAGACCAACTATATAATAGTGTACATCCAACCATCCAATATCAACCGAACAATACCAAAATCGTGCTTACCAGCCCTAGGATCCTCTGGTACTCCCCAACTCGCATCACTTTGAGAACTTCAAACTCCTCGATAGTAACCTCCAAACCGCAGATCATAAGTCCAACTCACGACTAGTTCTGACCCTTTCACGGTCGGCCAAAACCCACATCACAGCAACTCCTCTTGAGCGAATGAAAGAAAAAAAAAATAAAACAAGATATATACAGAAAATTAGATGTTCCCCTTGGCGGTATTTCCTCGGTGCGGGCGATCACGCGGTGTGGAGGCTAGCCGGAGGATGGTCGTGGCGAGAGAAGGGCACTGCTGTGTGTGCGTGAGAGCTGGCCCGGTGTGTGAAACAGTGCGACTCGAGCGATCAGCGACGAAAAGGGCACCCACGGTGACCTAGGCATCGGGAACGGCGAAAGGTTGCCGACGCTTGTGAAGGGATGACCTACCGCAGGGACTCGGTGACTGCTGGTGTGCCTGAGAGGACAGAACGACGGCAACTCACAGAGACGGCGGTCGGTGTTGTGGGTGGCGACATGAGGAAGAAAAGAAACCCCATGGAAGAAAGGAGGGGTGCGTCGAGGTGGTCAGCGGCGATTCCGTGGTCGCGGAGGCCGGCGCGTGCGGAGGAGAGGCGTCAGGCATGGAAGTCAGAGATGAGGAGGACGGCGTCGGGGAAGGGGAGCACTACCTATTAGCAGCGACCACGGTGTCGGGCAGCGAAGGGGAAGAGGCAACGACTTCGGGCGCGAGGGGAAGAAAGGAAAAACAGCGATGGAGAGGATCGCGAAAGAAAAACCGACGCACAGGGAAAAAGATTGGGATCAATACCTAATAATCCAAACTACCCCTTTATAATAATTAAAAACCTAAGTTTTATTTTTTATTAACCCCTTAGAAATTTAATTATCCCCGTAATTATCTTGTATGGGTTCCGTTTAAATCCAGAAAAATTTCTAAAAATTCCTAAAAATCCCAAAAAAAATTCCAGGATTATTTTCTTAATTCTTTGGCCATTTAATTTAATATTTAAATTTTCCGTATTTAACATTCTCCCCCACTAATAAAATTTGATCCCCAAATTTCCTACTCAGATGCATAACGAGTAAGTAATATTACAAGTACTGAAAATATATTTCACGTACCTCAAGTAAACAGGTGGGGGTATTGAGCTCTGATATTTTCTTCAAGCTCCCAAGTAGCCTCCACATCGGTGTGGTGACTCCACCTGACCTTGACAAGTCACACAGTCTTGTTCCACAATTGTCGTTCTTTGTGATATAAAAATTCGTACCGGAATCTCTTCGTAAGTAGCATCAGGTTGAATGGAACCTGACACATCTGACAGAATATGTGTAGGGTCTGGCACATACTTCCTCAGCATGGACACATGAAACTTATCATGGATACTAGCCAAAGACGGTGGTAGCGCTAGGCGGTAAGCGACTACTCTGATCCTCTCCAAAATCTCAAACAAACCAATATATCTAGGAGCTAGCTTACCACGGAGGCCAAATCTCTTCACCCCTTTCGTGGGTGAGACTAGCAGGAATACATGATCACCAATAGAGAACTCCATAGGCCTCCATCTCTGATCCGTATAACTCTTCTGACGATCCTGCGCCTTTGCCATCTTACGTCTGATAGTACGGACCAACTCTGCCTCAATGCTGAGCTCTCTGGGGTTCTAGCAACTGGGCCTCCCCAACCGCCTCTCTGAGGGTGGGTGTACGACACTGTCAACCATACAATGCTTCAAACGGGGCCATTTGGATAGTCGAATGATAGCTGATGTTGCAGGCGAATTCCACTAATGGCAAGTGGTCCTCCCAGTTGTCCCCGAAATCCATAACACAGGACCTCAGCAAATCCTCTAGAGTCTAAATGATTCGCTCAGACTGTCCACCTGTCTACGGATGGAATGCAGTACTAAAACGAAGTTGTGTGCCTAAGGCCTGCTGCAGACTCTGCCAGAACCGAGACGTGAACCGGGGATCTTTATCTGATATAATGCTCAAAGGAACACCATGAAATCTGATGATCTCCCGACAATATAACTCTACCAAATGATCCAGAGAGTCGGTCTTCCGACTCGTTAAGAAGTGCGCGGATTTGGTTAGTCGGTCTACGACTACCCAAATCGCGTCATGGCTTTGACGTGTCCTAGGCAAACCCACCACATAATCTATAATAATATGCTTCCACTTCCATTCCGGAATTGGAATTTCCTGAAGCATATGTTCCTTAAACTAATGTAACTTCGGAAACCATTATCCTCCTCAGAATCAGAGATGGTAGTCCATCTACCGTCCAAAATCCACTCCACCACACACTCTGTAAGTGCATGGGAGGCTATCGCGACCAAACTTCCTTGTTACAACCGTTCGTGTTCTAGCTACTCCACAGTAACTATCCAGTAGCTAGCCAAAACTCCATGAGCATTTCTGCTCTTCACCTCTACAAAATAACATAACAACTGCTAAGTCCACGTCATATATATGACGGCCTATCTCGCAGTCCTTTAACTGCTGTATGCTTAGGATACGTCTTATTTAATAGCATCGGAATCGCTACGATCCCTGAAATGATGCATCCATGTACACTACCCTTCCATCCACACCAGAATGACTAATCAACACTGGCATAAAAGTCAACCATTGTCTAAACCCTGAAACTAGTTTCACAAGCTTCAGACCAAGTAAATTCCATCCCCTTCCTGGTCCAACCAGTCAGCGATTATAGTATCGCTAGAGCATCATATCCATATTTATGATAATAATCAAATCAATACCAAAAAAACTACCATCAACGATGACCGAGTGCGCAACTCCAACTACCACCCTCAACAGTGGCCAAGTTACGCAATCCAACGACCACAACTGAGCCAATCGTGTCCAGAATACATGACTTCCCAAATCCCTGGACGACTAAGTCGTCAATAAGTCTAATAAGATAACCATAAGCTCATACAATTCATACCAAGTATGAAATTGTCTTCGCTACACACCTGTATTCTCTTTACTCTCGACTGATGATATAACAACCATCACAACGATAATGATAATTGTATGACACCATGTCACTACAATATCATCACACTAGTCACAAATCAATCCTAGAGTATACACAGGTGTCCTATAGCTGATCTAAATAGGTCCTCTATCCAAAATGAAAGATATTCATTTCCTTCCCCAACTACCGCATTCTATCATCGATAATCGATGCATAACCTTCAAGGCCCATCTCTCTTTTAACAAAGAGTTCCGGATCTTCTCTAGAAAAATATTGGGACAGATAAATATCCCATCCAACACCTCCTATAATAAGGTAAAATGATCTTTCATCATCTTGACCAGTGTAGGTATACACGTCTTATCCATAACCAAATCACTAATAGTATGGACTGATATTCTCTGAGGGTTTACTCCTTGTCCTTCAAATTGGTGGCTAGCAGGTCAAATCCCTAGCTTCCTAATTCGACATCAGTCGGCACCTCCAAAGAGTCCGTGCTTCCAAAATCATCGTTAGGTTCCGCAAGGTCAATACGTCATCGATCTCATCCCCGACCATGAGTAGGGGCAATTTCACTAAGTCAATACTTTTCCTAACCACTAAAGTACAGTAACCACTAAAGACAATACTTTTTCTATAGCTCAGAGATATCCTTCAGCTTGCTTGGTTCCCAAAACACGAGAACTCCCAAAAATCCAAGGAAAAGAAAATCCTCGAAACACAAAACCCACAAACCAAAACCGCAAACCAATAAAATTGTCACGTCCTGGGGGCATATCTGTCATCCAAATGACGGAGGAGCCCCTTAGTGACAATATTCCAAAATACATGGACCAGATCTGGTAAAAACCTCAAAATAATAATAGAAATACAAGTATAACTGCATGCATGCACGACTAAACATATATCAATTAAAGTAAAATAGTTTTTATGACACCAAAACAAATTGCGACAAAATCCAAAGTGCATAACCAAAATGCAATACCGATAAAGTAAACAAAGCGGCATCTCGACGATGCAGTAGAACAAGCACGGCAAAGAACTCTCTGAGCGACTCGAAGGTAGGTCAACAGGACACGTCCTCCATCAGTTAACCTAAAGGATAAGTGAGGAGGAGGTAAGTACAACCACTCAGTGGATGGATAGACAATAGTGCATACTCATAATGCACATAATGGAAGTCAAAGGAAACAACTAGAGTAACCCAACCCTTAGAGTACCAATATCAGTCTGCTACTAACCTGGTCGGCGGTATAACAAATATACCCATAACATACACAACCACTGCAATCTACAAGCAATGCACATTCAGATACCACGACAAAGCCTCGTGGCTCTCAAGGTAATACAAAGGGAACTATCTATGAGCTACCGCGAACATAACTCGTGAGTCGACAATCAATAGCACTGTCTACGTGTAACTACATGCTACCACGAATGAGACTCGTGGATAGACAGGCAGTATATAGATATCTAGTTATCGACTGCAGGCATTAGCATACTACCACTAATAGGTCGCGTGGGCAGTCGATTATCCTAGGTTGTTAAGCCTAGGGTTATCCAATACATCCAACACAAATTGACTTTCAACGTCGACAAAGATCATCTATCTACAATTAAACCCATTGAGGTGGTCAAGCGAGGGTTTCAACACCTCTAATACGAAATGTTTACCAAAGCCGGTAAAGATCATCGACTTATTAATAAATAAGTCGAGATGGTTAAGTCTAGGGTTCCAACCCTTCTAACATGATCGGTTATCAAGGTCGATAAAATCATAAATCCACTAATAAACACGTCGAGACGAGTAATCATAGGGTTTCGTCCCAGCTAACAGGAAACGCCTATCAAGGCTAATAAGGATAATAAACCTACTAACAAGCCCGACAAGAGGGTTAAACCTAAATTATACCATTTCTACCAGTTCAATCATGCATGCTCCAACATGCTACCACGATCAGATCTCGTGGGTACTTAAAATATAAAGTATCTATCTAGCTACAGACATTATACGAATCCGATTTTCACCAACTCTGAGCGGATAACGCAAAAATATGACCTTACAGTAGATTATCTCAACCATGCATGGGAGACATATTCGACCACAGATATACAAAGCAACCATAGAGAGACTCTACTGCAGACTCTCTCTCAACCAAGAATGGGAGATATAGTAATGACTAATCACATCATAACCATACGAACTCTACTAGTCCGATCACCATATCACTGAAATAGTAAATGGATAAACATATACCAATATGCACATTCGGGTCATTACGCCTAGGGTTCCAACACCTAGGGTTCCACTAATGTTGTTTCATTCCTGAGATCTGCTCCTACAGAATAACTTCATCTAAGTTATTCTATCTCTACTAGTCTTAATCATGGTATCCACCGCAAAAACACATAACCATATAAACATATAATACGTTGTCTAATAAACGACAGCATAGTCATACTAATGGCAATCAATGGCTGAAATTAATTAGGGTATAACTAAAGGGTCATGCCAGAACAAAGTCAAGGCAATCCTAAATAAAGCATCAGATGTCTATATATACCCTAAACTACGTAAGCAATGTAATCATGCCATCATGCCTTCTACAAATTTATCCATCTTAGTCATGTTATTCAACTAGTCTAATCCTAATACTAGTCCAAAAATTAAGAGGTAATTCATCCAATAATATCTAATCATTTATATCACAATGATAACTAGCTACGTATAGCAATAATAGCAGTTAATAACCATATGCTAACGATAAATCAGCAACCTAAAAATCTAACAGTCTAACAGATATAAGGTTAAAACAATTACTAGACAAAACATGAATGATAGCACCTAAGTAAACCGCATAACCAAAATAACCAATAAAAATATGTACTAAATCTAGAAAATTTTCTAGAATTTATTCACCTGTTAGTCGTTTGGAGATGTCATGTTGCCGCCAAATCCCCCATATTGACCTCGTCAATAATACCTCGAATTTCCAAAACATAAAAATCATCGGAAATCCGTACCAATCCGAAAATACCCCAGTTAACCTGCCAAACGTGGCAAACTCCGAAAACCCAAAGAACCCTAAGGAACTCGGAACCTACACTCTGATACCAAATAAATTGTCACGCCCCGGGAGAGTCCCCGCCAGACGAAAATCCGGTAGCATCTCCCCTGTACTGGTGACAATATGAAACTTGCATACAAGGCCTACACGACCACTATACATCGGTCAACACGATCGAAATCCAAACAACACACGCAGGTAATAAGGCCTCAGGCCAACAATCAAAATAAATGGTAAACAGTCTACAATCACTAGACTTACCCCTTCTTCCATCTGGGCAGGAATACCCAACCAAAACCAATCGAAATAAAATCCGAATAAAGGTCCATAAGAACACCAAAAATCCACGAGTACACGAATCCAACTTCAGTCCTAAACATATCTTCTAATCCAAATATCCAAAATCATAAAATGAATAATTATTAAACTTTCGCGATGAGGGGGTTTGGCAGCTGGACTCTCCTGACATCTTCATCCTGAAATAGATAAAAATCAACGGGGTAAGTTCAAAGAACTCAGCGGATATAGTCGATATGCAAAGTAAGATATAGCTAACTATAACAATCATGCCAGTACAGTCTCATATATATAAGGTATGCAAGAAAGAAATACAAAAGGACTGTACTTACCTGAATCTCCTACCCTGATATTGGAGCATGTGCCATACTAGATGAAATAAAGTCGTCGAACCATATACAAATATGTATCCTGTATACATGGCAATCATATGAAACATCCAAGGCAGCAATAAAAATGCAGCAAACACAATACAAATGTTATCCATGCAAAATGCATGTCGTGCAAATGACATGGTCACCCCTGACGCCAGTCAGCCGCCTCACACGCGATGGTGAAGGCGAGTGGGTAGGGCTATGACAACTGTGCACTCTACCATCACTGCTCCTGAGTGACCGAGTGGACAGGATGCTGTCGGAGTACACCTATCCTCCTGCCCCAAACAGAGTGGGGGAGCTAAGCTCTCATCTCCCGGTGTCATAGACCAGAGGAGGGATCCCTGCCCGCTACCACGCTGCCTCATCACTACCCATGAGCGGACCAGCGGAGCCTGACAGAGCAACTGCACACACCCTCCTAATGTACCACTAACCCATGAGTGGCAGTGTGTGCAGGCCATGTAACTGGCTGCGGGCTCAACTATAAAAGAACCTCGTCCAGCCAGTATGCAATCATGCAAGATGGTGCATGATACTAAAGCATGTAAATCCAACTAAAATGCATAACCGAATAATATGCACAACCAATAAGTACATATCCATGATCCGAGTAAAATAGGGAAAGTATAACCATAACCGATCAAATGCATGTATCAAGTAGGTACAAAAATATACTAGGCATATAAACATGAAAATTATTGCAAGTTATCCTAACTAGCATATCAACATGACTATATCTAGAAGATAAGTCAAAATACCCGCCTGATAAAATAAATATCCGTAAGAATGAAATCGTCACGACCGGGGACCTGTCTCGTGACCGAAACCTACATACAATATAACTATTGTTAAGCACAAAAATGCAATCCACCAACAAATCGAATACTTAATCGATTTCGTTCATAACCCAATTAACCCAAACCAATTTCCAATTCCACTAATTTATCTGACCCTTTCACCTAATAACGGTCTTTTCGTCCAATCACACTTGTACAACACTCAAAGTAAATTCATCTCCAAATCGAGCCTAAATCTTGATTAGCTTTAAATCTAACATCATAATCATAACAAACACTAGACCAACTATATAATAGTGTACATCCAACCATCCAATATCAACCGAACGACACCAAAATCGTGCTTACCGGCCCTAGGATCCCACCGACAGCCGATACTCCCAACTCGCAACCCACTTGGTGGTCGAGAAACTCACAACCGACTCCCTCGATAGTAACCTCCAAACACATATCATAACTCCGACTCACAGCTAGTTACAGCCCTTTCACAGTCGGCCAAAAACCCCACATCACAGCAACTCCTCTTGAACAGACGAAAGAAAAAAAAATAGAAACAAGATATATACCGAAAATTAGATGTTCCCCTTGGCAGTATTTCCTCGGTGCGGGCCGATCACGGCTGTGGAGGCTGGCCGGAGGATGGCCGGCGCTGGCAGAGAAGGGCACACTGTGTGTGCACGTGAGAGGCTGACCGGCTGTGGCGAACAGCGGCGACTCAGGCGATCAGCGACGAAAAGGGCACCCACAACGACCTGGGCATCGAGAACGGCGAAAGGTTGTCGGCGCTTGCGAAGGGACGACCTACTGCAGGGACTCGGCTCAGTGCGTGCGAGAGGAATGAGCGGCGACAACTCACGAGGCGGCCCGGTCTTTGTGGCGTGGCGAGGAAGAAAAGAAACCCCATGGAAGAAAGGAGGGGTGCGTCGAGGAGGTCGGCGGCGATTCCGTGGCGCGAGCCGGCGTCTGCGGAGGAGGCGTCGGCAGCGATCGAGATGAGGAGGGCGGTGTCGGGAAGAACCTTGCACATTAGCGGCGACCACAGCGTCGAGCGTGAAGGGGAAGAGGCGACGACTTCGAGCGCGAGGGGAAGAAAGGAAAAACGGTAATGGAGAGGATCGCAAAAGAAAAACCGGCGCACGGGGAAAAAGATTGGGATCAATACCTAATAATCCAAACTACCCCTTTATAATAATTAAAAACCTAAGTTTTATTTTTTTATTAACCCCCTAGAAATTTAATTATCCCCGTAATTATCTCGTACTGGTTCCGTTTAAATCCAGAAAAATTTTCTAAAAATCCCGAAAAATTTCCAAGATTATTTTCTTAATTCTTTGGCCATTTAATTTAATATTTAAATTTTCCGTATTTAACACATTAGTTGACTAATACTTTATGACAGCTAATTGATACCACCAGTCGAGTGCCTTAGATGACTTAAAAATATTTTGTGCTTAAAGTGTTTGCACATCAGTCGATTGACCATTATTGCAGTCGATTGGTGATAGATCAATCGAGTATTGTAGTTGATTTATAAACATTTTGTTCAACCTTTTTGGAGCAACAATTGACTAACTTAATGCATCAATCGACTAATAGATGACTTAGGACAGTTTTTCTGGATCAAACACGATGGTTTCACCACGAACAATAGCAATTCTTCGTGTTCTTCATGGGAAAACTCAAAGAACTCAGATGACTAACAAAGCATATAAAAGATGATGTAAATATAAAAGAACCTAAATGCAATGGAGTAACCATCGATCCTACATCGTCAATAAAATTTTGAGTTTTGCGAAGAAGCACAAACAGATCTTCCGTAGGTGCTAGGCTGACGATGTCAAATCTCTCATCATCGATAGGAAGCAAAAAGTCTATCAAAATATCCAGCTCTATAGGGATCACACACTATTTATATATTGAGTCGGATTTATTATCAGCCCATCATGAATAATGAATCTGAACTAATAGATTCTATATATTAAATTTATATCAAATAAATCGAAATCCATGAATCATCAAATAAATTATTTAATCGAATTCGAACCAATACCATATAATCAGATGCATTACAATAATAATATATAAGTCCACCGAATTAAAAAATATAATCCAACATCTTCATGCATGCTTGGCAAGCTGCAGCTGATCAATCTACTGCACTGCTGCTGCTATTGCTCCATTTAATTTCTAGCCATCCATCGGGCCTTCTATGACTCGATGAGAATATTATGTTATTTATGATAATATTATGTTAATCGATGAGAATGCAATTAGATTGAATTTAAAATTTGAATTGTGAATCATGAAGAAAAATCTTTAGAAGTTAAAGATTCAACATAATATAAAGCTAGATATATAAATTGCAGTTTGAAAAAAGAATTGAAAAAATAATAAAGATACACAAATATAAAATCCCCATAGTAAAGTAAATGGATGGGAGTTCTGGATTCTTCACAAAAAGTTTGAAATCGTCAAACTAACGGTCTCTATCGATCGGTTTCTCGATCATTGTGAGGAAGATAAATTACGGATGAACTTTTGGCGTTTGACTTGATGATAAACATAAGAAAAGGTATTTTATCCCAGAAAAATTTTAGAACCCTCGTCTAAAATCGAATTCGAACTTCTTCACAAATGTCACCTTGTGTTTACTATAGAATCATCCCGGAGGGACGGGAGTTCTGGATTCTTGTGTAATTGGTGCGTGCTCTTAACATGACTGTTTTTTTTTTAACCAGTGTTAAGGTTTCGTGTGATTGATTTTGAAAGTGGACGGATTTTCTTTTGATTTGTCCATCGGATACATCAAAAAGTATTTATAATTGATAGTGAAATTTGATTTTTATAGTTCTGTAAATCTATTTAATATTGAAATTGTACTAAAACCACACTCACAAACTTGAGCATTTCAGCAGAGTATTTCTTCTTACTTGAGTACTTAGTACTTGGGCACCAGCGAATAGTGCTTCATCTCTCACACACATCCGTACAAAACTGACCAAGAAACAAATACTTATACACTAATCTTTGTCCTTATAAATATAATCATTCCTAATTTAGACTGACAAATCATTCATAAGTTAGTCCTCTTTTTACTGATGATTTTTCCCTTACTAAACCATCACATGGAGAAAATAAATTAAAAATTTAAAACACAAATGTAAAAAGAAGAGATAATATACAATCTTAACTTCTTCAAAAATTAATCTTTATTCATTTAAAAATTATTTCTTTATACTTAGATTAATCCTGAAACTAACGTAACTTCTCAAAGAACTGACTTGAAATGAAGGTACAAATCCAAATCATTTTCGGCCTCTCTCTCCTGGGAGGGATTCTTATCTTTGATTAATTTTATGGTGGACTGCTAGTTTTTCTAGCAACGCATCATAAAAGCTCCCAGTTTAGATTAGATTTGTGAAACTTTCTGCATTAAATATTAGTTTAAGCGCTCGCTCATTAATTTGGTTGTACACCGTTTCTTTTATATATATATTGATAGCGATTCAAATCTAGGATTGAGAGTCTTATATTTATGACTATATCTTATTTATTGAGTTCAGTTGATATTCTAAAACATCTTATTTCGATACAGTCGAATAAAAAAGATATCTTAATTATTTCGGCACAGCCGAATGAAAAAGGCATCTTATCTCAAATATATTATATTCTGACCCAGCGACATGTCACTCTAAATGTATTATATCTCAGCAGGTCCCAATGTGTATTATATTATATCTCGGCATTCTCGTGATCTTTTATTTATATATATATATATATATATATATATATATATATATATATATATATATATATATATATATATATATAATCTTAGAGAAACTTGTCTGTCGTATTAATGGAATCATGTCCTCCATCAATCGAGCAAGAAGTATTAATTACGCTACATACGTCGACAACATTTATGAAAGTAATGCTCGCTATTATCTCTAAAAACGGTAGGCCATCCTTTCAAAGCGTCATGCCGCCCATACTCTCCGTGCCTCTCCTCATGCCGCCCATACCCTCCGTGCCTCTCCGTAGAGCCATCTCTGCTTATATAAGGGTAATTTGAGGAGAAGAGAAGAGGTTTGAAAAAATATCTAAACTCTTGCTCTTTTGCTTTCCTTGCTTCTCCTCTACACACTAATCTCTACCTTGAGCGTCGAAGGGGTTTGACCAAGATCTCTCTTTACACCCTTAACCATTTTTCTTCTTAGCAAGGTACATCTCGGCAAGCCGTGACACTCCATTCGGCAAGCACCGAGACGACGTCAAGTAATCCTAGACAGCACACTCTCTGCTTCGGCAACTCCCGCCGCGTCAGCAAGTCAGTTGAATGTCCGATCTTCGCCGTTGGACAACTCAGTATCTCAGTCTCAGTCGGAACATAATTGGCGCCGTCTGTGAAAACTTGTAAACACAACTGAGACAGAGATGGGAGACCAAGAAGCGAACTCCGGCAATCGGAACTCTACTGAGGGAAGCATGACAAGGGAAAACATTATCGCCCTTGTCAAGACTACCATGGAGGACGTCCTACGCAAACACTTCCCTAGGGGTCCTGCTCCAATGCTGACGTCCCCAGCCCGGTCCAAGGCCCAACACCAGCACCCACTCCTTCGACTCTGGCCCTGCCAAAGATGATCCCAATAGTATCGCTACTAGCCGAGTCATCTTCAACGACGTCTTTACAAGAGTCCTCTAAAGAGGTACCCTCCTTGTACATTTCCCAAAAGAGATCCCAAAAAGGGAAAATCTCTGTTAATTAGCACGAACTCTCCCTTCTCCCCCAATATTATAGCTGAGAGACTCCCCAGATATTTCAAGTTGTTGTCTGTCAGGGAGTATAATGGTTCCACTGACCCAGAGGAATATATAGGTCGATTCAAGAAAGCTGCCCTATTGCATAACTATACCGATGGAGTAAAGTGCAAAGTTGTCTCCCTCAACCTAGTGGGATTTGCACAAAGGTGGTTTGACCGGTTTCCCCAAGGATACATCTGCTCCTTTGAAGAACTCTCTGCTCTTTTCCTCCAACACTTCTCCAGTTGCAAAAGATATCGTAAAACTGCTCAGTACCTTTTGTCTATAGAGCAAAGAAGTCATGAGTCTTTAAGAAAATATATACACGTACCGGTTCAATCGGGTGGTCGTGGACGTCTCGGGTGTCTCACCCGAGACAATAGTCAACGCCTTTTCCCAAGGCCTAATACGGGAAGATTTCTTAAAGTCCTTGATGAAGAGACCCCCGTCTCATTTTGAAGTCTTATTGGGACGAGAAGAGACATACATCAATTTAGAGGAGGCCGAGAGAGCGGCAGATGAACAGAAAGGCATGGGGGAGTCTAGTAAGCCTCATCCGTTAAAGCCGAACAAAAAAGCCCTCATCCCGACACTAGTTCATCCTCCCCGAATCCCTCACACTTATGCTCCGCACTTGGCCAGAGATAAAGTAATTCATGCTATACAGGAGACTACTCAGCCATCAATAATGCTAAGTCAGCACGACCCCTTCTGTGCCTTCAATCAAGTATATGGTCACTCAACTCGAGAATGCTGCAACTTGACCGAAGAAATCAGACAAGTGATGCGGGAGCAGCAGCAACATTTTAATACCCAGCCTAGATTTCCATGGACTCGCCAACCCATGCTCGGCAAATCCCTTTATGGCGGGCTCGCCAACCTTCACCGAAGGAGCTAGATAGACGAGCCCAGGCTTTGCGGAGGGCCATGGAGTCTTCCCTAAGGCAGTCAACCCCTTGGCCAAATTCGCTAAGAGACCTCTCCAACACTCCGTACCGCGGTACCATCAGCATGATTATGGGTGGAACCATGGATGAAGATGCAAATCGAGCCAAGAAAGCTCATGGAAGACGGCTGGAGAACATGGAAGTAAACACCAGTCGGAGACGTGTCGAAGGACCCTCGGTGAACTTCGGCTCCGAGGACCTGCGAGGAGTTTCTGTCCCACACGACGATGCCTTGGTGATCCAAGCCACCATAGATAATTATCACGTGGCCAGAATCTTCGTGGACACAGATAGCTCGGTTAATATTTTATTTAAGGAAGCTTTTGTCCACATGCAACTCAACTCGACTCAACTTCAACCGATGAATACGACCCTATTCGATTTCTCGGGTCATGAAGTATCTCCACTCGGTCGGATTGATTTGCCTCTATCCTTGGGAGAAGAGTCTCTCCGCCGAACCAGAATTACCACTTTTACAGTGGGAGATGTTGCCTCTAGTTATAATGTTATCTTGGGAAGGCTAGCACTGCATTCCTTCAAGGCAATTGTATCCACTTATCACCAAAAGATCAAATTCCTCGTAAATGATCAAGTGGGCGAAGTTGCGGAGGACCAAAAGGCAGCTCGAAGATATTACGTGGAAGAAGTTCGTACAGGTCCTAGGAAGAGGCGGAAGATTGAAGTCGTTGAAGTTTACATCCTCCGAGAGGAGCCACTAGGTGAAGATGAAGTTATGCATATATGGCCGGATCAACCTAGCCGAGTTGTCTGAGTTGCTACTAACTTACCATCCAAGATAAAGAAAAGGGTAGTCAATTGCCTTGCGAATAACCAAGATGTCTTCACCTGGCCTGAGGAACGAAATCAAAGCATCTCTTGAGCTGTAATGGAACACCGTTTGAACATTCTCCCAGGAGTCTGACCAATGAAACAAAAGAGAAGACACTTCAGCCCAGAAAAAGATCAAATCATCCGAGCCAAAGTACAAAAATTGTTGCAAGTCGGATACACCCGAGAGGTCCAATTCGCCGAGTGGTTATCAAATGTTGTATTAGTGCCTAAGCCAGGAGAGAATTGGAGGGTATGTATAGATTTTCGAGATCTCAATAAAGCATGCCCTAAAGATTGCTACTCCTTGCCTCGGATAGATTAACTATTTGATTCTACGATAGGATGTGAGTTAATTTGCATGTTAGATGCATACTAGGGGTACCATCAAATTCCATTAGCACAAGAGGATCAAGAAAAGGTCAGTTTTGTCACGGCGGATGCCACTTTTTGCTATAAGGTTATGCCATTCGGATTAAAAAAATGTTGGCGCCACTTATCAGAGGCTAATGGACAAGGCCTTTTGGTCACAAATAGGCTGAAACATTGAAGTGTATGTGGATGATATTCTCATCAAATCCACTAAAGCCGAAGACATTGTTAAAGACATGGTCGAAACATTCAACAGACTGTGCCAATACAGAATCTAACTTAATCCTAGAAAGTGCATATTCGGTGTCAGAAATTTTCGGTTTCTTAGATATATTGTGACCGAGCGGGGTATTAAAGTCAACCCCGAGAAAGCTCAAGTCTTGCAAAATATGGCTTCTCCCCGGAACACCAAAGAAGTGAAAAGGCTGCTCAGAAGGATAACAACGTTCTCACGATTTATCCCTAAGTCGGTTGAGCGGAGTTTACCCTTTTTTAAGATACTCCGCAAGTCAGCTCGGTTTTCATGGGATGAAAAATGTGAACAAGTCTTCATGGAGCTAAAGCAATATATATCTGAACTACCTACACTAACAAAGCCAATAGCAGGAGAAAGCTTGCAATTATCCTTGGCTACATCTAAAGAAGTCATAGCCTCCGTCCTAATCTGGCAGGAAGAAGATAGGCAACTTCCAATTTATTTTGTCAGCCACCTGTTAAAAGCTACTGAAAGTCGATATACAACACTTGAGAAGTTAGCTCTGGCTCTTCTTTTAATGACCCGAAGGCTCCGCCCTTATTTTTTATCCCATCCGATCATGGTATTGACCAGCAGCGACCTCGAAAGAATATTAACTAACCCCAAGGCATTCGGTCGTTTGATCAAATGGACCATAGAATTAGCCGAGTATGATATTCAATACCAACCTCGGACGGCTCTCAAGGGACAAGTATTAGCGGATTTCCTAGCCGAGACATCAGGATCCGAGAAGAATGAGGTATGAAAAATATATGTTGATGGCTCGGATACTAAGCAAGGAAGCAGTGTAGGAATGATGTTGATATCTCCTCAAGAAGACATTATCCGAATAGCTGTGCAGCTCAATTTTTGAGCCACCAACAACGAAGTCGAGTATGTAGCTTTATTGGTGGGTCTTCGAGCGACTCAGCATGTTGGAGCTTCCCAGATTGCTTTACATTCTGACTCACAGTTGGTTGTAGAACAAGTTAAAGGGTCATTCAACACCAATAATCAGCGGCTCCAACTCTACATACAGGCTTACCGCAAGCTGGCAGCAGAGTTTCAAGAGGTAATCCTTCATAAAATTCCTCGAGCAGATAATCAGAAAGTCGATGAGCTAGCTCGCATGGCCAGCCTACTTACCACTTGGAGCTTAGAGGACTCACTGGCCGAGACCCAATTCGTCGCTCATATAGACCAAGATCAGAATGTGCCAAGAAGCCCTCCGGATTGGAGAGATCCTTTAGTTTATTATCTGAAGAGGGGAATATTACCGGATGACCGAGTCGAGGCACAGATCATCAAGAAGAGAGGGACTCACTTTGTATTAATCAGAGATACCCTGTATAAGCGGGCCTCCGCTCGTCCCTAGCTCAAATGTCTTGGCTCCAAGGAAGCTGATTATGTCATGAGAGAAGTACATGAAGGCTGCTGAAGAAACCATTCAAGTGGAACATGTTGGTGTAGTAGGCACCAGATAATCGAACCTAGGTTTTAATTATGGCAAAGACCCAAAGCTAAGGTCATATTGTTGTCTAACGAGTTGAACCAAGTGTGCAGGAATGATTAAGCTGAGATGAAGGTTGGCGACACTCGGAGAATCCTGAGTCGAGAAATTGTGGTGGTCGAGCGACACCGGGAGAACTTCAGAAGGAGTCAAAGAACTCAGGTGAAGACCTGAAGCAAAGCTACAAGTCACAAAATGACCTAAGGTAAGCTCGTGTGTGAGTGAATGTAAGGACAAGTCCTCCGTACGGGGACATCCTTAGGCGGCGATCCAACTAAGACTTCCCGTGGAAGATCTAGGTCGAGATCGGATAGTAAGTGGTCGTCGAATTCACTTATATTATTTTTATTTCGAGCTAACTCTGTAGTGCAGTCAAGAACCCTAGCCACCAGTCGACTGATGGCTTGTAAAAGTCGACTGTTGAGCATCAATCGACTGATGAGGGTGAACAGTCGACTGCCATTTGAATTTTCAGCTTCGATGAGAGTCAAACCTCATCCCCTTATCTTGGGGTGAGGTGGCCTTCTTGATAGAATCTCAAGCTCAACGTCCACTAGGTTGAAGGGCTATAAAATGAGGAGTGCTTCACACTATTTTCATTCATTCCAAGCCTTCAAAATGCTTACGCAATGCCGCTCTTCTACGATGACTCTACGATGCCGAAGCGCTACCGCAATGCCGACGACACGAGCTCAACCTCTTCCTCTTTAGTCATCGGTATCAATTTCATAAGTTGTCATTTCTAATTATTGTAATTCTCTTTCCTATCGAGCTTTTATTGTAACGAGGAGAGAGGGGTTTGTCTCTCTACCTCGAGTTTTTCATGGATTTGTATTCATTGTCTCCTACCTCCAATGAGGAGGAGACTAATTTAGTGAATTACCCTCCATACACGATCTTGGATCATAAGGGCCTTGGATTAGCAGTCGGTAGACTGTGAACCAAGTAAAACCAAGTTGTGTTCTTTACTATTCCGTTGTGCATTTACTCTTTCTTACTAGTGTTTTAATCGAACGAACATGCGCTATTCACCCCCCCCCCCCTCCCTCTAGTGCTCTTTTTCGATCCAACAATTAGTATCAGAGCGGGGGCACTGCGATTTGGTGAAACCACCAATCTAGCATTTTTTTTAAGTTTCTTTTCATTTTTGGTTTTGCGATTCATAAGTTTTAAGCATTTTCCATTTAGTTAAATTCTTTCTCCTGCACTACTAATCCAAGATGAAAGTCTTGGCAATCTTTTTGTTGTTTTTGTTTTTGCAAGGTCTTTTCTTCTAAATAGGCCATCTCGAAGGGTTTAGCACCGCCCAACCCCCATTTTACAACGGAGACGACTTCCGTTACTGGAAGAGTCGGATAGAGTGCTACTTGAAAACTCAAGTAGAGATGTGGATCATAATCCAATCCAGGTTCACACTTCCGACTAATGAAGATGGTGAATCGTTGGATTGCGATCAATGGACAAATGTCATGAAACGCCAAGTGGAAGTCGATGCCAAGGCTGCCCAAATCCTACAGTGTGGCTTGTCCAAAGAGGAGCTCAACCGTGTCGGCCCCTTCATCAGTGCAAAAGACTTGTGAAATAAGCTCATTGAGTTTTACGAAGGGACCGCAGACACCAAGGTATGTAAGAGGGATTTGTTATTAAATAAATTGTTTAACTTAAAGATGCAGGAACACGAGTCGGCCACTCATCTTCATGCTTTCATACAAGACATCATAAACGGGTTGCATTCGATCGATCAGAAGGTAGAATACTAAGATGTGATCTGGTACGCGCTTAATGCATTCCCTAGGACTACCTTGTGGGCATCCATGGTTGATGCCTACAAGATTTTTAAAGACCTTTTTAAAATTAGATTAGACGAAATATTTTCTGAATTTGAATTACATGAGCAATCTAATTCGGCCCCCGCCGAGAAAAGTATTGTCTTATTTGCAGGTCCGAAGAAGAAGCCCAAAAGCAAACCACCTCCAGAGGAAGAAGATGAGTATGAGTCGGAGATAGACGATGAGATGGAAACTAAACTAGTAAATCTAGTTCAAAAAATGATCAAGAGTAGAAGATGACATGTCAACCAATCCAAGGAAGGTAAGTCAAAATCAAATTCCAACTATAGATGCTATGAGTGTAACAGGTTGGGCCACATCAAGTTGGAGTGTCCAAAGCTCAAGAATAAGGCACCCAAGTTCAAGAAAGCACTCAACGCTACGTGGGAGGAATCTTCGAACGAGGAAGACGAGCTCAACAACCTCGTTTTCATGGCCAAGCCGATCGAACCCGAGAAAGAGTCCGAACCCGAGGAAGAGTCCAACTCCGGATCCGACAATGAGTCTCTATTCAAGACAAGTCACAGATCCGTATCTCGTTCAAAAGGTTCACTCAAGGTGAGACACTCTCTAATTGATACATTATATGGTGCAATTAAGTTCTTAATTAGAAAGTTAGCTAAGTCTGAGTCTAAGATCAAGACCCTAGTTGATGAGGTTAAACTCCTTAAACACGAGGTCTCCCTAACCTCTTCGACCAGTCAAGTTCGAGAGGAGGACTCAACTCGAGTTGAAAAACTCGAAGTTGAGAACTCACTCTTGAAAGGACAAGTTGAAGATCTTAGGCAAACGTTGGAAAGGTTCACTTTGGGATCCAAAGGAATTGACCTACTACTTGGATCGCAATGGGTCGTGTACAATAAGGTCGGACTAGGATTTAGATCAACCATGACTAACAAGTCGTATATGTCAATCGTAAACCGTAATAGAAAACAAGTCCAAGCATGAGTCCCTAAGACCACTTTAATTTCATAATTAGGATCTAATTAGTAATGGGTTCCCAAGGATCAAATCCACTACGTGGATAGACCGAATCGATTCAATGGTCTAGGGGGAGCTAGTACTAAATTTGTTTGTTCTATTACATGTAATTAGTTTTTGCATGCTTAGTTATTTTGTTTTAACTTTTAGAATGGCTAGATAGGTCAATAACTCATCAATCTTGACAATATAGTATTAGGATGCGGCGAGATAATAATACGTTAAGGAAACAAAGTCATGTGTGTCCAAGTTAGATAAGGCATATCTAGCTTGGTGCACTCGACTAAGTTGAACTAGCTGAAGCTACCTCGTCGTATCCTTAACTAGTTAGACTAGGAAGTAATCTTAAGTGACTCAAGTAATCAATTTCTTGAATTTGGCTTTGTCTAAGGAAGTGATCGTTGTTCCGATCAAAGAATGCCTCTATGCCTCGCCATGACCTGGAAGCCAATTTCTCGAAAAAGTTACTTGACGAGCTAAGGGTTAAATCCGAATCTAATCCAAGATTGATTTGTTTCAATTCACTAAATCTAAACAAGTAAAATTGAAGTCATCTCACAAAACACATATGGATAACATGCTTGATCATGTAGAAAGGGTGAGATGATTCCAAGGACTAATAACTTTCAACCAACTCTTAAAATCCCAATATCTGATCCAACTACTATATGTGTAGGATCAATGGATGTTGGACAGTGGGTGCTCCCGACACATGACCAGAGACCGACTAAAATTTTCGAAGATCAGATTCAAAAGTCAAGGATCGGTAGCTTTCAGAAATAACAGGAAACTCAAAATCATCGGTTCAAGTGAATTGAGCTAAACTCTATTTTTTTAATTCGCAATGTTCTTTTAGTCGAAAATTTTGAGTATTCTACTTAGTGTAAGACAATTGTGTTATAACAACTATAAGGTTATATTCTTAAAAAATGAATGCTTAATTAAAACTAATGACACCTCTAAAACAATACTTAAAGGAACTAGGAATAGTAATATCTACACAATTAATTTACCCAACTCCTCATCCAAGTGTCTTATGACATAACAAGAGGAATCTTGGTTGTGGCACCAATGACTCGGCCACTCGCACCCAAGACTCATTCACAAAATGAGTCAGAGTGATTTAGTCAGAGGTTTGTCCAACCTTAACAATTTAGACAATAAAATCTGTAATGTGTGTCAACAAGATAAATAAACTAGGGCACAACATCAACGAACTAATCAAGAAAGAACCAAAAGTGTACTTGAGCTCCTACACTTAGACCTATTTGATTCTCATGAAGCCAAGTCACTAAACGGAAGTCAATTCTTCTTAGTTATAGTTGACGACTACTCTAGGTTCAACTGGGTTAGGTTCCTTAAACACAAAAGTGATACCTTAGATCAACTTACCAACTTATGTAAATTAATAGAAAATGAAAAGAACCTTAAGATTAAAAGACTTAGAAGCAATCATGGTGGTGAATTCGAAAACCATTGGTTCACCGACTTCTATAACCTAAATGGATACCACTATGAATTCTCCTGTCCTATGACCCCACAATAAAATGGTCTAGTCGAGCGAAAGAATAGAACCCTACAAGAAGCCGCTAGAACCATGTTAAACGAGTATAGCCTACCCGATAGGTTTTGGGCAGAAGCTGTTAGTACGACTTGTTATGTCTAAAATAGAATCCTACTAGTCAAGAGACACCTTAAGACCTCATATGAAATCTACCATGAAAAATTATCCAATATTAAATACTTTAGGGTATTTGGATGTAGGGTACATATCCTAAATACTAAGGACTACCTAGGCAAATTCACCTCTAAAATAAATACCGGAATATTCTTAGGATATCCAACCACAAGTAGAGTTTATAGAGTCTACAATAATGAAACCCTTAAAATCGAATAAATCATTAATGTTGTATTCGACGAAGGAGATAAAACCACAAAACTCGTAGTAGAACCAATTGATGAACCGATTAATACTAGACCCGAATCTGACCATGAAAATGAGTCTAGTATAAATCCTAACCCGAGTCAGTCTAGGTTACAATCGAATCATCCTATCGATCAAGTGATAGGTGATCGCAACCTAGGGGTTCGAATTAGAGCATCATATAGAAACCTTAGTCAAATATCTTTAATCTCGAAAATCAAACCCAAATCAATTGAACAAGCTCTTATTGATCCCGATTGGATTGTTGCAATGCAAGAAGAGCTAGCTCAATTCACTAGGAGCAAGGTTTGGGAATTAGTACCACCACCTAAAGACAAATCGATCATTGGAACAAGGTGAGTATTCCAGAACAAACTTGATGATAAAGGAGCAGTTAGGAATAAGGCAAGATTAGTCGCTAAAGGATTTAGTCAAGTAGAAGAGTTAGATTATGACGAAACTTATGCCCCATAGCTAGACTAGAATCGATTAGAATATTGTTGGCCTACACTGCACATCGAGGATTCAAATTATTTCAAATGAATGTTAAGTCAGCATTTTTAAATGGTTTTATTAAGGAAGAGGTTTACATTAGCCAATCCCCAGGATTTGAAAATTTAGACAAACTCGACCATGTTTTTAAGCTTAGGAAAGTCTTATATGCTTTCCATTTATCTCAAGTCTAAAGGGTTTAGCCAAGGCTTAGTCGACTCAACTCTCTTCGTAAAATCCGTAGGTAAAGAAATATTTATTGCCCAAATTTATGTAGACGATATAATATTTGGAACAACCAACTCAATCTTATTAAATGAATTCATTTCACTAATGGAAAGTGAATTTGAAATGAACTTAGTAAGAGAATTAATATTTTTCCTAGGTTTACAAATTAAACAAACTAAGGAAGGAATTTACCTACATCAATATAAATACGCTAAAGAATTAATTAATAGATTTGGAATGCAAAATGCTAAGATAATTAATACACCAATGGCTACAAATGTTAATATAGGAGAAGACTTAGATGGAAAACCAATAGACCTAAAATACTATAGGAGCGCGATAGGTAGTCTCCTGTACTTAAGTGCGAGTCAAACCGATATACTCTTCACAGTGAGTATGTGCGCAAGATTTCAAACTTGTGCTAAGGAGTCACACCTAACGCTGGTTAAACACATCCTTAGATACCTAAAGGGTACAGTAAACGTAGGAATTTGGTACCCTAGATCTACCGAGTTCGAACTAATTGGCTACTCTGACTTGGATTATGCCTGTAGTAAACTCGATAGAAAGAGCACGAGTGGTTGTTGTCAACTTCTCGACTCAAGTCTAGTTAGTTGGTGTAGTAGAAAACAACATTGTATTGCCTTATCTACCACTGAAGTCGAATACGTCGCAATGGGTGAGTGTGTCGCTCAGCTTCTTTGGATAAAACACACTCTCCAAGACTTTAACTTAAACTTTAACAACGCTAAAATTTACATTGATAACATTAGTTCAATTAATTTAACCAAGAACCCGATCTGTCACTCTAGAAGCAAACATATAGAGGTCAAACACCACTTTATTCGAAAACATGTAGCAAGTGGGACCATACAACTCGAATACATGGAGTCCAAATCGAACCTAGCATACCTATTTACCAAGCCCTTACCCGAAGCAGAGTTTAGTCTGCTTAGATGAAAATTAGGTATGTGTGTAATAGAGTAGGACTTAAAACTTAAATTTTTGTTATACTCTATTTTATTTTTCATGCAAAATGGAACTAGCCTAGGGCTTACCCTAGAAAACATGCACCTATAAATTTAAGGAGCCAATGCATCTCACAACACATAGGATTAATGTATTTCTGTACTTAGCCACGTAGATGAGTGTGAGATGTTAGGACCTTACTCCTGGTTCCAGATGTAGATCTAGTGCATCGACATGAACCATGGAGTATAATCATCTAAATTAACCAACTCTAATCAGAACTTATTGATCATTCTATATCAATTAAGTTAAATAGAGTTGAACATATTATTAGATGAGTTTATGTTTAAAGTATTATTTTCAAAATCTAATAGGAACATGCTTGGAATTATAAAACATAATCACTATGTTTCGAAAATATTTTTTCTATAAACCCTCACACTTTTCGATTTATGGCAAAAGGGGGAGAAAACGGCCAAAGTTAAGGGATTAAAATTTTTTTTTGATAACTTAACTTAAATCTAAACTTAAAACCATCGGGCCAAAGTTAAGTAAGTGATTACTTTACTTAACCTTTGTTTTGGGGCACAAATTTAACTTATACATTTAGGCCAATGATAAGTAATCTTGATTACTTAAACTTTTTAAGTTGCAACCGTTAAGGGGGAGAGCTAAGATCCTTTTTCAAGTACTCACCTAAGGTCAAGGGGAAGATTACCTCAAGGGGGAGGACTTGAAAAAGAGTTTTACTCATACTCCTACTTATGCTAACTTATTAAGTTACTCACACTAACTTATTAAGTTATGCATTTATGCTTATTTCATATTCATAATAATCATTTCACTCTTATGCGTTAATTTTTCCCTTAACTTTGTATCGGTTTGCCATAGATCAAAAAAGGAGAGATTGTTGGTGCAGTAGGCACCAAATAATCGAACCTAAATTTTGATTATGGCAAAGACCCAAAGCTAAGGTCATATTGTTGTCTAATGAGCTGAACCAAGTGTGCAGGAATGGTTAAGCTGAGCTGAAGGTCGGTGACACCCGAAGAATCTTGAGTCGGGAAACCGTGGTGGTCGGGCGACACCGGAAGAACTTCCGAGGGAGCCGAAGAACCCAGGTGAAGACCTGAAGCAAAGTTGCAAGTCACAAAAGGACCTAAGGTAAGCTCATGTGTGAGTGAATGTAAGGTCGGGTCCTCCGTACAGGGACATCCTTAGGCGACGATCTGACTAAGACTTCCCGTGGAAGGTCTAGGTCAAGATCGGACGGTAAGTGATCGTCGAATTCACTTATATTGTTTTTATTTCGAGTAACTCTTTAGTG
This sequence comes from Wurfbainia villosa, assembly GCA_025175895.1. Lineage (NCBI taxonomy): Eukaryota > Viridiplantae > Streptophyta > Magnoliopsida > Zingiberales > Zingiberaceae > Wurfbainia > Wurfbainia villosa. Next base: position 12,546,986 of record CM045997.1, read on the forward strand.
CAGTCGAGAACCCTAGCCACCAGTCGATTGCTGGCTTGTAAAAGTCGACTGCTGGGCATCAGTTGATTGATGAGGGTGAACAGTCAACTGCCATTTGAATTTCCAGCTTCGATGAGAGTCAAACCTCATCCCCTTATCTGGGGGTGAGGTGGCCTTCTTGATAGAATCTCAAGCTCAACGTCCACTAGATTGAAGGGATATAAAATGAGGAGTGTTTCACACTATTTTCATTCATTCCAAGCCTCTGAAATGCTCCCGCAATGCCGCTCTTCTACGACGCCGAAGCGTTGTCGCAATGTCGACAACACGAGCTCAACCTCTTCCTCTTTAGTCGTCGGTATCAGTTTCATAAGTTGTCATTTCTAATTGTTGTAATTCTCTTTCCTATCAACCTTTTATCGTAACGAGGAGAGAGGGGTTTGTCTCTCTACCTCGAGTTTTTCGTGGATTTGTAATCGTTGTCTCCTACCTCCAACGAGGAGGAGACTAGTTTAGTGAATTGCCCTCCGTACACGATCTTGGATCGTAAGGGCCTTGGATTAGCAGCCAGTAGGTTGTGAACCAAGTAAAACCAAGTTGTGTTCTTTACTATTCCGATGTGCATTTACTCTTTCTTACTAGTGTTTTAATCGAACGAACGAAAAGATTTACATGCGCTATTCACCCCCCCCCCCCTCCGCCGCCTCTAGCGCTCTTTTTCAATCCAACAGAACATCCCTAGATCAAAAGATTATATTGGGAGGATATTTTTGGCCAACCATCCAAAAGGATGCCGCCCATTGTGTATGTATATGTCTCAACTATCAGAAGCATCAGAATTTCTCTCACCAGCCAGCGGAGTTATTAAAGACATCAGTAATATCATGCCCCTTCGACCAGTAGAGATTGGATATAGCGGGTCCACTACCAACTGGGCCAAATCAGAAAAAGTTCCTACTGGTCGCTGTAGATTATTTCTCAAAGTGGGTGGAAGCAGAACCATTGGCCAAAATAACTAAGGAAGTCGTACTGAAATTTCTTTGGAAAAATATAGTCTGCCGATTTGGCATCCCAAGAAGACTAGTCTCAAATAACAGGTGACAATTCCAAGGTCGAAGGATAAAAGAATGGTGTCAGCAGCTAGAGATTCAGCAGATTTTCACTTCAGTGGCTTATCCCCAAAGCAATGGACAGGCTGAAGTTAACAACCAGGAGTTAATTTGGGGTAGAGTTGTCAAACGGATCGACCCATAGCAGGGCAGGCTAACTCGTCGTAAACCCAATATTTAGCGGAGAGGGACGGGCCGACCCACCATTTCGACGGGTTGAGAAATTTCCAATCCAACCCAACTCAAGGCGAGTTGCGGGTTAGGCGGGCCAACCCGTGGGCCACACAAATTTAAAAAACATATCTAAAATTACTGAGGTGTTGAGGGCTTGAGGCAATGATCTATAAGACAGATGAAGTACCATGATTAAAAAAAAAGCATTTGATGTAATTAAAATTTTATAATTGAGTTTCAATTATCGACCTACAAAGTTGAGTACCAATGTTTTTGATTCCTTTCTAATGTTCGAAAATATCCAAATCTTGATAATATGTAAATGTAAATTTTTACTCCTTCAAATAGAAATTCAATTGAGATTTTCTAGCCTGGGTAATTGTTCGATTTTGATATGTCATTATTTTCTATATTGATTAGAATAGACTGAATAGTATTGATAAGATAAATAGATAATATAAAATAATTAGAGTATAAAAAATATTCTTTTGTTCTTTCCTCTTAACTTCTTTTATACTTTGTTGAGGTGTATGTATGATAGAAGAAGATTGTGATGGTGAAAAATTTATCTTGTTAATATTAAAATATTGATAAAAAAAACTTATACAATTTTTTTTTCACATGTTCCACCTTTTGATATTTCTCAATCCGCGAACCAACCCATGCCATGGCGGGCCAACCCGTCTAGACCCGCAACCCGCGCGGGTCGATCCTTTTAGGCCCACCAAAATGGTGGGTTAATAAAATTTTAACCCAACCCGCTTAAATTATTTGGCGGGGCGGGCCAACCCGATGGGCCTAATCCAACTTGACAGCTCTAATTCGGGGGCTTAAAATTAAGCTAGACCACATAAGGGGAAGTTGGGTAGAGGGGTTGTCAAGCATTCTATAGGTGTATCGAATAACTCTCAAAGATAGTGCAGGCCTTACTCCTTTTCATCTGGTCTATGACTCTGAAGCCCTTGTCCCAGTTGAAATCGGCATGATGTCGCTAAGAGTTTCTGCTTACGCCTCGAATAGTGGCGGCGATAATGAGAAAAGATTGACAAAGTTAGACTTGGTCACTGAGACACGAGAAAGCGCTACCAACCGAATGGATACCTTTCGACGAAAGATAGCTCAAGCCTACAACAAGAAAGTTGTACCTCGCTCCTTCCAGCACAGCGACTTTGTATGGAAGAAAATTCAGCCAACATGGGAGGTTTGCAAATTGACACTCCGATGGGAGGGTCCCCATAAGATTATTAAGAAGCTCAGCTCGGGAGCTTATTGTCTGCAAGATAGCGAGAGAAAAGAGCTCACTCGACCATGGAATGCTTTCCATTTATGGCCCTATCATGTGTAATGGTCGGATGATATGTAATGATGCTTTTCTTTTGAATAATAAAAGGTCTCTCTCATGGTTGTAGGCCTATACATCTCTAAGTCACCTATCACGGTGCATTTCGGATAAGCCGTCTATCATGGCGCATTCTTATAAAAGTCGTCTATCACAGTGCATCTCGGATAAGTCGCCTATCACGACGCATTCTTATAAAAGTCGTCTATCACAGTACATCTCGGCAAAAGCCACCTATCACGGTGCATCTCGGATAAGCCGTCTATCACGGTGCATTCTTATAAAAGTCACCTATCATGGTGCATTCTTATAAAAGTCGCCTATCATGACGCATCTCGACAAAAGCTGCCTATCACGACGCATCTCGGATAAGTCGTCTATCACGATGCATTCTTATAAAAGTCACCTATCATAGTGCATCTCGGCAAAAGTCGCCTACCACGACACATCTGAGGTAAGTCAGCTATCACAGTGCATCTCGGCAAAAGCCGCTTATCACGGCGCATCTTAGATAAGTCACCTATCACGGTGCATCTCGGCAGGAATCGCCTATCATGGAACATCATGGATAAGTTGCCTATCACGGCACATTCTTATACAAGTCGTCTATCATGGCGCATCTCAGCAAAGTCCCTTATCATAGGACACTATAAAGGTACTTATTATGGTTCATTATGATGCCAAGCATTTCTTACTATTACTTATTACAACATGATTTACTTCCTTACGTTTCTTGATGCTTTGGAAAAGCCAAGATGCTTAATCATTTCTTGCAAGGCATGAAACAATATTTAGACTCGACAAAAAACTTGTTATATTAAAAGTTCAATACAAACCTAGGTTACAAGTTCTCAAAATTGCCGAAAAGAACATAAAAGGGAAATGTCGAATACGGCTACAGAAGTCCTACTACCATTACAAGGAAACAAAAACTAAGTTTTGGGAAATCCGCCGAGTGCCAAATTTGGGGTCTTGTCTATTAATCGTTGGAGGTCTAGGAATTCGACAGAAGACCCTTCGAAGGGATAGTTGGCCTCTTTGAAGTGTCAGATCGCCCCCTCGTAGCCTATCTCTAGGAGATCGATAGTGCACTTTCCTAGGATATCGGCGAACTCTGCGGAGACCAGGAAGGCCTTCTTGCATTGTATTCAGCGGCCCTCCTCTCTGGCTCGGTAGAAGATTAGTTCATCCTTAGTCGTCTCATCTTGGGCTGCTAATTCCTCCCGTCGGGCTGCCTCTGAGACCGCTTGGGCCGCTTGCTCCTGCTCGGCCTCGAGCAACTTATCCACAACCCCTCCGCTTCCGCAGCTTGGGCCCGGAGTTCTTCTGCTTCGGCCACATGGAGCCGCAGGTACTCAATCTCCTACACCTGGCTCCGCAGATCATCCTCGTAGCAGAGGGCCTTCGACCGGAATACGGCTACCTCGGCCTGGGCCATCCCAAGCTCTGTCTCTTTGTCATGGAGATGAGCCGAGACAACCGCCACTTGGGCCCACATCTCCTGAAAAGTCGCAGTCATGGGGGCAGGGGTGTCATCAACTCCAAGTGATATCTCTAGAACTGCAAGACAATTAAGTTAGTTAGTAAAAAAACAAAAACAAACACACTTTTACTTACTTGCGCCAGGTGGATGTTCATCGCATCACATAATGCGGGAACGGATTTGTCCTTCGCGGATGATCCAACCCCATCATGGATTTCCTTAAGAAACCCCTGAGGAGTCAGTTTCTCCCTCCTCGACACGGAATGTCCCGATTACATCCCAGGGAGAGAGGGACTTGAATTGTGTAGGCAAGAAGACGACGGCTCAAAGGGGGGAGCGGGAGCCTCCGGGTATGCCTCTGCTGGTGGAGTCGGACTACCAGATGGTCCGGCATTACTCGGCCCAACCGAATCATGAGGACTTGGGTTGGGGGACCTCCAGGAGGGACTCCCTTCGAGTGAAGAGGGTACCACCCGGCTCCTCTTCTAGCATTGGCGCAGCTCCTCAAAATCTTCGGAGCTGATCATCTCGCCCACCATGGATGGCCGAGGTGGAGGGAGTTGATCCGAGCCTATTTCATTTGGTGTCTCGGCCGGAGCTCCCGGGGGGGGGGGGGCAATCATCTGGGCTCTTTTCCATTTCATCCATTTGTTTATAGAGGCCTTAAACATGACTTCAGCTGCGAAAGACATAAAACAAGTTAGATGTTAGTAATAAAAGAAGAAAAGGTACAAAGTTTTTACCTAAAGATCCACTCAATTCGGCCTCTATCGGGCTTATATTAAAATGGTACAATAGCCCCTCCTCTAACAATACATTGACGTCGAAGCTTAAGCTCAAAAGCACCTCGACTATCTCTCGGTAGGAAGATGACCTCTTGAAGCTTCGCAGGGAGGGAGTGGGAGGCAGCTCGAACTGTCAGTCACTCGGCCAAGAGAAAGAGGAGTTCGACTTTATGTATAGGTACCAAGTTTTCCAATGTTTGTGGGAGGTGATAAGATTGGCTAAGAACTTGGTCTCTCAGCGGGCAGTAAAGAAGAAGACTCCTGCCTCTTTCCGTTTCAGAATGAAGTAGGAGTGGAATGTCGCGGCAGAAAGAGGAAAATTATAATAAAGTTGTTGATAAGACTAAAGGAGTTAGGAGCCATCTGTTGTAAAGGGACATGGAAATAAACAGACAGCTCGGCGTAGAAAGGGTGAAGGGGAAAACGGAGACCAGCGAGCAGTTGGTCGTGAAAGAAAGTGGTAAAGCCCTTAGGTTGCTCGTGGGGACGTTGGTCCCGCTGAGGTGCCCTAGGCCTATAGGTGAGGGGAATCTGGAAGGCCTCCCTAATCTCGCGGCGATCTTCGAGACTTATAACACTACGAGACTTAAGAAACCAGAGACTAGAAGTATCATCCGTAGAAGGAAAAAAGGGGGAAAGGAAAGGGACTTACACGAGGATGGACGTGCCAGAGAAGACAAAGAAGGGAGCGTCAGAAGCAGAAGGGAGTAGAATCACCGGAGAAAGCTACGCTGGAGAAATCGTGAGGAGTAGATGGTAGGTCCTAGGGTTCGAGCACCGTTTATAAAGAAGGGTTGCGTCGGTTCGTCTCTCGAGGGGCCAATTTAAAGCTTCAAAGAACACGTGGCAACCTAGGGAGAAGCCTCAGGAAACGAGGCAATTATATCAAATCTACATATTAATGGCTTGTCTTTAAAGATGGATATCATCCGTTTCTGAGGACGTGTTTCAAGCACTCTCCCCCATGCTCATCTTAATGGAGCAAAAAGGGCTCAATCACCTAAGCCCAAAAGGCGTCCTAGCTAGTCCAGTCAGTTATGCTACGCATGTCATTCGACTAGACTGATGGGGGATGCCTATGATACCGGTTAGAACTGATCTAGGATTGAGAGCCTTATGTTTATGACTACATCTCGTTTATTAAGTTCAGCTGATACTCTAAGACATTTTATCTCGGCACAGTCGAATAAAGAAGACATCTTGTCTCGAATAAATTATATTCTAACCCAGCGGCATGTCACTCCAAATGTATTATATCTTGGCACGTCTCAAGGTGTATTATATCCCGACATTCTCTTGATCTTATATATATATATATATATATATATATATATATATATATATATATATATATATATATATATATATATATATATATATATATATATATATATATATATATATATATATATATATATATATATGTCAGAGGCCCCACTTGACAAGGAGACATATGTCCATGTCTACCTCAGAGAAACCTGTCTACCGCATTAATGGAGTCATGTCTCCCATCAATCGCACATGAAGTATTAATTATGCTACATACGTCGACAATATTTATGAAGGTAATGCTCGCTATTATCTCTAAAAACAACAGACCATCCTTTCAAAGCGTCATGCTGCTCATACCCTCCGTACCTCTCCGTAGAATCATCTCTGTTTATATAAGGGTAATTTGAGGAGGAGAGAAGAGGTTCAAAAAAACATCTAAACTCTTGCTTTTTTGCTTTCCTTGCTTCTCCTCTACACATTAATTAATCTCTGCCTTGAGCGTCGAATATATATATATATATATATATATATATATATATATATATATATATATATATATATATATATATATATATATATATATCTGATTTTGATATCTGCGATCCTATGCATCCGTGCGCGACGCGTTCCCAGTCGTCCGATCAACCGCGCGTTCGGATCAGAGCCCGCGGCGTTATCGCCTTCGCCGGCCGTTGGCCGTTGTCAGCTGCCGGGCCGGGCGCGATCGATCGCCACTCAGCCGATAGTCCGGCGGAGGAGTTTATCGGGGTTAGCGGTGAATCCGGCGCTTCGGCCGAAAATCACCAAATATCGCGGAAAGCGATGCGCGCGACCCGCTGCCGTGATCGGTGAATCTGGCCGGTGCGGTCGGAATCCGGCCGGAAGCGGCCGCGTCGGCTGCCGTCCGTCCGGTGATTCGCCGGACGGACCGACAGCGGTGCGTCCGTCTCGGTCGAATCGATCGGCCGCCGGTCGGCCGAATCGCCCGGATCGAAATCGGCCGCCGGAATCGAGCGGCCGGCCGATTACCGAACCGGCCGGCATCGGTGCCGGTCTGCCGTCTGCGGATCTTCGATCGCCACGGCGCCCGATCGTCGGTCTGCGGAATTCCGGCGCAATCGGTGGAATCGGCCCGATCGCGATCGGCGATCGCGCCAATCACCTGCGATCATTGGTGATTTCCGCCCGGTTAGCGCCGCTAACCGACCGGTAAACTCCCTCGTCGGACCGCCGGCGAGTGGCGCGTCAATCGCGCCCGAGCGTGACTTCGAGAATTATATATATATATATATATATATATATATATATATATATATATATATATATATATATATATATATATATATATATATATATATATATATATATATATATATGAGAGAGAGAGAGAGAGAGAGAGAGAATTCTTCTCCTGCGTGCAGAATCATCTGCACCGTCGCGGCCAGAAGCCACCGTCGTCGTCGCCCGTCGCCACCTCCCGGCCGGACTGGCGCTAGCGATCGGCCTTCGGCTCGCCGGTCCGGCGTCTTGGGCGCCCGGCCCGGATTCGTGCGGCGGTCGAATCCGGCCCTATCGCGTCGGTAATGCCGCCCTGCCACCCGCCGGTCGCGGATTTCGCCAAATCGCGGCCGGAATCGTCGCCACGAGCCCGTGACCGGCGGCGACTGGCATCGATCGCTCAGTCCGGCGACCGAGGTGGCGGACGGCGGCGGCACGGCGGCAATGGAGGTGGCTCGGTCGTCGTGGGACGGCGCGGATGATTCGAGCGCGCAGAGAAGAATATATATATATATATATATATATATATATATAGAGAGAGAGAGAGTTTGATCTCCTCCACAGCCAAATCGTCGGAAATCATGCCCGTCCGCGGCAACAGCATCGCGGCCATTATTGTTCCCGATCGGCGTCGCGATTATGAAATGCGGTAACTCCGCGCTCGACACCTCGCCCGCTGCCGCCGTTGCGTTGCGCCGTCGTCAAGCCACCTCGACGTGCGCCGGACCGGGTCGTTAGCGCACCTCGCCGGCGTGATCGGGCGGGATCGACCGGCGGATTCGGCCGGAAGCCGCGCCATCGGCCGCGATTGGCGAATCGCGATCGGAGAGTGGTCGCGACCCTTGCCGGCGCGATTCGGCCGGATTGCGGCCGAAAATCGTCGAGAAAGGACCGTCGGCGCTGGCGGTTCTTTCCCGACCTATCTTGGCCGGGATTGGCGCGATCCGATTCGAATCGCGGCCGTGATGCTTGGCGCCGCACCGCCCGTGATTCGGCCCGAATCGCGGCGGCCGAGCGCAATCCGGTGGCCGTCCGCCGGGCCGTCGGTGGTGCGCTTCGCGCACCGGTCCGTGGCCGAAGGTGGCGAGCAGCGGCGATGGCGGCAGCGGAATTGGCGTGGAATTCTGTTCATTTCCTCGGTCCGCGAGCGTGCGCATAACAATCAGTGCGAGGAGATCAAACCCGATATATATATATATATATATATATATATATATATATATATATATATATTATAATTTTTTTTTCAAATGTTTAAGTGATACAATTGAATTTTGATAAATGAGTTTGTCCATAGCGATATCGCCCTCATGCCTCGCTCACAAATCGCCTGCTGCAGGTTTCGGCTAGGTGGCGGAGGAACAAGTCATCAAGTTTGTCCCGATTCAAACTTCATGAAATTATCCATGAAACTATCTTAAACTAAAAATTAATTATTTAAATAGGATATTTTCAAGTATTTGAGAGATCCATCACGTAGATTTTGAAAAAAAAAAAATCTCCACTATTTTATGCTCGAATAATTTTCGACTAATTTTAAAGATGAATAATCTTTCTTCTAATTTATCTAACTACGAATTAAATTTTCAGTACAATTTATGCATATTCAAAGTTCATCTTCAAAATGAATTTCACAAGGCAAATTGATGATCTTGGATAGGATGGTAAAGGAGACAAGTTTAGCATGATCGTTCAAACTTATGATAAGATAACGAAGTTGATCCAAATCGAGTCTAAAATAAACTAAGCGTTGAAATGATTGTTCAAATTTAATTTGATTTCTTTTTTACGAGTTTAATTAAGCTTGAGATAAGTTTGGTTTGTTATATATTATCAAGCTCTATTCATAAATTTTATTTAAGAATATTGTTCCTGGATATTACTCACTCAAACTTAAAATTAATAACAAATTAAACACATACAAAATAAATCTTATGCATTTAATTTAATAAATTATTAAAACTTATTCATTTAATTGACCTCATCCATATTTAATAAATATAAATAAATTTTTATCGAACTAAATATCAAACTTACTACTCATATTTAGTTCGTTCTAATCTTAAGTAGCTTACCGAAATGATCCATAAGCTGGCTTTGGGGCAAAAGATAATACGCTCATCTAGCATGTCTCTCATTGTCGATCGAAAGATAGGTATTCTAAAAAACTTTATAACTTTTGAGAATTGATCTTTCCTTTTCAGAATATTTCTATTGTCCGTACTAATCACTTGATCCTCTGGTAGGGATAACCTATAAGCTACATCTATAGGTCAGTGGCATTAGTTATTGCAATAACTAATAACCAAGCTTCTTTATCTAGCTACATTCTTGCAAAATACTTTTTTAATTAAGAATATTTTATGTCTTGGTATCTGAAAACGTTTTGTAATTTTAGCAGGATAGTTTTACAGGCATTGCTTGGAACCTATTCTAACGTACTTGTTTAACTCTTAGGTTTTTTGTTCTTCAATAATTCAGATGTTTAAACTCGATTAAGAGTAGAGCCGTCTTCTAATTCACAGCATGATGCAATAGTAGAATAATTAGAGTCTCTAATACAAACCATACACCATGCATACCGGTATGACTAACACCAAATTAAAAAAACGTCGTAACAAAACCAAAAAGAACGGTACAACAACAATAATGTTCAACACTACAAATCATCATATAAAACTAAAGACATATCGAAACACCAACGATAAACCCAAAAGCTCGGACCCTCGGAGTTGAGATGAGACGATGTCAGCCAGCGATGCTCCAAGCCGTCAAGAAGACTTCTACCTATTACCTGGGCGATAAAAAAACCTAGAATCCGTGGTGGTGAGTATAACTTAGTGGTAATAGGAACGAACATAGATATAACAAATATCACGTGTAATTCAACAATATTCATGTACATCAAGTAAACACCAGCATAATAAACATATACATGCATATACCGTCTAACCAAATAAACAATGTAAAATGCAGACATACCTGAAAGTCTGCTACGCTACTCTGATCCAACTTGAGCATATATCCACAATATATAATATGAAGAGTAATACTAACTCACACTATAATCATGATACAGGTCAAAGGTATCTAATGGTCCGACCAACAAGTATACAGGTATCCAACACAACCATATAACATATGCGAGCAGCATGTATGAAGATGATGTACAACCAAATGCAGCAAGCATAGTACAAATAAATGCAACATCACAATAAGCATACATACAGACTGCATCTATATATACACTAATCACAATCATCCATATATATATATATATATATATATATATATATGGCAATATGCAAAATGTCATATGACATGACACGACAATGCAGCATGCATGGTCATGTCGGCTCACCCTAAAGCTACCACAACCCCAGTGTGGCCTCGGTGGCTCGATATGATAACTGTCCCAACTCAATACCAACCACTACTCTCAAGTGGACAAGTGGGCAGTATGATCGAGTAGCATATAAGCGTAAAGGGCAAACTATATGACAGGGGTCCCTATTGTTGGTCACTCCGACAGTCACTACCTATGAGTGGTCGAGTGTCATACACGCAGGACAATGACACACAAATCCAACTACCACCGTCTATAGTGGTAGAGTGCGGCACCACAAATGCTCTGCCCTCACACTGGTTACTCCTCCTATGAGTAACTGTGGATGCAGGATGACTGACGACCCTCACAACCATAAGAGAGACCACGTCGCCAGCATGCATGTAAATGACATGAATGCACAGTCACACATACAGAAATCCACCCCAGACTCTCTATTCTACAGAGAGTCATACAAATCTGATCGACGCACTCTCTATCCTGTAGAGAGTCGTACTCAACTGATCATAACACTCTCTATCCTGTAGAGAGTCATTCTAATCTAATCGACGCACTCTCTATCCTGCAGAGAGTCGTACTCAACTGATCATAACACTCTCTATCCTATAGAGAGTCATTCTAATCTAATCGACACACTCTCTATCCTGCAGAGAGTCGTACTCAACTAATCATAACAAGCTAGGACCACCAGTCCGTAGCGACATACTAATCACAATTCACCTGGCCATTTACACAATACATGATCGGTAGTAAACATGCAACATAAGGGTATTGGAATCAATCCTACATTCAGAATATTACCTACCCACGGATGACCTTTTTCCCAATTTACAAATCAGGTCATCATCTGTACTCCACTATTTACACATAACTAAGCATTTATAGATTTACCTACATCACATCTGTAACTCCTAATCATGATGAAGGAAATGTGATAACAATAATAGAGCATATAAGCCAAAGACAAAGTATCAAGCACAAGCATAAATAAGAGTGGAGTCAAGGTAATATGATGATACATCTAAATCTACATGCATCAATAACTACCTGACTAGGGTAGGAAATTTCTCACCCGATATGTAGCTCGTGCTGATTGTATTTGCGTCCGCGAACCTGCCTCGTATCCACATCCTGCACATATCAAACATTATGATTAAGTGTAAGTATACGATGAATAATTGAATTGAATCCTATATCGACTTTGTATCCCGATCAACTAGATTGTTCTAGTTATCCAATTAACCAAATCAAACCTTCACATTAATCCCTCAGCTTATATAGTTAACATAATAATTAACCCACCGTTTCCAATTAGCGAATATGCTAACCTACAACTTTCAACTCCATACATAACGACATAATAGATTTATTCATATCCCCATTTGTAGCCAAGATCAGAGCATCACACAGCTCGATCAACAACCGACATTCTACACTAATTTAGGGACCTGACAAACCTCAAACCAAACCCTATTCATAGCCCCTATCACAGGCACAAACAGAGTATCCATATTGTACTCATCTACTACATCAACCTCACCACAACATCCACGTTGTTCAGCCTAACAACACAGTCAAAACATAGGTCAATACACATCTCACCTCAAGATCAATCAACACTTCGATCCAGACCACCACCGCCCCTCTTGAACTCATAAAGTAGCACCCACAATCACACGGGAGCCCTCCATAGCCACCGCTACACCAAATTAGGGATCTAACCAACCATAATTGTAACCCAGCTTAATCTAGAGCCATGTTCACACCAATTTGAAGGTCTGACCAACCCGAAGCGAATCACACAACTCATCCACAGCCTAACAAACCTCCAGCTTAGCCCACCTCTCCGATCACGTAGTTCACCGGACAGTCCAATGCGAAACAAAACGTCATTGCCCTATCTCCACCCTGACTAACAGCCGCACCTCTCCAATGTAGGTGATCGATGGTGGCCGGCTAGAGGGGGGTGAATAGCCCTCTTTTGTCGTATGGTGGAAGTCGTTCTTAATCGTCTACAATTAACGTTAGCGCAAGCGGAAATATAAAGCAAAGATAATTAAGAACAAACAAAAAGATAAACAATGCTAACAAACAATATAACGTGGCTCATGACCTCGCCGCTAATCCACAGTTCGATTCGTCCCCGGTGAATCACTCCGCAAGCAATCCACTATTGGTCTTTCCCTTTAGCCCAAGCAAGGTGGAGGTACACCTTTACAACAAGAAATCACTCCTTTTACAATAAATATGAATGAAAAACTAGAAGGAGTTTGAGCTTTATGGAGCACTTAGTAGAATGTTTTGAGCATGAAGATTAACCATCTATAAGCCCCTACCCTCTCTTTTTATAGAGAGGAAGCAATTCTTCCCGTTGAGCACTATCAGTCGACTGATGCTTTCATCAGTCGACTGATGCTGACTCCAACGGCTTCTGACCAGGCCGGATTCGTGAGATCCGCGGTCGATTCTCCAACAGGAGCATTATCAGTCGACTGATGTCGACTTCCAGTCGAGTGACCCGCGAGCTCGACTAGCTTCTGTGCCGTGCGGTCACGATCGGTCATTGCTTCCCTTAAGCGATCGGCGATGTCGATCGATCCGACCAACTAACACCAGTCGATTGTTGATCGACTTGGAGCAGTCGACTGCCATGACATGGCAGTCGACTGGTGTCGGGTAAAACTCAAACTTAACATCCGTTTGAGCTTCCAGTGGTCGGGTAAACCTCAACCCTTGCGGTCGAGCCTCCGACACTCAGCCATTCGGCCAAGTTCACCTAATGAGCTACTTACAATTCACTCATTCTCTCATCTCACTCGAAGTCCCTCACCGAAGCTCTCTTCGTTTGCGGCCACGTACCTCGGCAGCATCAGGCGCACGGCTCTGCAATGCTCCTTCGCGTCTCTTGCCCTCGAAGTCTGCTTCCTTGGCTTCGCTTCAAGTCATCTCGTCCGGCAGTCCCTCGGATGCCTCAAGCGCACAACTTCCGCAAAGCTATCCTTCACCGACTCAAGGACGAGGTCGTGAGTGGTGACACTTGCCTAAGCTCCATGTACGAATTACTAAGTCCTGCAAGACTCCAACGCACATATCAAATTCAATCACCCTAACTTAAACTCTTTGCCACACACATCAAAACCATAATGCATGGGTTGATTGCCCTAACAATCTCCCCCTTTTTGATGTGTGACAATCCGTTTAAGTTAGGTAAACATTTGATAAAAATATTAAGGTAAGAAAGCATGTAAATAAACATGATTATCAACTCTCCTTAATACATGAAACTCCTCCTAAATACAATTCTCCCCCTTAATATAACTTACTTAAACATACATATTTCTCCCCCTTTGACACCATCAAAAAAATTGAACTAAGTTATTTAAGCATGACATCAAGTCTAAGAAGAGGAAAAATACTAAAACATGCCTTAAAATCTGATAAAAGAAGTTACTGGGCATGTTTTCAGTCGATCAGTCGACTGGTTCAGACTACCAGTCGACTGACACTCTGATTTTAGAATTTTCTAATTTTTGGGCTGAATTTTAGAAATGCATAAAAAATTCTATAAAATTCGAAAAATCATGAAATTTGGGGAACACATTTCTTGTAAGTTACTTTATCAATGAAAAATAGTTTTTCATGAAAAATCATTATATTTTCGAAAATTAGGCAAAATCTCAAAACTTAGAAAATATCTAAAGTTTGTATCAATTTTAAAGCCTAGTTTTGCCTTGAAGCTTTTCAAAACATGAAAATTCAGTTTATGAAATAAGAAATGGTTTTTAAAACATTTGAAATATCCAACCATGATCTTTGGGCAATATGTCTATGAATTAAACATAAGTCTTCCCCATGATTGGTCTATTATTGCTATTTTTGATACTTTAAATGACCATCTAAATGTCATAGGCATTAGTGGATCATTTGTATCATCCTAACATCTCACTCATGCTATGTTTTCAATCAAGGTAGCCTATAATGAGTGTGAGATGAACCTAAGGTTTTTGTATATACTTAACCATTTATTTCATGTATTAGGTATAGAATGATAATAAGTCAAGTATCACCCAAAGCATGATTTAAACCTTATTGCCCATGATTATATGTCAAATATCAAGATCATAAATCATGATTGAAAACATATATAACAATTACATTATCTATCATGATTTAAGCATTATTATTAATTTATGGGCACATTATCATCACCCAATACTATGCTAAAAATGTATAGGTCATGAGTATCAACATATATAACACTAAGTGTTGAGCATGATTTAAACTATTTATGGGTGCATTATCATCACCCAACACTATCTCAAAAACTTGTCCAGCCATCCTAAGTCAACCAAATAGTAAGATATAGGTGAAATCCTTATGGTTGACTATCCTAGGGTTTTCCTAACCCTTAAGGATGAATTTACGAACCCAAAATAAATTCTTTCCTATGGGGTTCACTAAATATCCCTTAAGGATTCATTTTCTAGCTATTACCTTATTTTTGCTTTGACCCCTAGCAATCAAACATTTATAGGCCTTTTCATTAGTTTTTCCCTTATATCCTAGGCCTTTCTTATTGAATCTTGCTCTTTGGCTCCCTATGATCATGTTAAGGGTGTTGGAGCCTATTGTGAATTTTTCTAGGGCCTTGGTCAAATGATCTACCTTTTCTCTTAACATCCTATTTTCCTCAATGCATGCATCATTAACATCAAAAGACATATAGTTATGTGAGCATGCATCATCATTATTAACATTTAAACATACTTGTTCTAATTTATTTTCTAAAGCCTTAATTTGATCTAGCATGCTTTTATTCTTTTTCTTAGCCCTAAATAAATCCTTAGTAAGGCTAGAAATCATGGAAACTATTTTATTTGGTGAGAGATTCGTTACCATAGTCTCCATGTCTTCTTCTTCGGATGAGGAGGATGATGATGAGCCTCCCCCTTCACTAGAGTTCTCCTCACTTGTGCTTGATCTTTCTTGTTCGGAGGAGGAGGTGGAGTCTAGGTCATCAAATGTCATTAGGGCAAGATTTGAGTAGACATGTTCTTCTTCTTCGGATGATGATGATGAAGAAGAGGGATCATCCCATGTCCTTGTTTTGAGTGCTTTTGTCTTCCCTTTCTCCTTGGCTTTCTTCTCTTCTTCCTTCTTCTTGCTCCCCTTTTTCTTCTTTTCTTCTTTCTTTCTCCTCTCTTCTTTGCTCTTGTTCAAGAGTGGACAATTATCTTTTATGTGTCCCTCTTGTTGGCAATTGTAGCAAATTATTTTCCTCCTTAGCCTTTTCCCCCTATCATGAGATTTGTTAAATTTAAAACCTTTTAATGCACGCCTTACCTTCCTTACCATATAAGCTTCTTCCGTGCTATCCATGGAGGAGGAGGAGGATGCTTCATCGGAGGAGGAAGGAGTCTTCATCTTCTTCTTCCCCTTGTTGGCTAATAGTGCCACTCCTCTTGATGGTTGAATTATTAGCTCTTCTACTACTCCTTCAAGTCTAGTTTCATGGAGCTCCATGGTTGAGAAGAACTCGTCTAAGGTACTAACTTCTAGGTTCTTGGAGATGTAGAAAGAATCCACCATTGAGCTCCATCTTGAGGACCGGGGAAAGGCATCTATAGCCTTCATTACCATATCCCGATTGGAAAGCTTCTCCCCTACACTTGTCAATCCGGTTAAAATTTCTTTAAGCCTAGAATGTAGAGATTTTACCTTCTCTCCCTTTTCGAGTTTAATGTTGCTTAATTGGGAGCGTAGGACATCTCTCCTTGCTAGTTTGGCCTTGGATGTGCCTTCATGAATCTCTATAAGTTTCTCCCACATCTCCTTGGCACTTACACATTCCCCTATCCGATTCACTTCTTGTTGGGGAAGTACATTGTAGAGGTGATGTTTGGCTTTTGAGTTCGCCAAGTACTCTTCCCTTTGCCTCTTACTCCACCTTGATTTCTCCAATGGCTCCCCTTCTTCATCCCTAGGTATTTCGAAACCATTTTCCATTATTAATAGAATTTCGAAATCGGTTTCGAAGAATACCTCCATTCGCTTCTTCCACCAAGCGAATTCCCCCTCGAACTTTGGCGGATGAATATTTGAGCCAGCTATCTCTTGATGAAGTGCTTGTTGCGACAGTTAGTCCTCGACAAGCGACTTGGCTCTGATACTACTTGTAGGTGATCGATGGTGGCCGGCTAGAGGGGGGTGAATAGCCCTCTTTCGTCGTATGATGGAAGTCGTTCTTAATCGTCTACAATTAACGTTAGCGCAAGCGAAAATATAAAACAAAGATAATTAAAAACAAACAAAAAGATAAACAATGCTAACAAACAATATAACGTAGTTCACGGCCTCGCCTCTAATCCACGGTCTGATTCGTCCCCGGTGAATCACTCCGCAACCAATCCACTATTGATCTCTCCCTTTAGCCCAAGCAAGGTGGAGGTAAACCTTTACAACAAGAAATCACTCATTCTTTTACAATAAATATGAAAGAAAAACTAGAAGAAGGAGTTTGAGCTTTGTGGGGCACTTAGTAGAATGTTTTGAGCATGAAGATTAACCATTTATAAGCCCCCACCCTCTCTTTTTATAGAGAGGAAGCAATTCTTCTCGTTGAGCACTATCAGTCGACAAATGCTTTCATCAGTTGACTGATGCCGACTCCAACGACTTCTGACCAGGCCGAATTCGCGGGATCCACGGTCGATTCTCCAACAGTCACATGATCAGTCGACTGATACTTTTATCAGTCGACTGATGTCGACTTTCAGTCGAGTGACCCGCGAGCTTGACTAGCTTTTATGCCTGTGCACAGTGCGATCAGTCGACTGATGTCGACTTGATCCAGCAACTAACACCAGTCGATTGTCGATCGACTTGGATCAGTCGACTGCCATGACATGACAGTCGAATGGTGCCAGGCAAAACTCAAACTTAACATCCGTTTGAGCTTCCGGCGGTCGGATAAACCTCAACCCTTGCGGTCGAGCCTCCGACACTCAGTCATTCGGCCAAGTTCACCTAATGAGCTACTTATAATTAACTCATTCTCTCATCTCACTCGAAGTCCCTCGCCGAAGCTCTCTTCGTTTGCGGCCACGTCCCTCGACAGCATCAGGCGCACGGCTCTGCAATACTCCTTCGCATCTCTTGCCCTCGAAGTCTACTTCCTTGCTTCGTTTCAAGTCATCTCGTCCGGCGGTCCCTCGAATGCCCCAAGCACAAAGCTTTCGCAAAGCTATCCTTTACCGACTCAAGGACGAGGTCGTGAGTGGTGACACTTCCTAAGCTCCATGTGCGAATTACTAAGTCCTGCAAGACTCCAACGCACATATCAAATCCAATCACCCTAACTTAAACTCTTTGTTACACACATCAAAACCATAACGCATTGGTTGATTGCCCTAACATCCAATAGCAGCCTCTAACTGGCATATCCATCGACAGAAAACCCAACATCCACCACAAAGATCATATACAGAAATTGACAGATGAAAGCACAGGTTAGATCAAGATTACCTGGGATTGGAACCTCCCCCTCGACAATTCTCCTCCCCAATTGCTCAGTTTACCGGAAAGCTCCACCTCTGGCCGGAACGACCCACCACAGTGACACCGTGGGCATGTTGTTCACGTGAGAAAACAAGCTGAGATGGATGAGATCAAATGAAACCAGAAAAGAATCGTGCCCTAACCTTGCTCCGGCGATCACCTTGAGATCCATGGCATCATCTCTCTATCGTGGCGATAACGCCGTTGATCAGCTCACACAAAGAGGTCGACGAGAGCCGGAGAAGAAGAATCAAGCTTCCCTCTAGCTGGATCTTCCACCGAGAACGACTTTGGCAACAACGAGGAGATGGGAAGGCGAGAGGCATCACGAGGAGGCACAGTCGACACCCGATGTGACACACGATCGAGAGCGGCCGGAGACGACGGCAGCAATCTGAGCTTGGGCAACTGCAATCGCATCGGCTGGAGGGTTCACGGTGGTCGATGAGCGAAAGTAAGGTTGTGCGTCGGGAGAGGAAAAAGGAGAGGTCGCGCGTGAGGAAGGAATCGGGAGCCGAATGGGAAGAAACCGCGGTTGTTCGCTCGGAGTAAAGAGGTTTGGTGAAGAGAAGCAGAGGAAACGGTCGATCAAGGAAAACATAAGGGAATCGGTGAGAAAAATTAAACGTTTAGCATTTACAAAAGCCTTAATAGCAGATAGTCTAAACAGGCTTTACAAAAGCCTATCTGCTTTATCCCCATGAAATGTCCATAAAACTTCCGTTTAAATCCAGAAAAATTTCTAAAATTTTTTGAAAAATTCGATAAGATAATTTCTTAATTAACAAGGGTATTTTCTATTATTTTATTTTACAATATCTTATATTCTCCCCCACTAAAAAAAATTTGGTCCCCAAATTTCATACTTACATGCAAAATTAAGCAAGTTTCCGAAATGACCACCACATACCTCATGTGAACATATAAGGGTACCGAGCTCAGATAGTATCTTCCAGCTCCCACATAGCCTCCTTATCCGTATGATGCTGCCATCCAACCTTTACATGTCGGATGATCTCATTCCGCAGCTGTCGCTTCTTGCAACCAAGAATTCGCACTAGAATCTTCTCTTAGGTCGCATTAGGCTGAAGTGGAATCAGTACCTATTTCAGAATACGATCTGAATGTGGCACGTATTTCCTCAGCATAGCAACATGAAATACGTTGTGAACACCCATAAGTGTTGGAGGTAAAGCCAATCGATAAGTCACACCTCCAATCCACTCCAACATCACAAATGGGCCAATATAGCGTGACACTAATTTCCCTTTTAGTACAAATCATTTCACCCCTTTCGTAGGTGAATCACACAGAAATACTTGATCCCCAACTGAGAATTCCAAAGACCTTTGCCTCCGGTCTGCGTAACTCTTCTGTTGACCCTATGCCTCTAATAACCATCATCCGATGGCGCGCACCAACTTTGCATCATGTTGGATACTCTGTGGCCCCAATAGCTATCGTTCTCTGACTTTCTCCAGTAACATGGGAGATCCATATAAGGCCTTGAATGGAGTCGTTTGAATGGAGGAGTGATAACTATCATTGTAGGTAAATTCCAATAAAAGAATGTGATCCTCCCAACTGCCTCCATAATCCATGACACAAGATCTTAATAGATCCTCCAGAGTCTGAATGGTACGCTCAGACTATCCATCTGTTGTGGATGAAACGTTGTACAGAGTCGAAGCTCTGTGCCCATGGCCTGCTACAGACTCTGCCAAAAATCACAAGGTAAATCACGGGTCTTTATCAGATATAATACCCAAAGGCACTCCGTGCAATCTGACAATCTCTCGACAGTACAACTCTGCCAGTCGATCCAACGGATCCGGCCCACGAATAGGCAGAAAGTTATCTTATTCGGTTAGTCGATCCACGGTCACCCAAATCGCATCATGTCCTTTACGGATTCTGGACAATCCCGTGACGAAATCAATAGTGATATGCTCCCACTTCCATTTGGGAAATCAAAATTTCTTGAAGCAATCCAGCGGGTTTCTGATGTTCAACCTTCACCTGCTGGCATACTAAACATCGAGCAACGAAGTCTGCAACATCTCTCTTCATATCATTCCTACCAGTATAAACGTTTCAAATCTTGGTATCTATGAGTACCACCAGGGTGTATAATCCATCTCGAATGATGTGCTTCCTGTAGTAACTCTTCCTTAAACGATGCAACTCCGGAACCCACTATCCTCATCAGAGACGGGGAATTATCTTCTCAAAAGAGAAGTTCATCAACCGTCCAAAATCCACTCCACCACACACTCTGTAAGTGTATGAGAAACTATAGCGACCAATCTCCCTTGTTGCAACTGTTCGTGCTCCAGCAACTCTCAGGTAACTACCCAGTAGCTAGCTAAACCCCACGAGCATTCCTGCTCCATACATCCATAAATCAAGATAATAACTACTAAAGTCAAGTCATGTATATGACAGTTTATCTCGTAGTTTCTCAATTGGAGTAAGCATGAGATACGTCTCATTTAACAGCATCGGAATCGCTCCATTCACTGAAGCGATGCATCTGCGTACGATACTCTTCCATCCACATTGGAAGGATTAACTAACACTGATGCAAAAGTCAACCATCGATTGAGCCCTGAAAACTAGTTTCACAAGCTTTCGACCAAGTAAAATTCCATCACCTTCATGATCAAACAAGTCAGTGATATATTAACGCTAAAAAGCATCCTATCCGCATCTGCAGTAATAACCAAATCCATACCAGGAAACCACCATCTACGATAGTCGAGTGCGCAACTCCAACTACCACAATCAACAGTGGCCAAGTTACGCAACTCCAACAACCACAAACTGATCCAATCGTGTCCCGAATACACAATTTCTCAAATTCATGGACAACTAAATCGTTTAATAGTCTAACAATATAATCAAAACTCATAAAATTCATACCAAGTATGAAATCATCGTCTTTACACACTTGCATCCTCTTTACTCTACACTAATAATATATCAATCAACACAACGACAATGATAATTGTATGACATCATGTCACTACAATATCAACACTCCAGTTGTAAACCAACTCTAGAGTATACACAGGTGTCCTTAGCTGATATTAACAGATCATCTATCCACAACGAAGGATATTCACTTTCAATAACTACCGCACTCCATCATCGATAATCGATGCATAATCTCAAAGGTCCATCTCTTTTTTAACAAAGAGTTTCGGATCTTCTCAAGAAAATATTGGGACAGATAAATATCCCATCCAACACCTCCCGTAATCGCAACTTACATTCTTCCAATTTCCATAGTGTTTGGCAACACTGATACCAACAAAATTTTCACTCGTATGAGGTATTCAATATTGACACTATTTCCGAAATCACTCCGATCGCCTACTCCACTTGCCTATGCAGCGGCAAGCCTAGGAGTTCATCCAAAACTACATCCGAATACTCTCGGATTATACGCACATCCGAGAGACATATCATACCATAATTTCAATAATTTAACCATCCATAAGGATATGTCTACAGTAAAGGTATGTATATCCAAGTCTAAGGGCATCCCTTGACTTCTTAATTGTTGGTCCACATCTCATCTGATGGTAGAGATATCACCGACCCACAAGTCAATGTATAGGAACCCTTCTAATCCGAACTAAGAATGTTCTAGACAAAGATACCTGCAAACTACAAGTATCTCTCAATATATTAACCCAGAGGGTAAACTAAAGTAATACCCTGAACGATCAATTATCTGTCGATCCGATCCAAAGGCTCCACATAGGTCTCGGTCTTTCCCCGAAGAGAATGGGATCATATCCAACAGTCCACGATAAAGCAGTCGCATTTTTGCAACGAATGACCTGGGGATTTTTCCTAGATCATCTGATCCCATCACTTAGTCTTACGAGCTGCAACTGTAGAATACAAAATAGATATGATCATCGTCGTATACTCTCTCCTTTGTACAAAGTCAATCCACGTCTGGGGGGTAATAGTTGTTGTTGTCTACATGAGTCTTCTAAGATGTCTTCTGTTGATACTGCTGAGTAAATCACTTCCCCTGAAGGGAAGTATCAAGGAACTCCAACCACGTCCAATGTAGTAGGTCATTGCTGGTGCGATAACTCAATCATCTGTAATGATCTTTGCTATCGAGACTGTGCATCATCCTCCCGGAATACCATTGATAATCTTCAACTAAGTCTTCAAAATACACCTCCTCAACTGTACTAGTTGCTTACAATAGCAACAAATGATCTAATCCAATGGATAATCTGACTTTGCGTGACTTCGTGATCCGCATTGCACGCACATAATCCCTTCGGAGTCTTTGTTCTAATTTCGCTGATAATATCAGATAGTTTTGACGATCTACAGTGGGTCTTCTATGATCGGAAAAACTCTCCACTAGTAGCTCGTGGCCTATGACTCCGATCTTGCTCCTTTTGTCCAACATTCGGAGGCTTCCCATTCTAACATCTGACTTGCAATGTCTTCTTATCAATCTTCATCTCTTAAACACTTATACGGAGTCATTTCTAAACTCCTGACTCAATCCAATGTCTTCCGGCAGGATCTAATAGAAGATCCAGTCATCTTAATCCAAAAGTAAGCCAATAACCGTAGGTGGCTTAAAATCTCCATTTACATTCTTGAGCTATTAGGTGAGCGTAAACTCTGCAAGTCTAACGACTCTGCCTGGTATTCCCGTTACCGACGATCACCCTACTTGAATCTCAATAATTCCCTACAATGTGTCACAGAAAGTGACGCGGGAAATTACTCACTCTCAACATCACTAACCATGATAAGTGATATATTATTCTCCGAAGGTTATTTTCTGCATTTACCATCAAATACCGGATTGATCCCTATAATGGTATGCAGATAACTCTACTTTCTTTGTATAACATGAGTTAAGTACTCAAAAGTACCTTCAAAGTTATACAACTCAGCACGAACAACTCAGGGATCAAAATCCCTATGAAACACCATAAACTAGTCTTCCGCTATCTGCATCAATAATAGCCTACTCGTCTTGTCCATTACCCAACAGGTAATGATCTGACTAGCATAAATAATGAAAATCCCTAAGACTGTAGTCTCTGATTTCCACAAGAAATGTGACGACTTGATCCCTGCTTTCCGACTCGGTATCAATCGGCTCTCAAAGGAAATTCACCTTTTCGACATAGGTTCAAGACTCACAGACTCAATAGGTCATTCCTGTGGTCAACTCATACCACGGTTACGAATAATAACCAACATACTATAGGTTATTCCCTATTATATATACTAAATGCATAGCCAACAAACCGAGAGTATAAACCCTAAAGGCAACTCCGACTGATCGCCTTGGTGGACGACCCCTACTACAAGTCTGCACAGGCGTCATAACTCTGACTGTATACACCTGTTAACCAAGTTTAGATAAGTATCTACTAGGCTATAAGTTATCAGGAATTCGTACCTCGTGTTGCTCGGAGCTCAGGCCGCTGTCAATCTCATCTCAGCAAAACCAAAACCGAAACAAATCGACTCCCGAGAATCCAAGACTTGACACAAAAATAACATTGTATGGCATCGCAAAACCTAGAGCTCTGATACTAATAAAGTTGTCACGCCCCGAGAGTATGCCGAGTCGAAAAGCAAACGGACGACATCTCCCTTATACGTGGCAACATATCCTGTTTATACAAGGCCCTTGGGCCCACAATAACAATAACATATACAAATGTAACCAAAACAACATAACAAAGCACAGCAAAACTAACACAACTATAATACAAACCACACACCATGCATACCGGTATGACTAACACCAAATTAAAAAAACACCGTACCAAAATCAAAAAGAACGGTTCAACAACAATGTCCAACACTACAAATCATCACATAAAACCAAAGACATATCGAAACACCAACGATAAACCCAAAAGCTCAGACCCTCGGAGTTGAGATGAGACGATGTCAGCCAGTGATGCTCTAAGCCATCAAGAAGACTTCTACCTGTTACCTGGGTGACAAAAAAACTCAGGGTCCGTGGTAGTGAGTATAACTCAACGGTAATAGGAAAGAACATGGATATAACAAATATCACATGTAATTCAACAATATTCATGTACATCAGGTAAACACCGACATAATAAACATATACATGCATATACCGTCTAACCAAATAAACAACATAAAATGCAAACATACTTGAAAGTCCACTACGCTACTATGATCCAACCTGAGCATATATCCACAATATATAACATGAAGAGTAATACTAACTCACATTATAATCATGATACAGGTCAAAGATATCTAATGGTCCGACCAACAAGTATACAGGTATCCAACACAACCATATAACAGATGTGAGTAGCATATATAAAGATGATGTACAACCAAATGCAACAAACATAGTACAAACAAATGCAACATCACAATAAGCATACATATAGATTGCATCCATATATACACTAATCACAATCATCCATATATATATATATATATATATATATATATATATATATATATATATATGGCAATATGCAAAGTGTCATATGACACGGCAATGCAGTATGCATGGTCATGTCGGCTCACCCTAAAGCTACTACGACCCCAGTGTGGCCTCAGTAGCTCGACATGACAACTGTCCCAACTCAACACCAACCACTACTCTCGAGTAGCCGAGTGGATAGTATGATCGAGTAGCATATAAGCATAAAGAGCAAGCTACACGATGGGGGTCCCTATTGTTGGCCACTTCGACAGTCACTACCCATGAGTGGTCGAGTGTCACACACGCAAGACAACGACACGCAAATCCAACTACCATCGTCTATAGTGGTAGAGTACAACACCACAAATGCTCTGCCCTCACACTGGTTACTCCTCCTATGAGTAACCGTGGAGGCAGGATGACTGACGACCCTCTCAACCATAAGGGAGACCACGTCGCCAGCATGCATACAAATGATTTGAATGCACAGTCACACATACAGACATCCACCCCAGACTCTCTATTCTACAGAGAGTCATATCAATCTGATCAACACACTTTCTATTCTGCAGAGAGTCGTACTCAACTGATCATAACACTCTCTATCCTGTAGAGAGTCATACCAATCTAATCGACGCACTCTCTATCCTGCAGAGATTCGTACTCAACTGATCATAATAAGCTAGGACCACCAGTCTGTAGCGACACACTAATCACAATTCACCTAGCTATTTACATAACATATGATCGGTAGTAAACATGCAACATAAGGGTATTTGAATCAATCCTACGTTTAGGGCAGTACCTACCCACGGATGACTTTTTTCCCAATTTACAAATCAGGTCATCATCTATACTCCACTATTTACACATAACTAAGCAATTATAGATTTACCTACATCACATATGTAACTCCTAATCATGATGAAAGAAATGTGATAACAACAATAGAGCATATAGGACAAAGACAAAGTATCAAGCACAAGCATAAATAAGAGTGGAGTCAAGGTAATATGATCATATAATATGATCATACATCTAAATCTACATGCATCAATTACTACCTGACCAGGGTAGGAAATTACTCACTTGATATGTAGCTCGTGCTGATTGTATTTACATCCGCGAACCTACCTCGTATCCACGTACTGCACATATCAAACATTATGATTAAGTGCAAGTATACGATGAATAATCGAATCGAATCCTACATCGACTTCGTATCCCGATCAACTAGATTGATCTAGTTATCCAATTAACCAAATCAGGCCTTCACATTAATCCCTCAGCTTGTATAGTTAACACCATAATTAACCCACCATTTCCAATTAGCGAATATGCTAACCTACAACTTTCAACTCCATACATAACTACATAGAAGATTTATCCATAGCCCCATTTATAGCCGAGATCAGAGCATCACACAGCTCGATCAACAACCGATATTCCACACTAATTTAGGGACCTGACAAACCTCAAACAAAACCCTATTCATAGCCCCTACCACAAGCACAAACAGAGTATCCATACGGTACTCATCTACTACATCAACCTCACCACAACATCCACGTTGTTCAGCCTAACAACACAGTCAAAACATAGGTCAATACACATCTCACCTCAAGATCATTCAACACTTCGATCCATACCACCACCGTCCCTCTTAAACTCATAAAGTAGCACCCACAATCACTAACAAACCTCTAGCTTAGCCCACCTCTCCGATCACGTAGTTCACCGGACAGTCCAATGCGAAACAAAATGTCGTTGCACTATCTCCACCCTGACTAACAGCCGCACCTCTCCAATAGCAGCCTCTAACCGGCATATCCATCGACAAAAAACCCAACATCCACCACCAAGATCACATACAGAAATTGACAGATGAAAGCACAGGTTAGATCAAGATTACCTGGGATTGGAACCTCCCCCTCGACAGTTCTGCTCCCCAATTGCTCAGTTTGCCGGAAAGCTCCACCTCTGGCTGGAACGACCCACCATAGTGACATAGTGGACATGTTGTTCGTGTGAGAAAACAAGCTGAGATGGAAGAGATCAACTGAAACCAGCAAAGAATCGTGCCCTAACCTTGCTTCGGCAACCACCGTGAGATCTGTGGCAGCAGCTCTCTATCATAGCGATAACGCCGCTGATCAGGTCACGCGAAGAGGTCGACGAGAGCCGGAGAAGAAGAATTGAGTTGCCCTCTAGCCGAATCTTCCACCGAGAACGGCTTCGGCAGCAGCGAGGAGATGGGAAGGCGAGAGGTGTCGTGAGGAGGCACAGTCGGCGCCTGATGTGGCGCATGATCAAGAGCGACCGGAGACGGCGGCGACGGCGATCTGAGCTCGGGCAACTACGATCGCATCAGCTGGAGGGTTCACAGTGGTCGACAAACGGAAGTAAGGTTGTGTGTCGGGAGAGGAAAAAGGAGAGGTCGCACGTGAGGAAGGAATAGGGAGCCGAAGGGGAAGAAACCACAGTCGTTCGCTCGAAGTAAAGAGGTTCGGCGAAGAGAAGCGGAGGAAACGGTCGATCGAGGAAAATGGAAGGGAATCGGCGAGAAAAATTAAACGTTTAGCATTTACAAAAGCTTTAATAGCAGATAGTCTAAACAGACTTTACAAAAGCCTATCCGCTTTATCCCCATAAAATGTTCATAAAACTTTCATTTAAATCCAGAAAAAATTTTAAAAATTTCTGAAAAATTCTATAAGATAATTTCTTAATTAACAAGGGTATTTTCTATTATTTTATTTTACGATATCTTACAAGGTTGACGGTTTCAACCTTTTACAGATAGTAGAATAAGCACGGTGCAATGGTAAAAATGGAGAAGTATTTCACATAAAAAAGTAGTTCGATCTTCTACTGCGATATTGTTCGGTGGCGAATTTAGGAAGAATTCATTCGGGTGGTCCTAGCCCCTAGGGCTCAAGAATTTATCCGATGGACGGAGTACAACTTCGGCGTTGGACCATCGTTCTGGAATGACACGATTGCAGAGTCCGGACTGAACCGTGAAAAAGTTGTGAGCACTTTTCTAATTTACTCTTAGTGGTCAGTGGAGACTACTTAGGCTCCGACCTTATCCGACTCAGCTATTGGCAAGGCATCTCGAAAATCTATGAGGCAAGACCGATCGCTCATAGGGATTAATCGGATCAAAGGTTCAGATACTCTGATGTCAATCAAATAATAATAATAGAATAATCAGATCCTAAGGGGTACAATGCAATGATAAAATAGAACTACATTTTACAAATTAACACCGTTTGATTTTGCTAAAATAAATTCAGTTCTAAATTTTAAAAAAAACTTGAGCATGTGGTCCTGAGTCGGATATGGATCGAGAGTTTATCTTCTCGGATGGAATGTATCTTCGACGTCGAAATTGTCTTACAGGGATGACGTAATCACGTCGCTAAACTTAGCTATTGAGTCGCGAGCACTTTCCTGATGTATCCTAGTAGTCAATGGAACATATCTCTTCTAAAAATTACTTAGTATCCCATCAAAAATTTATAGAGCCGAGCTGATCATCTCATAATTAATTAGGATGAAAGTTTACATATGAACTAGTAAAAAATAATAATAATAATAATTGAATGATTTTTTATACCGTGAGAATTTGATTTTTTTAAAAATTGTTCATTGAAATTTTTCGAATTTGAAACTCGAATTATTATACTGCTAGATCATTCGTTAATTTTGTTAAAAGGAGTTTTGACGTAACGATAAGATTGTTATTTTGTGATCAAGAGATCACAGATTCAAATTCTGAAAACAGTCTCTTGCAAAAAGCAAGATAAGACTATGTATAACAAATCCTTTTCCGAGACCTTACATGATAGAAACTTCGTACACCGAATTACTTTTTTAACATTCGTTAATTTTGTCTGTACTATTTGGATTTACTTTGATGGTGATTTTTTTTTTATTTTTGGTAGGATCGAATCATTAATTTTAGGAATAATCAAATTAAAGATTTGACCATCTAAATTTCCAAGAAAAAAAAAAAGCATGCTATGAGATTCCCTCTCAACTTGGGAACATGTCTTTGTCCCGTTGGATAGGCAAATTTAATATTCCTGCTTTAGATATGAAGTAAACCAGCACTAGCACTGAGAGAATCTAGCAGTTTAAGAATTTTCTAATTTCTTGTTATTATTAAATCATTTCATTTTTTTTTAAATCTAAACTTAGCTTTAGTTTCATTTTAAAAACCCATCTCATATATTTTTGTTTTATCTATTGATACTCCACAATAATCTTAATTACTCCACTAGGTCATGCCTAAATGGGTTCTATTCTAGATCATAATATTATACGTGTTTAAAGACTTTGGACTAAAGCATCGACCGCTTAGACTAGGTTGATTGACATGTCGATATCTTTGGGGTTCTACAAACGTCGGTCGTCGTCGACTAACCTAAAAAGCTCAATCTCTTGAGCTCTCTATTCGGAACCTCTTTCTTTCAAGCTAAATAGGCCATGGATTTTCTTAAGATAATTATTGTTGCTCGTCTAATTATTGGTCATTAATAGACAAGGCAAAGATACTTACGTGGTCTTTCCACAATCATCATTTCCAAAATCAATAACCTAATAATCGAATGGTTGACATTAATAGAAGTAATTATAATAAATGATCATTAAGAAGAGACTAAATAATTCTAAATTAATAGAGAATCATAGTCATAATCTTCACAAATATATCTCAACTTCACATTTATTAATATTCAGATAACTTAGAAGGACTTTAATTGTCAAAAATAACTTTTGGTGCCTTTTGATGTTTATTTTAGTGTGAATAGATTAGACCACATTGTATGTGTGTCAAGACAATAAGGACGACATAAAAAAGATTCACATGAGATCGTGAATATTAATTTAAGTTTTATAATTAAGGGATAAGTTAATTATATATCACAATCACTCTATGATAATGTCAAGGATTTAGATTAAGAACTAATTAATTAGGCATACCTAATTATATCTTTTGATATAGTATCTATATATATTTTTGAAATATATATCTTTGGCTTTGGAATCTTTTGACATTAATTGGCTTTTGAAGAAAGAAGGGGTGTCTTGACCTTCGCGACCCAAAAGGAATCTCACATCTGAACCAAAATTATTTAATATTTTTTTACTATTTATTACTTATTATTTTAATTTTAAAATATAAAATAGGCAAATTTAGGTGTTAACTTAAACTAGAGAGAGATTATATTGCAGGATAAAAATAATAATAATAACACTATTAATTTTAGGATCATCGAAAAAACATCCCATTTCAAAAAATAAAAATAAATAAATAAAAAGAGCACCTTAACATATTTTTCTCATCCAAAGTATCTTTATTTCAATATTATTATAGCAATTAAGAGAAATTACTATAATGTGTGATAGTTAACATGTTAAAATTATTAATTTTTAATTCAATCCAGTCAAAATATATATAGAGCACTTTAAAATCAAAATTTTTTTACCAAATTAATTAGTCAACAAATTTTAAATTTATCAAAATTACTTTAACAATATTAAAAATATTATAATTATTGTATATAGTAATTGCTAACTACTGCTCAAGTTTATTTTAAAACATTATAGAAGCTATTCCTAATTGCTATGATAGTCCAAGAACAAGAGTATTTTTGGTACGAGAAATATACTAAGAAAATACTTCTATAAAAGAATAAAATATCTATTTTAAATGTTTTAGAAAAGGTATTAAATGTTGGATACTTGTTACCCAATCTTTATAATAATTTTTTTTTTTGAAAATTTGGAGTGATATTTTTAATATATTTGAAACGTTAAGGGGTTTTTGGCACAGAACAAAGTTAAAAGGTGTAAAATGAAAATTAATTGAAAGAATCGGTTTAGTGGCGCCGCGTTCCGCGACAGCTCGAGTTCGTCTTCTCTTCTCATACCGGCTTGGATTCCCGTTACGCCGTCCACAGTAGCGTCGCTATATCTGCATTCTGCCACTCTTCCATTCGGCTCCGCTCCTCTCCGGCTTCTCATCGCCACCGTGAGATCGCAAAGCAGATAAAGCCGAGCGCGATAGTCGTAGGGAAGTTGAGCGCGGGATGGTTCCAGCGGCGGCGTCGGACATGGCCTTGGAGCTCAGGCTCTGCGCCTTGCGGAGCGTCGGTGGTTTCCTCAAGGAGGCGTCGGCGACAGCGACAGCGACGACAAGCATGGAAGGCGGTTGGGCTGCGAGGCTGGAGGAGTTTATCAACAGATTGGATGAGGAGAAGAGAAAGATCGAAGCTTTTAAGCGCGAGCTCCCTCTCTCCGTGCGTCTCCTCGAGGATGGTCCGTTGGAGTTCCCAAATTCGATTTTTTTTTTTTGTCATTTTCTTGATGCTTAAAATCCGCGTTCTGTTTTTGTTTAATATCAATCCTACAGTGATCGAGGGTTTGAATAGGGAAGCAGATCGATGCCGCGGCAAGAAAATCGGGATCGTGTTGGAAGAATTGAAAAAGAGTAAAGTGGCGGAGGATGGAGGGGAAGAATCGGAAAGGGATTGCAAAGATAAGAAGAACTGGATGAGCTCTGCCCAACTCTGGAGCGATAATCACAGCGAGAATAATGATGATTTCAAAAACCATGATCAGATGATCTCGCAAGAGGTACAAACGAAGAGTTATAATGAACCCAAATCGCATCTTTTGTGTATCCATTTGTGAGGTTGCGTTCTGATTTTGCTCACAGGAAGAAGAGAAGGGGGGTCGCCGGAGGCACAGGAAAGGCAACCTGTTCTCGGAGCACACGAGCCGGAACAGCAGTGGCGCGTTCGTGCCATTTAAAGGCCTCACAGCGGGCTTCAAGGAGGAACAGAATCCTGAGCTGTCGCTGCACTCGCCGGCGATCAACAAGAAGCTTCCCTATGTTAAGATTGCCACCAACCACCACCGCGCCAGTAACTGTGGCTCTAAAGCTTCAATCCGATTCCCGGAGCCATCTCCGGCCACCGCAGGAGCTCCTCTTAGCTTGCAGCATCCGTCGAGGAAGTCGAGAAGGTGCTGGTCCCAAGAGCTTCATCGCCGCTTCGTGCTCGCCATACAACAGCTCGGCAGTGCTCAAGGTGCGAGTTTTGCTAAACTGAGCAAGAAGAGCCATGCTCTTCCAAAATCGAACCTTTCTCTTCCCTTTGAATACTTGAAATGGAGAACATCTGAAGTTGGATTTGATCACTGGATTGATCGATGCAGTGGCAACTCCCAAACAGATTCGCCAACAAATGAAGGTGGATGGGCTCACAAATGATGAAGTGAAGAGCCATCTGCAGGTGAAACTCGAACTGTCTCAGCCTCAGCCTTAGCCTCAGCCTGCCTTTTCTTCACTGACCTCTAAATGTTCTTGGTCTCTTATTTCAGAAGTACCGGTTGCACGCCCAGAGGCTCACAAATTCTTCAGCTACCCCAACTCGATCATCACAGCAGAGTGTTTCATGATTCAGCTATCCACAGAGCCCTCTCCAACCTGTCGGTTAATTCGACTTACCAGTTGTTGGTCACCAGCGGGGATAGTCTTGAGGAAGAGGGTAAATCTTAAAGCTTTTGCTGGAGATGAACTAAAACTGCAGCTATTCATGGCCAGACAACCTTGGTTGGAGAGGTGAGTTAGCAGAGAGAGTGCTGATAACATTTTTTTTTTTTTATGATTCAACAGATTGGTGAGTTGGCTCTTTCTTAAAGATCATTGGACGAGTTCTCTCTCGACCCGAAGACATCGTAGCACATGAACAGTTTGCCATCTGAAACAGTAGTCCAGTGTGTGATTTGCTGGAACTTATCGAAAAATTCAATGCTTTTCCTCTCCATCTGTGATTGTGTTTCCTCATTGCTATCTTCCTGATGGACCACCTTATCGCTCTACTTTCCAACTAGCAAGATTTTGTTTTCATGCCAACTGCATAATCTTATCACTCTGGATCGATCACAGTTTAGTTCAGACATAGAAACCCAGGAATGCAGTCACTTTTGGCAAAAAGTCGATCTGGTTTCAGCTTAAACTATACGACTTCAGTGGTAAAGAATTGAAAACCCCCACAAATGGAATGTAATGGCTTGTTGGTGTCTGAACAACTTCTTCGGAGATGGCCGTGAGGGATGGCGATCGGTTCTGATCGTTGGACAAGATTGTTCAGTTGCCTCTGTAAACTGTTTCGCTTCTAGAGTAGATGGATTGAAAGTTAAGTTAGAAATTGGAAGGTGTAATTTGTAGTTATAGGTTAGCTAGCTACCTTGTTTCATGTACTTGTATCAATACTTGAAGTTTGCTTTGTAACTGAAATATGTGGTTGTATGGAGTTCGTCGACCAAGCGACTCTTATCAGTCATTATAAGAGAAATAAATCAGTCTTTAAGCTAAAGTCCATTGATAAATCATATGAAAAATCGACATCTTGTAGAAGCGGATGATTAATTCTTGCTTTCTTAGATAAATTCCATGTGTATTTATCATCCAAATTAATCCGCGAGGACATTAAGGAGAAAAAAAAAATATATCAACCTCTTGTTTGCCTAGAAATGGAAAGAGTCCCATTTTGAAAAAAAAAAATAAAAAATAAAAAAATGCATTTTTTAAAAACACCTTTTGCGGTAACTTTGGACAATTATTCCAATATACTTAAAATTACTAATTATTTATAGTCAAAACAATTTTAATATTAGCCAATATTATTTAAATATCAATTAAAAATATTCTAATTTAATCAATGTTGATCAAATATTATTAGAGCCGTTTTAAAGAAAGATATTTCAGCCAATTTTCACGTTGATAAAAATTACTTAGAATTGCTCCAATTCCTTCGTATGGGAGCAATTTTGAAAATTTTTGGCTAAAGGTACTATAATGATATTTGGACAACAAATATTTTAAAAATATGGAATATTTTTTAAAATAGAATGGTTTTTTTATAAGGATCATGTTGTAAAATATTCACATAGATAATTAAAAATTCTGAGTCGATCTTTATATATGATGTATTTATTAACTTTTTTCTAAATAAGAGTCGATAATATTCAAATTTACTATGCGGATTGAACGTTGTGACACTCAGATGGGCTTATACGGGCCTCATTAAAAGCACAGCAAAAGAGCTCACGTCTTCACTCCCCGCAAAGACACCGTCTAAGGAGAGATTAGGCGTGTTTATCGATTCTTCAGTTTCAATTTCGATTCGATTTTAATCGGTTTCGAATTTGTCGATGTTAGAATCGATCTGAATCGATTTAAAATCAATTCCGAATCGATTCAAAATCAATTCCAAATCAGTTTTAATTATTAAAATTAAATTTTAGAACCAATTCAAATTGGATTAATTCCTAATCGATTCCGAATCGATTTCAAAACGGTTCCAGATCAATTCTGAAATAGTTTCAAATCATCTCCATCGAATTTGAACTTTCAAGTTCATCTAACGGATTGATGATTCTATCTTTTTTTCTATCGTAAAATAATTTCATAAATATATTAGCATGTTAAAATTTTTTATTTTTAAATTAGCAATAGCAATTAAATCTATATCGAAATCAGAAACGATTTCGAAATCGAACCGAATTAAATCGGAATTGAAACCGTTTCAATTCGATTCTAATATCGACTCATTTTCTATTTCAAATTTAACGGATTAATTCTAACTCGATAACCGGTCCGTTAAGCCTGCCGAGGAGAGATGGCGCGGTGGCGGAGAGCCAGCGCAGGGTTTCTCCGGGCGGCATCAACGCCGCTGTGGCTGGGGATGCTGCCCACGAATACCACCGAACGATCCAGGCGGTCCTGAGGGAGCATACCGGGGACCGTTACTGCTTACGCCGATATGCAGCGAGCCGCCGGCTGGATTCCCGCGGCGGTCCTCACCCGGCGTCACGGCAGTGACGACATCGCTAACACGCAGCTCCTCACCACTGACGAAAAGAAAATCCGTGAATTCCTCGATTGATCACCCTTCTTCTGCTCCACTCCCATCAAGCTCCAAGTCCGCGCCAGGCCTGACTCCACAGTTGTCCTTCGATCCGGCACTGTTCTACCTATCCAGGTACGGACTCGAAAACTCGAAAATCTTATTTAGGGCCTCTTTGTTCTCTGCTTTCCATTTTTAGATTGAGATCCTGGTTGGTGTTGAATTGTAGGTCCATAAGAGCCAGGAGACGGGGCAAATAATGAACTTGATGTTTGAATGGGTGGATGAAGGCTCCGTGTTGAAGGTTGATATGCCTGTTGTCTTCAAGGGAGAGGATGCCTGCCCTGATTTGAAAAAAGGTTTGAGCTTTCTCTGGTAATTCTAGGTTTTCTCAGGTCATTTTTCTGCGCTTAGTTGTTCTTTACTTGACATTTCTTGATGGATCCTATTAGACACAGTAACTGCAGTCACCACTGATTTATAGTTAGGTTGACATGTTTAAGATCAGTATGGATATCGAAAGGAAGATGGTATTTTTCTCTGAGACATTGTTTTATGGTTTCTTTGAACTCTGCCTTGCCCACTACAATGACACCTTATGCCATTAATTCGCATTCTGATGCCAAATTCTTGCGTATCAAGTGACAGTCTGCTCTCTTCCTTCTTGCTTTAACTCCAAATGTAGACATTTGTTCATTTTTTTAATTAGAATAAACATATTATGACCAATGGAAACCAATTGAGCAGGGAAAGAAAAATGTGCCATATCATAACAAATACAAATAGATGCATATGAAAAGTAAGGACCAATTTAGATACATATCCAAAATAATATTCTCTTCAGCTATTGATAACTGCATGAGAAGAACCAGATTTGGGATGGTTATTGAGTTCTTGTTCTGCCTATACTTGTGTACTAGGCTACCACATAACGACTGGATAGCTATACAAACAAAAAAAAAGACCCAATTTGGCAGTAGTTCCACTAATTTCATCTTATGATAAATTGTTATAAAATATCTCCCCAATTAGAAATGTCCAAATAACGTTGTGATTGTTAATTATGCACGAAGTAGTACATTTTCCCTAGTTGAGGGTTAACTTGTAGTGGCTAGACCACTGTGAGTATACTTTATTTTAAAGTAAACACTATTTCCTTGCTGATCTGTTAAAGTCAGATTAAGTGTCAAAAAATATGGTTCGAGAACAGGATTGTATGAGTCAGCTGTATTATACTGTGAAATCTTGATTACGATTGAAGATTTGGTGAAAAAACAATAAGACAATAGCTAACTCAGACACTTATAGGTGTTTCAGCTCAAAGATCAATTTACTTGACAATATCAAGACTGAAGTAAATACAGTCAGCATGGACGAAGAGCAATAAAAGGTTTTTTTAAAAGCTTTTCCTAGATCTCTTCTGATTAATTGTCTCATGAAAAAGATATGTGGTTTAAATCATAGTTAAAAAAAATGTCGTCTATCGGTATCAGAATTGGGTGGTCCGAAAAATACAAGTATTGACCATATCATATTGGTAGGACTGATGGAATTTGAATCATTGGGAAAATAAAAAAGTAAAAAATCAAATAATTTAACATAAATGATTATAAAATGATGTTTAATCATTATAAAAATACATATCATGTAGCATAATAGCACAATATAATAATAGAATCAATTAATTGGATTAGTTGTATTATTAGTGAATTGATATTATTGCTATTGTTAGGTGAACAATATCATATTTTTAATGTCATTATATTATTAAATCCAAAATATATGTTTTAGATTATTTGTGGATATTGTATCATACTTAGCAATATAGAATCAATAGTTGGCATCATCGCATTTATTAATATAAGGTTATTAAATAATGTTAGTTTGACAAGATTATCAATGATCAATTTAGTTTGACAGTCTATTTCATAATTTCTGCTAAAAGTTGGGAATCTGTTCAACTAGCAGCCCCCTGCCACCCGTCCCAAGGTTGCGGCGAGAGGAAGGTAAATCACGGAGGAGACTATGTCCCTTGACACGATGACAAAGCAGTGGGGGAGGGACATCTGAACCCAGGGGAATTTTAGACCCCACTCCGGAATCGACCCCAACCCATATGCTAAGCAACCACACTGCCTTACCATCGCGTCATCCCCGTGGGGATATCTATTTCATAATTTCTGATTCATGATTGGATGTGCTTTCAATCAATTTAATTTGCTTTTTCATGGAGTTACTCTTTTTAAGGTAACTACTTTGAATCTCTACTTCCTCGAAACTTTACCATTAATCTATATGAGATAAATGGATTGGATTTTGCCTATACCGATCCAACATGGCTAATCTATATCCGGTGTCAACTGATTTTGACAACTATGGCTTGAATATTAATTCATGAAGCTAATGGATATGACTTGAACATTTAATATTAGTTAACTATAACCTTATTGATTGAGTCGACGGTAAATACAATTTGTAAGGTTAAGTTCCAAAGCTCCGACCATTGTGTTGTTGGGTTACGGCCGATGCATAGATGTGTTTTTGTCATTTCACAAACGAACGCAGTGAAAGAAAAACGTAATAATTTTCTAAATTATTACAACACTCACACCCATACATGCAAGATTACAACACGTACGGATATATCTGTCAAATAAAATTTTACAAACAACAAGAATAAAATAAATTTTACTCTAGGTATACCTTTCGAATGATGGCGAGTCGGAAGGGCATAAACCATACGATGCTCGCGGAGCTTCATCTCTACTCGTATCCATGCCGAATCTTCGAAGGGACGACTTCTCAAAGCAATGAGTTTGACCTTCTCTTCGCTACTAGACGAAGCAAGAAAGTCGGATGATCGGAGAGGAATCGCCGACTCGTTTTGCGACACAAACGAGTCCTCGAACAACCTTCATAAGGTTACCGATTCGTGTCGGAATTTTCCACTGTTTTTGAAGCTTCAATAAGCGACAATAATAACCCTAAAACTTAGAGTGGTCGACCTCTAAAGAGGTAGAAACAACCCTTATTTCCTTGATGGTTGACGGAACACCAAATCCTAATTCTCCTAGGTTCGGCCAAGGGCACAAAGGAAGAAACCTTTGTTCCAAACCTTGGCCGAATGATCAATCCACCTCAAGGAAGACTTGGCCGGAGTTCACCACTTCCTTGGGGAGGAGTTGGCCGGACCTAAACAAGAGGGAGTCTTGCTAGGGTCGGCGGCAAAGAAGAAGAAAGAGAGTAGAGAGTTCGGCTAGGTTGAGAAAGAGGGTCTTAAGGACTTCTATTCATTAGGTTTAGCCTTTATAACCTTTTATATAGGCACTAATCCTAATGGATTATAGGTTAGTGGATCAAATCCCTAAGCTCATAACCATTAAGGTTTAATCTCATCCATTAAACCTTAATTGAGCCCTTAACCAAAAGAGAACCCTTTTAATTAAAACCAAATGGGTTTGGTTTATAACTAAACCTTTTAAGGCCCAACCCGTCTTCTTAAGACGTGCTCCTTTCGCGTTTCCGACTTGACAAATATTTCTATATTTGTCATGTGTTTAGTCCAACCAAACTTGATCTCTCTTGATCTTGAGAATTCAATTCTTAAACTCGTTTTAAGTCTCTTTGAATGATTCGTAGTGCATGTGACTTAATAGGTTCTCGGTTGATGTTGGTCGTTCATAACTAACCATTAATTATGAAACGATCATGAGTGACACCTAGTAGTACATCATGATACCCAATTAATCGAAAAATCAACGATTGATCTTGGAACCATTTTCGAACCCTTCAGCAACTACAGTGAATTGTGTCTCATTCCTTTCGCTCATCTTATACCCACTTGGTTCATGACATGGTCTATGTGTCAGCCCCCACTAGGCTGACTATGTCACACCTAGCCCAAGTCTTACTTCCTAGTCCAGTGGATTCTAATTACTTCGACATGTATCGAAGAGTACCATACTCTTGATATGCAATGCTTTGGCCAAAGACTTTGAGTAACAATCCTGACGAGTGATCATAGGGTATACATCTCCTCGCAAGGAGTGGTGAATCCTTTGTTGGTTATTCAATCACCTTCAGACACTTCGACTTATACCCAATCATCTCGTACCCACACCTCCGTAGAGATGTATCGACTAAAATGTTAAAGTATAAGTCTCCATGACCAAGATGACTTGAATATCTCAAGTGGAAGGAAACTCGCACTCGAGCTGCCATAAGAGCTTCATTGACATATCTTATATGCAGAGAACCATGTGAAGTCTTACAACAGGTCACTCCAATGAACTAGTTACCATAACTAGCATCCACGTTTAACTCTTGACATCTCAATGTCTCCAGCCAGTGAGGAGCAGCTATTTGGATAAACCAAGGAGCATAACCCATGCTAGTCTCCCAGAATCGATGATGTCCGAACTCATCAATTCATCGACTAGGAATTATTTCAATACATTCATAATTACACATGTAGAGATACTCACTAGTTGTGATCCAATCACAAGTTCTCTCATGCTATGAATCGTATCGCGGACATTTAGTAAATAAGTTTAAGATTCAATCAAACACATGACATGTGCACTCAAATAGTGAAATCTTTATTTATCAAATAAATAGTACAATCATAAGGTGATTGTTGGACACTTCTCAAACATAATAGACTCCCACTTAGCCTAAAGTCAATCACCATATTATCCAATACCATAGTCCTTGACGTGACTCTCAAACTTACTTTGTGAGAGAGCTTTTGTCAAAGGATCCGCTAGGTTCATTTCTGTGGAAATCTTCTTGATTTATATTTCTTTCCTACTGATGATTTCTCTGATAAGATGATATCGCCGAAGCACGTGTTTGGATCGTTGGTGAGACCTGAGTTCCTTTGCTTGTGCAATAGCTCCAGTGTTGTCGTAGTAAACTGGTAATGCTTCAACAATGGACGGAACCACTCCAAGTTCGGAGATGAACTTCTTGATCCAAATTGTCTCCTTTGCTGCTTTAGAAGCTGCAATGTATTCTACCTCCGTGGTAGAATCGACAATTGTGTCTTGTTTGGAACTTTTCTAACTCACTGCACCACCATTCAGTGTGAATATGTACCCAGACTGTGACTTAGAGTCATCCTTGTCGGTCTGAAAGCTGGCATCCGTATACCCACGTGTAACCATATCACCTTTTCCATATACCAAGAACATATCCTTAGTTTTTCTCAAGTACTTAATGATTGCCTTGACAGTCACCCAATGATCCATTTCTGGATCAGACTGGTATCTGCTCGTAATACTCAGAGCATATGATACGTCGGGCCTTGTACATAACATAATATACATAATAAATCATATTGCAGAAACATAAGAAATCTTATTCATGCAAATCCTCTCATCTTCTATGCGAGGACACATAAACTTTGAAAGGTGAATCTCATGTTGCATGGGTATATAACCTTTCTTGGATTCAGACATGCTAAACCGCTTTAGCACTCTGTCTATATATGTAGACTGCGAAAGACCAAGCAACCTTTTCGATCTATCTCTATAGACCTTAATCCCGAGGATGTAGGTCGCTTCTCTCATGTCTTTCATGGAGAACATTTTAGATAATCAACCTTTGACTTACTGTAAGATAGGTATATCGTTTCCTATGAGTAATATGTCATCGACATATAATACTAGTAATACGATCGCACTCCCACTAACCCTCTTGTACACACAAGGTTTGTCAGGATTTTGTGAAAAATCAAACTCTTTGATTGCCTCATCAAAATAGATATTCCAACTCCTGAATGCTTACTTCAGTCCATAAATGGACCGTTGAAGCTTGCATACTTTGGTTTTGTCAACCAATATGAAACCTTCGGATTGTATCATATACACATCCTCATGCAGGTTTCAATTAAGGAAAGCTATTTTTACGTCCATCTGTCATATCTTATAATCATAATGAGCTGCTATGACCAAAAGTATCCGAACGGATTTAAGCATGACAACTGGTGAGAAGATATCGTCATAGTCAACACCTTGCTTTTGACAATAACCTTTTGCCACCAATCTAGCTTTATAGGTAATCACATTACCATCTATGTCAATTTTCTTCTTGAAAATCCACTTGCACCCAATAGGCGTGATGCCTTCAGGTGAATCCACCAAGTTCCAAACTTGGTTTTCATACATGGAATTCATTTTCGACTTCATGGCTACTAGTCATTTATCCCTTTCTAAACTTTTCAGAACTTCGAAACTAGTAGGTTCCTCATCTTTAATGAGTAACACATTATTAGATTCACTTACGAGAAATTCATATCTCTCAGGAATCTTATGCGACTTACCAGATCTGCGAAGAGGTGGTGTAACGATAGATTTAGTCATTATCTCATCATCATGAATAATCAATTGTGGTTCCGGTATAGACATCTCTTTAGTGTCTATTGGAGTTTCTTGAACTTCTTCATGTTCAACCTGACTCCCACTATTTTCTTGCAAGAGAAATTCTTTCTATAGAAATACAACATTTCTTGAAATAAACATCTTTTGTTCTAAGGGATGATAGAATTAGTAATCTCTCATTTCCTTAGGGTATCCAATAAATAGAAACTTATCAGATTTAGCATCCAGCTTGTTTGATGTAGTCCTCTTCACATAAGCAGGACATCCCCATGTCTTCGAATAAGACAATTGGGGTTTCTTACCAGTCTATATACGATATGGAGTAGCAGAGATTGCCTTGGTTGGGACTCTATTCAGCAAGTGTGTAAAATACCACAGGAAATAATAATAATAATAATAATATCATTGGATAAAAATTAGGTTGGTGATGCCTGGTTAGGGATTTACTTAGACCTAACCTAGATTTAAATCGTATGGGTTTAATTGAAGGGATCTTGGGGCAAATTAATCTAGGTTTAATTGAACCTAGGATTAGTCTTATTGGATTTAAACCCTACCCATTTTCAAACCCGACCCGTATACTTGATCCGCTTCTTCCCTTAAATCCCAAGCCCAATCGTGATTTCCTCGTGTGATCTTCTTCCGTTTCTTTTCCTCACTGCAGAATCTTCATCTTTCGTGCATTTTCTCAGCCGCCTCCTCTTAATGCCGAGCCGTTCTCCTTCCTCGTCGTCCAACAGTTTCCCCGAGCCGTTCTCCTTCCCTTTCTCCTTCGGTTTCCGATTTCTTCCTTTCGCGACTCATCCCTGCAACTTCTCACCATAACTCCTTCTCGCTACGACTTCCGACTCCTCCCTACTCCTTCATTCCCTTTGCGATCCAGCGTCTGTCGACGCTCTCTTGGTGGGAGTTCCGACCGGAGGGAGGGTCACTGAGCGGCCTCTTTCGTCTTCTCTAGTTGCGTCTTCCGACGTCTCTTTGCTCTTTTGTTTCCTCCACAATCCAGCGACTGCCGGCGCCTTTTTCGGTGGGAGCACCAGCTGGAGGGAGGAGCGCAGATCGAGCTTCAGTGGGTGTGGTCCGGGTGAGTGCTTAGTGGAGCCAAGGATCGACAGTGGCATCGTCCTGCTTGAGTGTGAGCTGTCTTGGCAGATCGCCGTCGGAGCTAGGTAAGCTGTCGACCTTCTCCTTGATCCTGGACGAGATCTATACCTAGTTGTGGATTTCCTCATTCTAGCTTGGATCTATGGTTTGATAGTGGTCTTGTGACGGTGAATAGGAAATTACCGCGGAAGTTAGGGCAACGGCTGGTATTGGGTTTTCCAACGAACAGGGCAGAGTTGGGGAAATCTCTGCCGGTGGGGTCTCAAGTGCGGGTAAGCTTGATCTAGCCTCTCTCTTTTAGCTGTGAATTTGCTAGATTTTGGATTGTGTGATTCGAGGGTGGATTTCCCTTCAGTGGTGCGGCTATGAGTGAGAGAAGAGTGCTCAATTGGGCTGTTCCGGTGAATGGAGCAAGCTGTGATGGTTGTGAAAGAGCTGTGAATGATGCTCTTGGCAAGGAAAGGGCTGATGTTGGTGAAATTGTGAGTTGTGAGGGTTGTGGTGGATGGATTTGTGAAGAAAGGAGTATATTGATCTATAGTTGGTTGGGCTGTTGAATTCGGTGTTGATAAATGCGTGTGTGATGATAAATTTATTCTGTAATTGTGTATGAAGTTGAATGTTGTAGGTTAGCATATTCGCTAATTGAAAACAGTGGGTTTAATTATGGTATTAACTGTACAAGTTGAGGGTCTAATGTGAAGGTTGGTTATAGTGAATCGGCCTTGGATAATTGGGGGTTTCTAATTCGTATTCGTTAAAGGATATGAATATAAGAACGACGTAGTAGTTAATTTGTATATTGTCGTGTACTTGCACTTAACCATAATATTTGATATGTGCAGGACGTGGATACAAGACAGGGTTGCGGTCGTGAAGACATTTATCTTGAGTGTTATATCAGGTGGGTAATTTCCTACCCTGGTCAAGTAGTTATTGATGCATGCAGATTTAGATATACGATCATCTTATATGATCATATTACCTTGACTCCGTTCTTATTTATTCTTGTGCTTGATACTTTGTCTTTGGCTTATTATGCTCTATTGCTGTTATCATATTTTCCTTCATCATGATTAGGAGTTACATATGTGATGTAAGTAAACCTAGAATTGCTTAGTTATGTGCAAATAGTGAAGTACGGATGACGACCTGATTTGTAAATTGGGCAAAAGGTCATCCATGGGTAGGTAATGTTCTGAACGTAGGGTTGATTCCAATACCCTTAGGTTGCATGTTTACTACCGATCATGTATTGTGTAAATGTCAGGTGAATTGTGCTTAGTGTGTCGCTACGGATCGATGGTCCTAGCTTGTTATGATCAGTTGAGTATGATTCTCTGCAGGATAGAGAGTGCGTTGATCAGATTGGTATAACTCTCTGTAGAATAGAGTCTGTGGTGGATGTCTATATGTGTGACTGTGCATTCATGTCATTTGCATGCATGTTGGCGACGTGGTCTCCTTTATGGTTGAGAGGGTCGTCAGTCATCCTACCTCCACAGTTACTCATAGGAGGAGTAACCAGTGTAAGGGAAGAGCATTTGTGGTGCTGCACTCTACCACTATAGACGGTGGTAGTTGGATTTGCAT
This sequence comes from Wurfbainia villosa, assembly GCA_025175895.1. Classification (NCBI taxonomy): domain Eukaryota; kingdom Viridiplantae; phylum Streptophyta; class Magnoliopsida; order Zingiberales; family Zingiberaceae; genus Wurfbainia; species Wurfbainia villosa. The sequence goes on from CM045997.1 coordinate 12,590,789, forward strand.
GTCGTTGTCATGCGTGTATGACACTCAACCACTCATGGGTAGTGACTGTCGGAGTGGCCAATAGCAGGGACCCCCGTCGAGTAGCTTGCTCTTTACGCTTATATGCTACTCGATCATTCTGCCCACTCGGCTACTCGAGAGTAGTGATTGATGTTGAGTTGGGACAGTTATCATGTCGAGCCATCGAAGCCACACTGGGGTCGTGGTAGCTTTAGGGTGAGCCGGCATTACCATGCTTGTTGCATTGCCGTGACTTATGACATTTTGCATATTGTCATATATATACATATATGCATGTATATATATATATATATATGGATGATTGTGATTAGCATATATATAGATTCAGTCTATATGTATGCTTACTGTGATGTTGCATTTGTTTGTACTATGTTTGCTGCATTTGTTTGTACATCATCATACATGCTACTGCATCTCTATATGATAGTGTATGAGATACCGCATATGAGTTGGTTAGACTATTGCATTCTTTGACCAGTATTCATGATGTAGTATTAGTTAGACCAAATTTCCTGTTATATATTGTGGATATATGCTCAGGTTGGATAGGTGTAGCATAGCAAGCTTTTAGATATGTTTGTATTTTACGATGTTCATTTTTCTTAGAAGGTATATGCATATATATGTTTATTATGCTAGTGTTTACCTTGTGTACATGAATATTGTTGAATTACATGTGATATTTGATATATACATGTTTTTCCTATTACCGCTGAGTTATACTCACCACCATGAATCATGGGTTTTCTATCGCCCAGGTAACAGGTAGAAGTCTTCGTGACGGCTTGGAGCATCGCCAGCGATCCATCCCATCTCATTTTCCGAGCCTCCCGTGGATTTTGGTTTTCTTTTGTGGACTTCAGTTGTGTTTGAAGTTTTATGTACTGTTTGGTATTGTGGACATGTTTTGTGGGTGTACACCCGTGTTTGTTCGGATTTAATGTTAGTATTGGTTGTTGAATGTTTGTTATTATGTTGTGATGTCTTTCGCTGTTGTTTTGAGTTAGATTTGTTATTATATTGTGATTGTGGGCCTAAGGGCCTTGTATTAATAGGATATGTTGTCACGTACAGGGGAGATGTCGTCCATTTGCTTTTCGGCTCGGCATACTCTCGGGGCGTGACAACTTTATTGGTATCAGAGCCCTAGGTTCTGCGATGTCATACAATGATTTTATTTTTGAGTCTTAGATTCTCGGGAGTCGATTTATTTTTTTTTTGGATTTTGGTTTCCTAAGATGAGATGGACAGCGGTATGAACTCCGAGCAGCACGAAGTAAGAATTCCTGATAACTTATACTTTAGTTAGGTACTTATCTAGACTTGTTCAACGTGTGTATACAGTCAGAGTTATGGCACCTGTGCAGACTCATAGTCGAGGTCGTCCATCCAGGCGATCAGCCAGAGTGGTGGGACAAGATATGGTTACGACTGAGCCAACTACTCAAGCACAACCTCAGCATGCCCCTATTGATGGTACGGAGCCTCAGAATTCGGATATACTATCGACTAGGCCAGTACCTACGGAGTCCAGTTGGCTCAATGATAAAGCACGAATACTCGTATTAGCACATTCAACCAAGGATAAATTTACCTTGTTCCGAGGGGAGTCCGATCCATGGATTGCCCGTGCTTGGCTAGAAAATTTGGAGGACACTTTCGAGTACATAGACTGTACGGACGATGAGAAGGTGGTCCTTGCTGCGTATCACCTTAGAGATCAGGCTATTACTTGGTGGAAAATGCAGAAGACCCTACTCAAGGAGCATGGGATTACTTGGGCAGTCTTTCGAGATGCTTTCTGGAGACAGTACTTTCCCTCAGCATTTTCTACGGCACGTCGTCAAGAATTCCTGAGCCTGAAGCAAGGTGACCGTTCTGTCATGGAATATAATACAGAGTTTACCAGACTTGCAGAGTTCTGCCCTCATCTGGTAGCACAGGATGCAGATCGGATGTTTCAGTTCACACAGGGCTTAGCTGCTTATATTCGAGTCAGGATGTCAGGATCTTCTATTGCCTCTTACAGGGAGGCATTGGACTGGGCCATCTGTATTGAAATGACTTCCCAATAGATTTCTAAGGAAAAGGATATCGAGAAGCAGATGTCCCAGAGTAAGCAGCAAAAGCAAAATTCAAAGAATCAGACTCAGAAGAAGCAGGATCAGAAGGGAAATACTCGAGGCACTACAGAGGGATCATCTAGGGCGAAAAAATGGAAGCGTCCAGTTTCTGAACAGGCTGGAGGTTCTCAGAAGAATCGTAAGAGTCAGAACAAAATTGGATGTTATAGATGCGGATCTGGAAGTCATAGAGCTCCAGACTGCCCTTTGGAGCAGTCTGTTTGCTATTATTGCAAGCAACCTGGACATACCAGTCGAGAGTGTACATTGAGAACATAGTTAGAGTTTTCTGATAGCTCTAACAAGGGAAGAAAGTCCAACCAGCAGCGACAATAGAGGACAGCACCGCGGACGCAGTCTTATGGTCAGAGGCAGCCAGTACCTTCGCAGGCACAATTGTATCAGATATAGGGGGGTGCCCCTTCAGTGATGCCGACAGCTATTCAGTATCCTACATCTCCAGTAATCTACTATCCAGGGGTACCTGCATCGCCGATGTTACCAACCAACTCTCAGTGTTATCTTATGCATGCACCAGCGACTCAGTCTCCAGTACCTCAGAGTCAGACTCAGCCTGAGTGGAGGCACACTACTACTTTGTCAGGGATGCAACCAACAAATATGGAGATTGGACGGGTTTATGCCATCACCAAAGATGAGGCACAGCGGGCTAAGGGATCAGTCATATGGGGTATAGTTTCAGTTTATTCTATATACGTTGATACTTTGATTGATACCGGTAGTTCACATTCATTCGTATCTAGAATATTTCTGGATAGAGTTGGAAGGATCTCGATGGTTCGTTCTTGTGGGTTAGCAGTATCCTTGCCATCAAGAGAGGTGCTAACTAGCCACCAAGAAATCAAAGGTTGCCTATTAGATTTTGACAGGCATATCCTTACGGTGGACCTCCAGGTGTCAGAGATGGTGGAATTTGATATCATCCTCGGTATGGACTGGTTGACCACTTATTACGCCACAGTGGATTGCAGAGTGAGAATAGTGACTTTTTGACCACTGGATCAACCTGCATGGAAATTTGTTGGCACTAGAGATGATAGGCTATCCATTATATCGGCTTTATAGGCTCAGAAGTTATTGGCCCAGGGTTGTCAGGATTATTTACTATCTCTAGTCAAAGTTGAGAACGAAGGACTACCACCCCTCTCTGATGTATGGGTAGTCCGAGAGTATCCGGACGTGTTTCCCAAAGAACTTCCAGGCTTGCCACCTCTTAGGCAAGTGGAATTTGCGATAGAAGTGATTCCATGAACCACACCAATATCGAAACTGCCTTATCGGATAGCGCCAAAAGAATTGAATGAACTTAAAGTGCAACTACGGGAGCTATTGGATAATGGATTCATTCGCCCTAGTGTTTCACCATGGGGAGTTCCGATACTTTTTGTCAAAAAGAAGGATGAATCGTTGTGGTTATGTATTGACTATCGGCGACTGAATGCAGTCACAGTTAAGAACAAATATCCACTGCCAAGGATAGAGGATTTGTTTGATCAACTTAAGGATATATGTGTGTATTCTAAAATTGATCTGCGCTCAGGATATCATCAGCTTCGAATAAGAGATGAGGATGTTTAGAAAACAACGTTCCGCACCCGTTATGGGCATTACAAGTTTCTAGTGATGCCTTTTGGTCTCACGAATACTCTAGCTGCATTTATGGACTTGATGAACTGAGTATTCTTGAGGTATAGATCAGTTTGTGATAGTGTTCATCGATGATATATTGATTTATTCTCAGTCTGAGGAGGAGCATGAACAACATCTTCGGATAGTATTGGAGACATTGCGACGGGAGCAGCTGTATGCCAAGTTTAGTAAATGTGCCTTCTGGCTATCCTCTGTGAGTTTTCTTGGACACGTGGTGTCTAGCAGAGGTATTTCAGTAGATCCCCAAAAGATTGAGGCGATTAGCAGTTGAAAGCAGCCAAAATCAGCTCAAGAGGTCCGTAGTTTCCTTGGTCTGGCCGGGTATTATCGGAGATTCATGGAGGGATTCTTGAGTATTGTCATGCCACTCACTCGTCTGACCCGGAAAGGGGTCAAGTTCACCTGGTCAGAGGCTTGTTAAACTAGTTTCTAGGAGCTCAAGCGACGACTAGTTTCCACACCAGTCTTAGTGATTCCTTCTGGTGTTGATGGGATGGTTCTATATACGGATGCTTCTATCCAAGGGTTGGGTGCAGTTCTGATGCAGTCCAACCGTGTAGTATCTTATGCCTCCCGTCAACTAAAGGATCGTGAAAGAAATTATTCAGTGCACGATTTGGAGTTGGCAGCCATCATTTTCGCATTGAAGATATGGAGGCACTACTTATATGGAATTACATTTGAGATCTACACAGACTATAAAAGTCTGAAGTATCTGTTCACACAGAAAGAATTGAACCTGAGACAGAGACAGTGGATGGAATATCTGAAGGATTACGACTGCACCATCCATTATCATCCGGGAAAAGCTAATGTGGTAGCAGATGCACTGAGTAGGAAGTCTCGTGGAATTTTGGCCAGTCATCTGACAGCAGTTACTGATCTAGTTCGACAGTTCTCAGAGCTGGGATTGTCTGAACACGGTCAAACATCCCGGGGGAGTGTTAGTATCTATGGTTGCCCAGTCCACAATTGCTGAGAAGATCAAGGAAGTGCAAGTTAGTGATCAGCATCTGCAGTTCTTGCGCAGCACAATGGACTCAGAATGACAGACAGATTTATCGAGTGACGAGAATGGAGTACTTCGTTTTCGGGGACGATTATGTGTTCCGGACACGCATCCAGTTAAGGAAGAGTTGCTACGGGAAGCACATCATTCAAGATTTGTTATACATCCTGGCGGTACTCGGATGTACCGAGATTTGAAACGCTCATACTGGTGGAACAGTATGAAAAGAGATATTGCAGACTTTGTTGTACGATGTTTAGTATGCCAGCAAGTGAAGGCTGAACATCAGAAGCCCACTGGATTGTTACAAGAAATTCCGATCCCGGAATGGAAGTGGGAGCATATCACGATGAATTTCGTTACGGGATTGCCTAGAACTCGTAAAGGTCATGATGCGATTTGGGTGATCGTGGATCAATTAACCAAATCCGCCCACTTCCTTCCTATTCGCGGGACAGACTCATTAGATCGTCTGGCAGAGTTATATTGCCGAGAGATTATCAGATTGCATGGAGTGCCTTTGAGTATTATATCTGATAGAGACCCACGATTCACCTCGAGATTGGTCAGGCACAAGAGCTTCAACTCGACTGCGTTCCATCCAGCAGATGGACCTAAGCCGCAACCATCTGGACATTGGAGGACTTATTGAGATCGTGTGTTATGGATTTCGGAGGCAGTTGAGAGGACCACGTTCATTTAGTGGAATTTGCCTATAACAACAGCTACCACTCTTCTATTCAGATGGCTCCTTTTGAGGCATTATACGACAGACCCTGTAGATCTCCTATGTTGTGGGAGGAGGTTGGGGAGCGACAGTTGTTGGGGCCACAGAGCATTCAACATGATACAGAGTTGGTACAGGTCATCAGACGACGGTTATCTGAGGCATAAGATCGACAGAAGAGTTATACGGATCAGAGGCGAAGACCTCTGGAATTCTCAGTCGGGGACCATGTATTCCTACGAGTTTCACCCACCAAAGGAGTCAAGAGATTTGGGTTGAAAGGAAAATTAGCTTCACGCTACATTGGTCCATTTGAGATATTGGAGCGAATTTGAGGTGTAGCTTACCGAGTGGCTTTACCTCCGACACTTGCGGGTGTTCACAACATATTTCATATTTCTATGCTGAGGAAATACGTGCCGCTTTCTGACCATGTTCTGAAAGAGGTTCCAATTCCACTCCAGGCGAATATGACTTATGAGGAGATTCCAGTGCGGATTCTTGGTCGCAAGGAGCGACAATTGCGGAACAAAATCATTCGACTCGTAAAGGTTGGATGACAACATCATACTGATGAGGAGGTTACCTGGGAGCTGGAAGATAGTATCCGAGCTCGATACCCTCATCTGTTTACCTGAGGTATATGGTCATTTCGGGAATTTGCTTGATTTAATTTTTGCATTTAAGTAGGAAATTTGGAGACAAAATTTTATTAAGTGGGGGGAAAATGTAAAATACCACATGAACAATAATAATAATAATAATAATATCGTTGGATAAAAATTAGGTTGATGATGCCTGGTTAGGGATTTACTTAGACCTAACCTAGATTTAAATCGTATGAGTTTAATTGAAGGGAGCTTGGGGCAAATTAATCTAGGTTTAATTGAACCTAGGATTAGTCTTATTGGATTTAAACCCTATCCATTTTCAAACCCGACCCGTATACCCGATCCACTTCTTCCCTTAAATCCCAAGCCCAATCGCGATTTCCTCGCGCAATCTTCTTCCATTTCTTTTCCTCACCGCAGAATCTTCATCTTCCGTGCGTTTTCTCAGCTGCCTACTCTTAATGCCGAGCCGTTCTCCTTCCTCGTCGTCCAACAGTTTCCCCGAGCGAATGACTGCGATTCCCTTTCTCCTTCGATTTCCAATTTCTTCCTTCCGCGACTCATCCTCGCAACTTCTCACCGTAACTCCTTCTCGCTACGACTTCCAACTCCTCCCTGCTCCTTCGTTCCCTCTGCGATCCAGCGTCTGTCGATGCTCTCTTGGTGGGAGTTCCGACCGAAGGGAGGGTCACCGAGCAGCCTCTTTCGTCTTCTCTAGTTGTGTTTTCTGACGTCTCTATGCTCTTTTGTTTCCTCCATGATCCAACGACTGCCGACACTTTTTTGGTAGGATAATCGGCTAGAGGGAGGAGCGCAGACCGAGCTTCAGTGGGTGTGGTCTGGGTGAGTGCTTAGTGCGGCTGTGAGTGAGAGAAGAGTACTCAATTGGCTGTTCCGATGAATGGAGCAGGCTGTGATGGCTGTGAAAGAGCTGTGAAGGATTCTCTTGGTAAGGAAAGGGCTGATGTTGGTGAAATTGTGAGTTGTGAGGGATGTGGTGGATGGATTTGTGAAGAAAGGAGTATATTGATCTATAGTTGGCTGGGCTGTTGAATTCGGTGTTGATAAATGTGTGTGATGATAAATCTATTCTGTAATTGTGTATGGAGTTGAATGTTGTAGGTTAGCATATTCGCTAATTGAAAACGGTGGATTTAATTATGGTATTAACTGTACAGGTTGAGGGTCTAATGTGAAGGTTGGTTATAGTGAATCGACCTTGGATAATTGGGGGTTTCTAATTCGTATTCATTAAAGGATATGAATATAATAACGACGTAGTAGTTAATTTGTATATTGTGGTGTGCTTGCACTTAACCATAATATTTGATATGTGTAGGACGTGGATACAAGACATGACCGCGGTCGTGAAGATATTTATCTCGAGCGTTATATCAGGTGGGTAATTTCCTACCCTGGTCAAGTAGTTATTGATGCATGCAGATTTAGATATATGATCATCTTATATGATCATATTACCTTGACTCTGCTCTTATTTATTCTTGTGCTTGATACTTTATCTTTGGCCTATTATGCTCTATTGCTGTTGTCATATTTTCCTTCATCATGATTAGGAGTTACAGATGTGATGTAAGTAAACCTAGAATTGCTTAGTTAAGTGCAAATAGTGAAGTACGGATGACGACCTAATTTGTAAATTGGGCAAAAGGTCATCCGTGGGTAGGTAATATCCTGAACGTATGGTTGATTCCAATACCCTTAGGTTGCATGTTTACTACCGATCATGTATTTTGTAAATGGTCAGGTGAATTGTGCTTAGTGTGTCACTACGGACCGATGGTCCTAGCTTGTTATGATCAGTTAAGTACGACTCTCTGCAGGATAGAGAGTGCGTTGATCAGATTGGTATGACTCTCTATAGAATAGAGAGTCTGTGGTGGATGTCTGTATGTGTGACTGTGCATTCATGTCATTTGCATGCATGCTGGCGACGTGGTCTCCCTTATGGTTGAGAGGGTCGTCAATCATCCTGCCTCCACGGTTACTCATAGGAGGAGTAATCAGTGTGAGGGCAGAGCATTTGTGGTGCCGCACTCTACCACTATAGACGGTGGCAGTTGGATTTGCATGTTGTTGTCCTGCGTGTATGACACTCGACCACTCATGGGTAGTGACTGTCGGAGTGGCCAACAGCAGGGACCCCCGTCGAGTAGCTTGCTCTTTACGCTTATATGTTACTCGATCATACTACCCACTCGGCCCCTCGAGAGTAGTGGTTGGTGTTGAGTTGGGACAGTTATCATGTCGAGCCACCGAGGCCACACTGGGGTCATGGTAGCTTTAGGGTGAGCCGGCATGACCATGCATTGCCGTGACTTATGACATTTTGCATATTGTCATATATATACATATATGCATGTATATATATATATATATATATGGATGATTGTGATTAGCATATATATAGTTGCAGTCTATATGTATGTTTACTGTGATGTTGTATTTATTTGTACTATGTTTGCTGTATTTGTTTGTACATCATCATATATGTTACTGCATCTGCTATATGATAGTGTATGAGATACCGCATATGAGTTGGTTAGACTATTGCATTATTTGACCAGTATTCATGATGTAGTATTAGTTAGACCAAATTTCCTGTTATATATTGTGGATATATGCTCAGGTTGGATAGGTGTAGCGTAGCAGGCTTTCAGGTATGTCTGCATTTTACGGTGTGCATTTTTCTTAGAAAGTATATACATATATATGTTTATTATGCTGGTATTTACCTGATGTACATGAATATTGTTGAATTACATGTGATATTTGATATATACATATTTTTTCTATTACCGCTGAGTTATACTCACCACCACGGACCTTGGGTTTTTCTATCGCCCGGGTAACAGGTAGAAGTCTTCGTGATGGCTTGGAGCATCGCCAGTGATCCATCCTATCTCATTTTCTGAGCCTCCTGTGGATTTTGGTTTTCTTTTGTGGACTTCAGTTGTGTTTGGAGTTTTATGTACTGTTTGGTATTGTGGACATGTTTTGTGGGTGTACACCCGTGTTTGTTCGGATTTGATGTTGGTATGGGTTGTTGAATGTTTGTTATTATGTTGTGATGTCTTCTGCTGTTGTTTTGAGTTAGATTTGTTATTATGTTGTGATTGTGGGCCCAAGGGCCTGGTATTAACAGGATATGTTGTCACGTACAAGGGAGATGTCGTCTGTTTGCTTTTCGACTCGGTATACTCTCGGGGCGTGACAAAGTGAATAGATCTCTAGAGTGTGTAGCCCTAAAAGGATTTGGGAAGGCTTGCATGATTCATCATCGATCTCACCATGTCCAACAAGGTTCGATTTTGCCTTTCAAATACACCATTATATTGCGGTGTATAAGGCATAGTCCATTGAGACAATATACCATTGTCTCTTAGATAATCCTAAAACTCTTGACTTAAGTATTCGCCACATCGATCGGATCGAAGTATCTTAATACTTTTACCAGGTTGTTTATCTACTTCATTTCTGAATTCTTTGAACTTTTCAAAGGCTTCAGATTTATATCTCATAAGATATACATACCCAAATCGTGAGTAATCGTCGATAAAGGTAATGAAGTAGCTGTAACCTCCTTGAGCATGAATTGACATTGGTCCACATACATCAGTATGTATAAAGACTAAGTAACTCTTTCACTGGCTTACCCTTTCCAGAAAAGGACAACTTTGTCATCTTGCCTTGTAAGCATGATTCACATGTATCAAATGATTCTAGAATTTCACTCTTATGTAACTCTGACATGCCCTTCTTGCTTATATGGCCAAGGCGACAATGCCATGTATAGGAGGTTAAATGTGTCACGCCCCGAAAGAGACCCCGTCAGACGAAAATCCGGCAGCATCTCCCATGTACGGGTGACAATCCCAATTTACATACAAGGCCTACACGACCACTATACATCGGTCAACACGATCGGAATCCAAACTCACACGCAGTTATATAATTTGGCCTCAAGCCATCAACCAAAATAAATGATAAACAGTCTACCATAAATCGACTTACCCCTTCTGCCATCTGGGCAGGAATACTCACCAAAATCCAATCAAACCAAAATCCGAATAAGGTCCATACGGACACCAAAAATCCAAATACAAAATCAATCTCCAAACCTATACATGTCCTCTAACCAAAATATCCAAACCATAAAGCAAATATCCAAAATAAAACATTCACGACGAGTGGGGGTCTGGCAGCTGCACTCTCCTGACAGCTTCATCCTGAAATAGATATAAATCAACGGGGTGAGTTCAAAGAACTCTACGGGTATAGTAGATATGCAAAGTAAGGTATAGCTAACAATAAAAATATCATGCCAGTACAGTCTCACATAAATAGGATATGAAAGCAAGAAATACAAAATGACTGTACTTACCTGAATCTCCTACCCTGATATAGGAGCATGTGCCTGACTAGAAGTAATAAAGTCCTGACCATATATAAACATGTATCCTGTATGCATGACAATCATATGCACATCCAAGGCATCAATAAAAAAAATGCAGCAAACACAATACAAATGCAATCCGTGCAAAGTGCATGTCGTGCCAATAACATGGTCACCCCTGACGCCAGTCAGCCGCCTCACACGCGATGGTGAAGCCGAGTGGGTAGGGCTATGACAACTATGCACTCTGTCATCACTGCTCCTGAGTGACCGAGTGGACAGGATGCTGTCGGAGTACACCTATCCTCCTGCCCCAAACATAGTGGGGGAGCTAAGCTCTCATCTCCCGGTGTCATAGGCCAGAGGAGGGATCCCTGCCCGCTACCACGCTGCCTCATCACTACCCATGAGCGGACCAGCGGAGCCTGACAGAGCAACTGCACACACCCTCCTGATGTACCACTAACCCATGAGTGGCAGTGTGTGCAGGCCATGTAACTAGCTGCGGGCTCAACAATAATGGAACCCCGTCCAGCCAGCATGCAATCATGCAAAAATGGTGCATGATACTAAAGCATGTAAATCCTACTCCAAACACCTATCCGAATAATATGTACAATCAATATGTACATATCCCTAATCCATGTACTATGATCCAAATCAAACAGGGAAATATAATCATATCCTATCACATGCATGTATCTAGTAGGCACCAAAAGCATACCAGGCATATAAACATGAAAAGTTATTGTAAGCTATCCTAACTAGCATATCAACTTGACTTAATCTAAAAGTTAAGTCAAAATACCCGCCTGAATATATATATCCGCAAGAATGAACCAAATCGTCACGACTGGGGACCTGCCTCGTGACCGAAACCTGCATAAAGCATGACTATAGTCAAGCACAAAAATACAATTCACCGACAAATCGAATAATTAATCGATTTCCTTCATAACCCTATTAACCCAAACCAATTTCCAATCCTTGTCCACAAATATCCATACAATTAATTTAGCCCAATTAATTCCAAATCAATTAACCTAATTCATCACTTACAAAAATATCCTCAAGATCAAACAATATCACCCAAATCCCATATCCTCCGAATACCATACCGATCAACCGAATAACACCGGAATCAATCCAAATCGACCAATCAAGCTCACCCGCCCTAGAAATTCCACCGACAGCCAATCCTTTCCCAAATTAGATCCCCAACTCAATTTACAGTGGCTCAAAGATTGTTCACAGCCAATCCTTGCACGACCACCTCCAACCCTAACCTCACACTCTCTCACCGGTACTGGTGAAACACCAACCCAAGCAATTCTCCAAACAGGAACATCCCAGCCAACTCAACAACTCGCTCACAGCGCCAAGAACCACTCCTAAATCCATCAACCCTCCCAATTTACTCCGTCACGAATACCTCTTGCGCCCTAAAATAGTTTACTCGACAAAACTCACCACACGATCAACTGCAAGGGGAAGGCTACGGCGACGGAGGCGAGTGAAGAAGGCGGTTGCAGGCGAAGAGAAGGCTCGGCAGTCCTGTGGCCACAACGGCCAGTGCGCGCGAAAGGGGAAAGAAATCGGCGGCCTCTCGTCGGCTGCTGCGGTCAGAGATGCGATCGCGGAGGGAGTTTACGGCGTCGGACGGCGAAGGGGAGCACGCACCGGGGCGGCGGTGGCGAGCTCGCGTTGGGCGGTGGTGGGCTGCCGACCGCAACGAGGAAAGGGGCACCGGCGAGAAGAAAGGCTGGCGTCGGGCGCGTGAAGGAACGGGCGACGCTCGAGGAAGAAGGGTGTCGCCGGCGAAGAAGAGGGCGCCGGCGGAAGTGGGCTCGCGAAAGGGAACTGCTGAAGGAGTCACGGCGCGGCGGGGGAAAAAGAAAGAAAATAGAAAAAAAAGAAATTAGGTATTCCGTGTATTTATCCCCTTTAAATAAACCCCTCTAAAGCCCGTTTACTTTATCCCCGTAAAAATCTCGTACAGAGTCCGTTTAATTCTAGAAAAATTCCTAAAATTCCCTAAAAATCTTGAAAAATTTTCAGGATTATTTCCTTAATTATTTGGCCATTTAATTTAATATTTTAAATTTTCCAGTATTTAACATTCTCCCTCACTAATAAAAATTTGGTCCCCAAATTTCCTACTCAGATGTACAACGAGTAAGAAATACCACAAGTACTAAAAATATACCTCACGTACCTTAAGTAAACAAGTGGGGGTATTGATCTCTGATCTTTTCTTCGAGCTCCCAAGTCGCCTCCTCGTCGGTGTGATGACTCCACCCGACCTTGACAAGTCGTACAACCTTGTTCCGCAACTGTCGTTCCTTGTAATCCAAAATCCGTACCGGAACCTCTACGTAAGTAGCATCAGGTTGAATGGAACCTGATACATCTGACAGAATATGTGTAGAATCTGGCACATACTTCCTCAGCATAGACACATGGAATACATCATGTATACTCGTCAAAGATGGTGGTAGCGCTAGACGATAAGCAACTGCTCCGATCCTCTCCAAAATCTCAAACGGACCACTATATCTAGGAGCTAGCTTACCACGGAGCCCAAATCTCTTCACCCCTTTCGTGAGTGAAACTTGCAGGAATACATGATCACCAATAGAGAACTCCAAAGGTCTCCGTCTACGATCTGCATAACTCTTCTGGCGATCCTGCGCCTCTGTCATCCTACGTCTGATGGTACAGACCAACTCTGCCTCATGCTGAGCTCTCTAGGGTCCTAGCAACTGGGCCTCCCCAACCTCCTCCCAGAGGGTGGGTGTACGACACGGTCTACCATACAATGCCTCATACGGGGCCATTTGGATAGCCGAATGATAACTGTTATTGTAGGCGAATTCCACTAATGGCAAATGATCCTCCCAGTTGCCTCCGAAATCTATAACACAAGACCTCAGCAAATCCTCTAGTGTCTGAATGGTCCGCCGATCGGCCCATCTGCTCGCGAATGGAATGCAGATTAAACCGGCCGTGTGCCTAAATCCCGCCATGCATCGCGTAACCTAGACGTAAATCGGGGATCTCTATCTGATATAATGCTCAAAGGAACACCATGCAATCTGATGATCTCCCGACAATATAGCTCTGCCAACCGATCCAGAGAGTCAGTCTTCCGAATCGATAAGAAGTGCGCGGATTTGGTTAGTCGATCTACGACTACCCAAATCGCGGCATGGCTTTGACGTGTCCTAGGCAATCCCATCACAAAATCCATAGTAATATGATCCCATTTCCACTCAGGAATAGGAATCCTCTGAAGTAATCCACCGTGGTCTCGTGCTCACACTTGACTCGCGACAAATCGTACATCTAGCTACAAAATCCGCGATGTCTTTCTTCATACCGTTCCACCAATACAAACGATTTAAATCTCGATACATGCGGGTTCTGCCTGGGTGGATCGCAAATCGAGAGCGATGAGCCTCCTGTAGTAACTCCTCCATAACCGGGTGAGGCTGAGGTACACATAATCGCCTCGAAATATATAATACCTCATCATCGCGGTGAACTCATCATTGGCCCGTGGTTATCCGACTACCAATGAATCAGAATGCCGACATCGCTCGAGCCTCCGGACTCTCGTCCGGATAGACGATCGAGCAACCATGGTAACTAGAACGCCTACTCGCTGGCCTCGCTTCCTCTAAGCTCAACTCAGAGAAACCCCGAATCAAATCCGCGACCAAAACTCGGAAGGAAGCTAAAGTCCCTGACTTCCGGCTAGGCGCCAAGAACCACATTGGCTTTCCGGGTGGTAGCCGATGGTACAATATAATCCTTCAGAACTCCATCCATCTCCTCTGCTTGAGATTGAGTTCCTTCTGTAAATGTATATTCGAGACTCTTATGAGAAGAATCTCAAACGTAATACCATATAAATGATGCCTCCAAATCTTCAAGGCATAGATAATAGCAAGAAACTCTAAATCATGAATCGGGTAGTTTTTCTCATGATCCTTCAACCGCGAAGCATAAGAAACTACCCCGCCATGTCCGATTAATATTGTTCCTAAACCTCAGAGACGACGGTATACGTAACTAAACCATCGCCTCGATGGCAATACCAAAATCGCCGACACCAATCTTCTTCAACTCTCGAAAACTAGTCTCGCACGCTTTGCCCACGCGGAACTTCACGCCTTCCCGTAAGGCGGTCAATGGCATAGCAATGCTCGAGAAGCCCTCAACGAACCGCTCGTAATAATCGCCAAACCTAGGAAATCGTGGAACCTCTCGAATCGATTTCTACCGCCTCCCAACCGTGACCTCGATCTTCTGGGGGTCAACTGAAATACCTCTACTCGAAACCACATGTCCTAGAAAACCGACTGAGTGTAACCAAAATGCGCACTTATTAAACTTCGCATAAAGCTGCTTCTGTCGAAGCCTATCTAGAACAAGACGAAGATGTTGCGCGTGTTCCTCCTCGGAACGAGAATAGACTAGAATGTCATCGATAAAAACAATGACGAACCGATCTAGGAAATCCATAAATTCACGGTTCATCAAATCCATGAATACCGCTGGAGCATTGGTAAGCCCAAATGGCATTACCAAAAACTCATAATGTCCATATCTGGTACGGAACGATGTCTTCTGAATGTCAGAATCTCTAACCCTTAATTGATGATATCCGGACCGCAGATCAATCTTAGAATAGATTGATATACCTCTGAGCTGATCAAACAAGTCCTCAATACGTGGTAGGGGATATTTATTTTTGATAGTGACAGCGTTCAACTGCTTGTAGTCGATGCACAGTCTCATCGAACCATCTTTCTTCTTCACGAAGAGAACCGGAGAACCCCAGGGTGATACACTAGGGTGAATAAAACCTCTGTCCAAAAGTTCCTGGAGCTGAACCTTTAACTCATCCAACTCTCTCGGGGCCATACGATAAGGAGCTTTCGATGTCGGCGCCGTCCCAGGTATTAACTCAATCATAAACTCCACTTGCCTTCTGGGAGGCAGACCCGGTAACTCCTCTGGAAAGACATCTGAATACTTTCGGACAATAGGGATGTCCGCGATCTGAGAGTTGCCACTGTCTTCTACATTAATCATAGATAATAGAAAACCCTAACAACCGTGCAATAAAAGCTTCTGAGCCTGAATCGCAGAAATGGTTGCTATACCGTCATCCCGGATGCCAGTGAAATCCCACGAGGGTTGGTTCGGAGGTCGAAATGTGACCACCCTCGTCGCACCCATCGGCATAATATGTACCAATCCATGCCAAGGATAATGTCGAACTCGACTATGTCCAGTACCAATAAATCTACAGTAAGAATGATGTTACCAAAATCTAAGGGACAACCTCGAACCTCCTGGGTAACATCCAATGTATCGCCAGATGGTAGGGAGACGACTAATCTCTGTGATCTAATAGCCGGTAGTCTACCAATCTCTCTCATAAATGTACGAGAAATAAACGAATGCGAACTACCAGTATCAACTAGTATAATAGCTGAAAATGCATAAAGTGAAATCGTACCGCGAAATACGGATTCGTTGGCTCGCTGCGCATCCTCTCTGTATCGCATGAATCCGCCTCCTCGGTGGCGGTGGAGGTGGTCTCACCGCAAAGGTGGTCAGGCTCGAGCCCGATCGATACAAGGCCGTACGGTGATAGGAAGGCCGTATAACTATGCGACTAGTATCACCGTTGCGTGGCCGATCTCGAACTAGGCGCGGCGCGGCCGACATCAGACGGTCGCTGCAATAATGGTACTGCATCAGCCGAGATCGATCCGCATCGCGGTTCTAAATCAACCTCGTGACACCGTGACGGCATCGTGTGTGCTCCTGTCCATGAATGCCATAGGCGACTCCTGCAGGGGGAGCGCCTCTGGGCGCGGCGGGTCCGCCGCTCGACTCTCGAGTCCTGCATCGACGCAACGGTCCTCCCTGAATAGAAACCCCGGAAGTCACATGCTGAGCCTTCAACGAACAATCTCGACTCATGTGTCCAGGCAGCTTGCAATAATAGCAAACTGACTGTCCCAAGGTGCAGGCTGAGACAATATGCTCTTTCGATCCACAACGAGTACAGTAGTGTTGGATCAATGTGGTTCGCTAGAGGGGGGGGGGGGGTGAATAGCGAAAGAAAAAACTTTTTCGAATTCGTTTCAAGACAAATATACGCAGCGGAAAGATAAACAAAACAAAAAGTAAAGGAGACAATAGAAACAAGATATTTACTTGGTTCGTAGCCGAAGGCTACTACTCCAAGGCCCTAGTGGTCCTTGACCACGCACGGAGGGCAAATCACTAAACAAACTCCTCCTCGTTGGAGGTAGGAGTTAATCGATACAAAAAAAAAACTTGAGGTAGAGGGACACTCCCCCTCTCCTCGTTACAATAGAAAAATAGCTTCGAAGAATGTAAATGAGCAACGACACTAAAATTAAAACCGACTTACAAAAATAAAGGAAATGAAACCTAGACGTCGGAGAAGAAGAAGCACGTTGTTGTCGGTAGCTTTGCGGAGACTTTTTGGAAGCTTAGAATTGTTGTCAAAACCCTAGGTTTGGCCCTCCTTTTATAGCCTTTGAGCCCCTTTTCGAGTGGGTCTTCAACCAATCACAAATGGACACCAAACCGCTTTGAGGTGGAGTGATAAGCCTTGACTCCTCGAATCTGATCATTGACCATCGATCGACCGATGGCCATCATCACGATCGAGGCGATCACCGATTGATGACCTTCAGCCGATCGATACACAGCAATGAGTCCTCCAAGCCGGCAATGATCGATGCTTGCTGCAAGTCAAAGTTAGCTCAATAAAAACATAATTTCGATGGTCGTCGACCATCCGATCTCGACCTAGACCATCTATAAGGTGTCTTTGGTTGGATCTATGCTTAAGATCATCCCCGTAAAGAGGATACGACCTTACTTACTCTCGCACACACGAGCTTACCTCGATACTTACGTGTCGCTTTTGCTTCCGGCCTTCCACTCGATTCCTTCGGCTCCCTCCGAAGTAACTCGAGTATCGCCCGACCACCGCGGCTTCCTCCGGGTGTCGCTAGCCTTCAGCTCTAGCTATATCAATCTTCTGCACACTCGATTCAGCTCGTGAGAAAACAAAATAGACTTAACTTTTGTGTCTTTGCTATAATCAAAACACAGGTTCGATTTCGGTGCCTCACTGCACCAACAAGTAGGTGTCACTAGTGGGCGGCCTCCGGCTCTGCTGAAAAGACCGGGAGGGCCCAGCTGAAGATCGTCCTGATTTCTGAGGCCGGCTAGATGCCCTGTAACGACTCGACCCGGCCGATCGTGGTAACTCTGCGATGTCCAAAGAGTCTGTGGTCACTGGTCCGACTGTGGTTCTTTCACCGCTTTCCTCTTCCTATCTGTATTAACTCTCTGTTGAGCCGACTCGATCAACAAAGCTCTATCCAACGCCTCTCGGTAGGAAGAACTACCAAATCCTGCCATCCTGACCTGTAGATGCCCATCTAGTCCCTGAACAAACTGCATCATTCGTGACCTATCCTCAGCAACTAACTCTGGACAAAACCTGGCTAACCGATTAAATTCTATATTATACTCCATCACTGAGCGATTATTCTGTCGAAGACTCAGAAAATCCTGACGTCGCATCATCTGATATGCCCGTGGGAAATACTGACTCTCAAAAGCCTCTCTAAATCTCGCCCAGGTAACCTGCTGCTCGCCAATAATCGAGCGTTGCATGTCCCACCAGATCTCGGCCTCGCCTCGTAAATGGAAGGCTGCCAACTCTACCTTCTCCCACTCGGAGCAGATCATATAGTAGAAGGTACGCTCCATCGTCTCGATCCAAGACTGAGCTACGATCGGATCAGTCTCTCCGCTGAATAAAGTGAACCGGCTTTTCATCGACTTCGCTAATCCTGGAATCCGAGCTCGTGCCGCAGCTACATCAGTAGGATAAGTAGGGGCCGATACTGAGTGAGGGACGACCGGCTCCACTAATGGGTCTGTCGAGTCTGTAGTAGCATGTCCTACTGGCGGGGGTGTCTGATGTGTAGCAGCAGGGTCTCCCGCTGGTACATCGGATGCCCCCGAAGCGGGTATCTTGGGAGAAGGATCCGCCGAGAACTGAGGATCCACAACTCCCGCAGAACCCTGTGGAATCTGACCCTGATCAATATGCTCACCCTCAGTAGATCTCTCCGGCAAGTCTGTCGCCAAAGATCTCTGGGTCCTCTGGTGTGGCCGTCCCACACCACGTCTCGGCGCAGAAGCACGCCCACCTCATCTCATATTTGTTAAATGAATACAGATATTACCACAAATAAAAACATATCAAATTAATCATCATACCTATTTCACCATCAGGAGAGGTCATGTCGCCGCCAAAACCCCATATTAATCTCGTCAAAAATCCTCGAATTTCCGAAACATAAAAATCATCGGAAATCCATACCAATCCAAAATTTTACAAATTGCCTCATAAAAACCTGCCAATACATGGTGAACTCCGAAAAATCCAAAAACCCCTAGGAACTCGAAAACCTAGGCACTCTGATACCAAATAAATTGTCACGCCCCGAAAGAGACCCCGCTGCATTTAAAATCTGGCAAAGATCTCCTCTGACGGTGACAATCCCAATTTATATACAAGGCCTACACGGCCACTATACATCGGCCAACACGACAAATCCAAACTCACACGCGATATAATTTGGCCTCGTGCCATCAACCAAAATAAATGATAAACATCCATAAATCGACTTACCCCTTCGCCATCCAAGTGAGAATACTCACCAAAATCCAATCAAACCAAAATCCAATAAGGTCCATACTGACAACACCAAAAATCCAAATACAAAATCAATCTCCAAACCTATACATGTCCTCTAACCAAAATATCCAAACCATAAAGCAAATATCCAAAATAAACTCTCCATACGACCTAAATCCTGAAATAGATATAAATCAACGGGGTGAGTTCAAAGAACTCTGCGGGTATAGTAGATATGCAAAGTAAGGTATAGCTAACAATAAAAATATCATGCCAGTACAGTCTCACATAAATAGGATATGAAAGCAAGAAATACAAAATGACTGTACTTACCTGAATCTCCTACCCTGATATAGGAGCATGTGCCTGATTAGAAGTAATAAAGTCTTGACCATATATAAACATGTATCCTGTATGCATGACAATCATATG
Source organism: Wurfbainia villosa (assembly GCA_025175895.1). NCBI lineage: Eukaryota > Viridiplantae > Streptophyta > Magnoliopsida > Zingiberales > Zingiberaceae > Wurfbainia > Wurfbainia villosa. The sequence continues at coordinate 12,610,570 of CM045997.1, forward strand.
CACATCCAAGGCATCAATAAAAAAAATGCAGCAAACACAATACAAATGCAATCCGTGCAAAGTGCATGTCGTGCCAATGACATGGTCACCCCTGACGCCAGTCAGCCGCCTCACACACGATGGTGAAGCCGAGTGGGTAGGGTTATGACAACTGTGCACTCTGCCATCACTGCTCTTGAGTGACCGAGTGGACAGGATGCTGTCGGAGTACACCTATCCTCCTGCCTCAAACATAGTGGGAGAGTTAAGCTCTCATCTCCCGGTGTCATAGGCCAGAGGAGGGATCTCTGCCCACTACCACGCTGCCTCATCGCTACCCATGAGCGGACCAGCGGAGCCTGACAGAGCAACTGCACACACCCTCCTGATGTACCACTAACCCATGAGTGACAGTGTGTGCAGGCCATGTAACTAGCTGCGGGCTCAACAATAATAGAACCCCGTCCAGCCAGCATGCAATCATGCAAAAATGGTGCATGATACTAAAGCATATAAATCCTACTCCAAACACCTATCCGAATAATATATACAATCAATATGTACATATCCCTAATCTATGTACTATGATCCAAATCAAATAGGGAAATATAATCATATCCTATCACATGCATGTATCTAGTAGGCACCAAAAGCATACCAGGCATATAAACATGAAAAAGTTATTGTAAGCTATCCTAACTAGCATATCAACTTGACTTAATCTAAAAGTTAAGTCAAAATACCCGCCTGAATATATATCCACAAGAATGAACCAAATCGTCACGACTGGGGACCTGCCTCGTGACCGAAACCTGCATAAAGCATGACTATAGTCAAGCACAAAAATACAATTCACCGACAAATCGAATAATTAATCGATTTCCTTCATAACCCTATTAACCCAAACCAATTTCCAATCCTTGTCCACAAATATCCATACAATTAATTTAGCCCAATTAATTCCAAATCAATTAACCTAATTCATCACTTACAAAAATATCCTCAAGATCAAACAATATCACCCAAATCCGAATACCATACCGATCTGAATAACATCGGAATCAATCCAAATCGACCAATCAAGCTCACGCCTAGAAATTCCACCAAACTAATCCTTTCCCAAATTAGATCCCCAACTCAATTTACAGTGGCTCAAAGATTGTTCACAGCCAATCCTTGCACGACCACCTCCAACCCTAACCCTCACAGCCCCTCTCAGCCGACCACAGCCGTGAAACACCAACCCAAGCAATTCTCCAAACAGGAACATCCCAGCCAACTCAACAACTCGCTCACAGCGCCAAGAACCACTCCTAAATCCATCAACCCTCCCAATTTGCTCCGTTCGCCGAATACCTCTTGCTGCCCTAAAATAGTTTACTCCAACAAAAACTCACCGTCACTGATCAATCCGCGCGAAGGGGAAGGCTACGGCGACGGAGGCGAGTGAAGAAGGCGGCTGCAGGCGAAGAGAAGGCTCGGCAGTCCTGTGGCCACAGCAACGGCACGAAAGGGAAAGAAATCGCGGCCTCTCTCGCTGCGCGAGATGCGGTCGCGGAGGGAGTTTGGCGTCCGGATGGCGAGAGCACGACCGGCGGCGCGAGCTCGCAGGGCGGCTGGTCACGACCGCAACGAGGAAAGGGGCGTCGGCGAGAAGAAAGGCCGCATCGGGCGTGAAGGAGCGGCGGCCCGGGAAGAAGGGTGTCGCCGAAGAAGAGGCGCCGTGAGTGAGCTCGCGAAAGGAATAGAAGGAGTCACTGTGGGGAAAGAAAAGAAAGAAAATAGAAAAAAAAATTAGGTTTTCCGTGTATTTATCCCCTTTAAATAAACCCCTCTAAAGCCCGTTTACTTTATCCCCGTAAAAATCTCGTACGGAGTCCGTTTAATTCCAGAAAAATTTTGGAAAAATTCCTAAAATTCCCTAAAAATCCCGAAAAATTTCTAGGATTATTTCCTTAATTATTTGGCCATTTAATTTAATATTTTAAATTTTCCAGTATTTAACAAAATGATCATCCTTTTGAGCATGCTTATTGCTCGCTTCGATATTGAATGCATCACTGGATGTATCTAACACGTAGATGTCATTGCATAAAGTTTCAGTGCCATAAATGTTGGTGCAATCGGCCCAGGTCACGATTGACCAGACTCGAGTTTGACTCGAGTGATGTTTTGATGTTTGACAAAGGGATTTGACAAAGTGGTTTGGCATTGATGTTTGACATTAATGTCGGTTAATATGTTGGGGAGATTGTTTATACAATCGACCCAGGTTATAATTGACTTTGATGGTTGACTAGGGTTGACCATGTGATTATGGAAAAGTCCAAGCATGGGTCTTGGCAAATGGAAAGTCCAAGCATGGTCTTGGCATGAAAAGTCCAACATGGGTTGGCAAGGGAAAGTCCAAGCTTGAGTCTTGGCATTTGAGAAGTCCAAGGGTTTGATATTGGCAGCGTAAAGTCCAAGCGGGAGTCTTGGCAGCATAAGTCCAATGGTTGGCGGCGTAAAGTCCAAGCGGAGTCTTGGCGGCGTAAGTCCAATGTGCCTTGGCGGTGTAGACACCGTTAGCATGACATAGCCGATGGAAGCACCTGGAAGCTAGCGCGATGGATGAACAAGTCATGGATGACTTGGAGGGATCCGAGAGGCGTGAGGCTGATGGAGGTGGCTAGAAGGCTTAGGTCTAGGCTAAGGGTGGTCTAGCAAGTATGGGGGCACCATACTTGGTTAAAACCTCATCTTTGAGGTTGGCAGTCGACTGGCATTATGGCCGGTTCGACTGCCGTGAGTCGACTTGAGTTCGACCGCCGCAGAGCCGGATAGCCGCCGGGAGCAATGATCGATAGCTCGCAATGATCGCTAAGGGATGGCAATGATCGCCACCGAGTGTCGAGCAGAACGCCCGTGAGCCGATCGGCCGATTACGCTGGCGGGCCGATCGCCAATGTTGGCCGATCGCCAAGAGATCCGCTGAGTTTTTCCAACTGGATCGATCCGCTGTCTCACGACAACAAAGTGGCATCAATCGACCGTGACTTATGGCAGCCGATCGATAGCGGAAATCCCGACGCGAGTTATAAAGGAGCTCGAAGGAGGGTTTTACGCGATTTTCTTGACGCTTTTGAGGCGATTTGTCGCCGCAAATCGTGGTCTTCAACCACGATCTGCAATCAACAAGCGTTTATCTAAAGAGTTTTTGTAAAGTGTTCTTTACTTCTCTTATTGTATTTCCTATTATATTTGTTTGTTGTATTTAGATTATTATTGTAATCTTATTGTAAGAGGTTTCTCCACCTCCGACTTGTGTCGAGAAGGAGTTATTTGATAGTGGTGTGTGTTTGGAATCGCTAGGGCTCGTTTGAGCCCGATCCGTGGAGTAGGAACCGTTACGGTTCCCAACCACGCTATATATCATCGTGTTCGTGTGTGATTGTATTTCGTATTGCTTTTATTATTAACACGAATTGTAGACAAGCATGCGAACGATTTCCATCTACGTACGGTCATCTACGCTATTCACCCCCTCCTCTAGCGGCCTCAAATCTCCAACAAGTGGTATCAGAGCCTGGTGGCTCTTTAACAGATTAACAACCGGGAGCAAGATGCTAGAGGGTAAAAGATGGAAGTCCAAGATCAATTAGGATGGGACATCAACACACCGGTCTCTTATTCATTCTATGGACGAGAAGGTTTCAATTCTTGGAAGGCGAGAATTGAAGAGTTTTTGATGATGAGAGACCTTGAGGAATGGTCCGCCTTGATGGAAGGATTTGAGTATCCTAAGGGACTAAAGGGAGGGTTTCTCAAGAAGAAGAAATGGAGTGAGGAGCAACTCCGGCAATTCGAGAAAAATAAGAAGGTAATCAAATTTATATTTGATTTAGTACCTAATGACATCTTGTGTAGCCTAGGTGACTATGTGGATTGTAAAGACGCCAAAGAGGTATGGAACATTTTGGCGAAATTCCATGAAGAACCTCATTCAATCCAAGAAGACAAGGAGGATGAAGAAGAGAGCTCATCCTCAAGTGAAAGTGAGGAATCGGAAGAAAGTGAGGAGTCAACTTCCGGATCGGAAGAGAAAATAGAAGAGGTGGGAGAAGCATCCACCTCCGTGATTGAGGGGAGAGACCATCTACACCGGGCAACCTCAAGAAGTGCCTTCAACATCCTCAAGATGAGGAAGCTCAAAATTCAACTCCGGCACCTACCACGGACCTAGGTAACTCGAGCATTTCAAATAATAATAAAATTCATATTATATGCTTTGAGTGTAGGGAGCAAGGACACTACAAGAGTAAGTGTCCTAAACGGGTTAAGAAGGCTCCACCGACACCAAAAGTCAAGGATGCCGGTTCCCCAACACCTAAAGGCAAGGAGCACATCATATGCTTCAAGTGCAATTCAAGGGGCATTATCGAGTCAATGCCCTAGGGGAAGAAGAAGGGCAAGAAGGAGCATCATATGTAGGGGGAGCCTCCAAGGCAAACCCTAAGGTATTTTTTAATAATGCACTTTCTAGATTTAATAGGCAAAAGCATGCTAGAAATAATTTTAATTCTCTTGCAATTTATGAAAAGCATGCTAATAGGAATGAATATTGCTTAGGAGCTAAAAATATTCACTTAGATAATAGGAAGAAATTTGGGACTAATGTCTCTAAAAATAATTCATCTAAGGATAAACCTAGGTCAAATAACACTAGACCAATTTTACCTTGGGAGACCATTAGAAAGGTGCAAGAGCACCTAGGTATTAACCCTAAATGGACTAGGCATATGCCTAGAAAGTCCCATGCCCATGGTCTAAATCAAAATTCTAAAATCGGGCAATTAGAATTAGAGAACCAAGCCTTAAGGTCAAGGCTTGAGAAATTGGAGAAGACCCTTAAAATTATACAAAATCAATTTAAAGGGTCAAATGATGTCAAGGTCCAAAAGTCAAAGTAAACACCAAGGACCTAAGAGTCAAAAGTCAACCAAGGGCAAGCAAGGTTTGGGTCACAAACCTAAGCCTAAGGTAGCTTATCATAGTGTTCCATTAGATTATGGAACACTAACTAGGTCTAGGAAGACCAAGGTCAATAGGGAAGTCATCCCTATAGTTGACCAAAGGGTGTGTCTAGTGGCTAGGGTTTCTAGGAAACCTAGGGTGGCCACTAAGAAGGTTGCAAGGGGAGTCACCCCTAGAGTCAACCTAGGCAAGACCCAAATGACCAAGGCTGACAAGCCTAGGAGGGTCATTAGAAAGGTATCTAGGGAGGTTATCCCTAGGGAATACCTAATTAACCCTAGGAGCTCAAATAGATTTTGGGTTCCTAAGAGCGTGATTGATTCACGCTAGGTGGGTTTAGGGTGTGCCAACCTTGATTGGATGGGTAGATAACTCAACCATGGCAAAGGTGACACTTTAGGTTATTTTCAAGGTTAGGATTACCTTGGAAATACATTTGAATTATGATCCTAAAAGGTTTTAGGATGTGTCAATACTATTTGAGAAGTTTGATAAAATGATCAAAATTGGCACAATTTAGGTTTAGAGGTTAGTGTGTCATTTTGGGTTTTTGACACATTAGGGAATTTAGACTAATATGGCAAAATAAACCTAATTATGTCAAATGGCAATTAATATTAAAATGTAGGTATTCTTATACCTATATATTTTATATGTCATGCTTTGTTTGTCATATAACATACCATGACATCATACTTAGTTTTAATTTTATAAAATGTCATGTTCATGTTTAGGAGTTAAGTTAAATGTCATGTGTTTTTAGATTTCATATTATGCCATGACATCATGATTATGAGCATATGCTTATTTATATCATCATAAATGCCATAATCATTTCATGCATTTAATTTAATTGATTAAAATTGAATTAAGGACAATGGCATGACTTGGAGTCCCATTTATAAGGGAATCAAGTAGAGTTGCTTTAGGAAAATGCATGAAACCCTAGATTAGGGAGAACAAAAATTTACGTATTGCTACAATTGACATGTATGTGTATTTATACACCCTAGATACATGTGAGATGCTAGGATATGAGTTGAGTTCAAGGTGCGTAGTTTTGCATCTAGTTGAACCAAAACTCATCTAATTTTATTGGTGGATCATTGGGAAAGCTTGTGTACAAGTCATGTACTTAGAGCCCAAGGAATATGATCCAAAATAAGGTTTTGAAATCATTTTAAAATCAATTTAGAAAACCTTGGTGAAGTCTATCTTTTGATAGCAATCACCATTGATGAAGTTGATACAAAATAGGGCCAAAACATTGAAAATTTCAATGGTTTTGAGTTTTGTATCAAACTCACTATTTTATGGGTAAAATATTTTTCAAACATTTTTCACCCATGGTTGTGGTCATAACTATTATACGTATCAAATTTCGTGATTTTTGATATCGTATAATTAGTTATGATTTTACGAAATTGGATTACGATAGTGAATTTGGAAAATTAGCTATCGATCATTGCCATTGGTGGCGATCGGTGATGTATGTGGCAATCGGATTCTTGTCGAGTCATTGCAGTCTGATTCGGGATAACAAGGTTGTTTAGCCCATTTTCAGCCATGGTAAAGGTTCCTAACCACTCCTAACCCTAGGATATGCTTTGGGAAGTATTATGAAGGGTGAAAATTCATTGGATATGGATTTGGAGAGGTGTTAGGTCAAAGTATCAATTTGAGGCGGTGGAAAGTTCAATGTTGAATTTTCAACCTTAATTTTGATAGTTTAGAGTTCCTATTGGCTTAGGGACTCCCCAAGGACATTGTTGGTGCAATGGTCAAGGGGGAGCAAGCCTTTAGGGGGAGGTATCTGTTAGTTAAAGCCCTAGAACCAATCATGTGATGGTTGAATAGGGAACATTTTGTATCATATTCTATAAAGGCAAAGGATTGGTTATTATATTTACATCTTGCTTGTGCCAGCTAATTTAAATATAATAATGCCCTAGAAAAGTAGGTTCTTATCTACAGCACATCAATTGGCAGAATTGATTATGAGAGGCTGTAGAGAACACTTTCTTAAATGTTCCTAGTCGAGTATTAATATGCAAGGGCAATATTAATACATAAAGACTAGCATGTAGGTCAATTGATGACTTGATCTCACAAGTCATGGATATATGATATCAAGTTGACACATGGGTATATATTGGAGAATATATCTTGGTGACCCGCCATGAGAAAGTTTCATGGATCGTTATATGAGTGTCATAAACTTTCTCATGTGACTATTGGTATGAATAGTCCTTAGACACGAAGTCACTACGGTTCCCTACATAAGGAGTTATGTACTTTGGTATCGTCAAACGTCACCCGTAACAGGGTGGACCATAAAGGCGATTACTGGGTATGTAACAAATTATGCGGAGGGATGTGAGTGATGTAGATGGGATCTATCCCTTCCATATGACGGGAGTGATATCGGTGGGCCCCTTGATTGAGTAGAACTACTAAAACGCATGGCCATGCTCGAATGAGTCAATATGAGATATTGAGCTCATTTGTTTGAGTTAGTTTACTCAGGGATCAAGAAACACATATATTGATCGAGGATGACACGGTCTATGCCTCATTGATCAATCTGATATCAAGGATAGAAGGACACGGTCATATATTATAGTAGTCACGGAAAGGTTAGTCTGATCTTGACTTATCTCGTAACTTGGGTAGCAATGATGTATTGCTAGATGCCGCTCATTGCTTGTGTATCTAAAAGAGTTTAGGTCCACTGCCAACGTTATGAGAGCCTATAGGGTCACACACAAAGAGCATGATAATTAGAGGAATTAGAGTATTCTAGTTTGACTAGAATAATATGGGAATAAGCTTAAGTACAAAATGGTTTTTGGACTTTAAGCTTAATGAGAATTTTAGCTAATTTATTTAATGAGATTAATTCAATATGTTACCTTATTGATTTAATAAGATTAATTCAATATGATAACATAAGCTTAATTGAATTAATAAGATTAATTCAATATGATAACATAAGCTTAATTGAATTAATAAGATTAATTCAACATGCATGAATGCCACATAAGCATGCCACATAATCATGCCACATAAGCATGCCACCTAAGCATCCACCTAAGCTAGTTAAGGTGGAAGGAAACAAAATGGTTTTGTCTCCTTAAAGTGGCCGCCAAAACAAAGGGGTCTCAATGCAATGGATTGCATTAAATTGTAGGAGGTGAAAGGGTTTTGCCAACCTATAAAAGGCCCCATGGAGTGGCCGGCCAAAGGATGATCATTTTGGATTGTGATTGTGGTGTGGTTGTGAGAGAGAGCTTGAGAAGCTTGGTGGAAGCTTTGGTTGTGTGGCTTTGTGAGTGTAGGCTAGCAAGAAGAGTAGTCTTCTTCCTCCTTTCTCTTCTTCCCTAGATTCCTCTCCTTTAGGGACTTCTCTAGCAAGAAGTAAAGGAGAGCTCTTCTAGTTTCTCTTTGAGACAAGAGCTTGCTCGTGTGGATACGTATAGAGCACGGACACTTGAGCGTGCTAAAGATCCAACAAACCGAAAGGAAAAGCGGGATTAAAGACGCACATAACAAAGGTAGAACTCTCTATAAGATAGGCTTGGTTTAGAGAAATTTATTTTATACGAGTTTGCTTTCGCATGGATCACTTGGAAGGGATCCTATTTTCCGTTGCGCATATGCCATTTGGCATACGAGAATTTCCCTATAGTGGTATCAGAGCCACTTGCGAAAGATCGTATAAAAATAGGTTTTCTCTATTTTATATGTGATATAGAAGTAGGATAAATTTGATTATGAGTTGATAATTGCATTAGCAAATTTTCAAACATAATAAAATATCCAATGTCTTTTAAAAGTTAAAATGACATGGTGCATGGTTATGGCCTAGTCCCAAAAGTTTGTGATTGTGTGTTGTAATTCTTAATACGGCTGCGTGTGCCTTTCTCCTAATATTCTTGTTGTAAAATTAGTTTTAGACTCGAATGTAACTCAGTATTTCTCCTTTTGTAATGTACAAAACAAGGATGGAGGTCCATTGGAAGATGAGGTTACAAGGAGGAAGTCAACACACAAGACAACCAAAAGGAAGCACTTAGGAGAAGATGCTATCCCTAGGTTGACCAATCAATCTTTTCATTGGCTTGAGAAGATTGTAGAATAAGGGCCATAACCATGACACGTTAGTTTAATATGTATGTGATGCATGATTAGTTTAGCTTATATGTGATGTATGCTAATATGTATATGATACATGTTTATTTCTTAATAAGTCTAAATGATATGCCTACCAAAGTTGGTACTCACTACTTCCTCGATCATTTGTTATTGGGTTTGCCAAAGCAAAGCAATGCATTTTATCTTGGAGGGTGCGAGTGGACAATCGTGATGTCCACTTCATCAGTCTTAGTTAAGACTTAATTAAGTGTTTTCTTAATTGGTTAAGAAAGTAGAGGCATATATTAGCTTTGAACATAAGTGTTAACATTAGTTTTGTGTGATTTACCGAACATCAGCTTTGTCTTAGAAGTGGTCGTTGCTCCGATATCCAAGAAGGCCCCTGTGCCTCGCCACAGCCTGGAAGCTGGTTTAGGAATAAACACTAAACTAATCTAAAACTTAACCAAAGCTATTAAAGAGTTACATCAGATGTAATTGGCAAAAGATTGCCTACCTAATTATACTACGTCTTGGGCGATTAGCCAAAGCTAACTCAAGGCAATTATGATGTGGATCTTTATCCCATATAAATTTATAGCTAAATAGTAGCTATGAGAATTTAGTAGAGCCTCATTTAATTAAAGGCCTAATTAAATGATTTAGGTATGATACTTAACTTTGCATTTTAATGTTGTAGATCACCATGTCATCTAACACGACACACCCCTCGACTTGCGATCTGTCCTTGAGAAGGACAAGCTCAATGGAGCAAACTTTCTTGGTAGTATAGGAACTTGAGGATTATCCTCAAGCAAGAAGCATAAACTATATGTCCTAGAGCGCTACCCTGAAATACCGCCCTACTACCACTCGTCTTGAAAAGGATGCTTATAAGAAGCATCAAGATGACGCATTAGATGTGTCATGCCTTATGCTTGCCACCATGAACTCGGAGCTTCAAAAGCAACATGAGAACATGGATGCCTATGATATGGTTGAGCATTTGAAACAACTATATCAAGGACAAGCTAGGCACGAGCGTTTTGAAGTGTCTAAGGCTCTTTTGCATGCAAGATGCAGAAGGAACACTGTAGGAACTCACGTACTCAAAATGATTGGGTACGTTGAGAACCTTGAAAGACTAGGTTTTCCACGAGCCAAGAATTGACAACCGATGTTATCACGCAATCGTTCTAGGAAGCATACAATCAATTCATGAATTATAACATGAATGAAATTGATAAACCTTTGTGAGATTCTCGGCATGTTGAAGCTGAGACCAAATCTCAGAAGAAAGTTAGTAATGTACTAATGGTCAAGAAGGACAAAGGTAAGCGCAAAGGCAAGGGTAAGACCCAAGCCAAAGGCAAGGCCAATTCATCCACTTCAAAGGGTAAAGGTAAAGTACCTAAGGAAGGGGGCTTCCATTGCGGTAAGAGGACGCAGGCGGGCAAAGTCTACCTTGAGGAAGTAAAGAACAAGAGAAGTGGGACTTACGCCTTATACACGTTATAGAAGTTAATCTATCTATTTCTTCTACATGGGTATTAGATCTGGATGTGTATCTCACATTTGTACTAATGTGCGAGGGTGAGAAATAGTAGAATAATGGCAAAGGGCTGAAGTGGACCTACTGAGTAGGCAATGGCATGAAAGTTCTTCTTTGTATTTGTAGGAACATATTCTTTGTCTTTGCCCACTGGGCTTATCTTAGAACTAGAGGAGTGCTTCTATGTACCCGCATTAACAAAGAACATAATTTCTGTATCTTGTTTAGACAAGAAAAACTTTTCTTTTATAATAAAGGACAAATGTTGTTCCATTTATTTAAATGAAATGTTCTATTGTAATGCACCACTTATGAATGATCTCTATGTTCTAGATTTAGATAACCCAATTTATAACGTAAATACCAAACGGTTCAAATCGAATGATTTGAACCTGACATATCTCTGGCAGTGTCGCCTAGGTGTCATATATGAAATACGCATATCGCAACTCCATAAAGATGGATTATTTGTCTCATTTTATTTTGAATCATATTAGGTATGCGAGTCTTGTCTTTTAGGAAAGATGACTAAAACTCCATTTAGTGGACATGGCGAGAGCGACAGTTTGTTAGGACTCATACATCTTGATGTATGTGGCCCTTTCAATGTCGGCGGAGGAGGCTATAAGTACTTTATTACTTTCAGCGATGATATGAGTAGATTTGGCTACTTATATTTGATGAGACATAAGTCGAATCCTTTGAAAAGTTCAAAGAATTCAAGAATGAAGTACAAAACCAACTTGGTAGCGTGTTAAGCTACTTGATCGGATCGAGGTGGTGAATACCTTAGTCAAGAGTTTCGTGATCACTGGTGAGTGTGGGATAATATCCCAACTCACTCCACCGAACACCACAATGGAATGGTGTATCGAGAGGAGAAATCGTACTCTATTAGATATGTGCGATCAATGATGAGCAGGTGATCTACCTACTTCCTTTTGGGGTTTAGCTCTAGAGACAGCTTTCACAATTAATCGCGTTCCATCAAAAGCCGTAGAAAAGACACCATATATGATATGGACCGGAAGAGTCCCAAAATGTCTTTTATAAAGATTTGGGGTTGTGAAGCTTACGTTAGGCGTCAAGTCTCGGATAAACTAGGACCCAAATCGGATAAGTGTTATTTTGTAGGATATCCCAAGGAAACTAAGGGATATTACTTTTACAATCCCACACTTGGCAAGGTGTTTGTTGCAGAAATCTTTGTCTTTCTAGAAAGAGAATTTATTTCTAGAAATACTAGTGGAGTAAAATTCATCTTGAAGAAGTTCAAGATGATGATAACACTAAGGCTTCGATGGAAAATGAGCAGGCACCACAAAGTGTTGTGGATGAGGAATTTGTTGCCCAAAGAGTTGTGGAGCAAACACACATTCAAGTAGACCAACCTCTTCGTAGATCTAATAGGATCCGTCGTCAACCGAGAGATATTCTTTTCTCTTGGTGACAAGCGGTGAAGTATTGCTTGTCGATCTTGGCGAGCCTACATCCTATCAAGAAGCTATGATGAGCCCAGTTCAGAAATGGCTAGAGGCCATGAGATCCGAAATGGAATCCATGTACACTAACCAAGTATGGACTTTGGTTGATCCACGAAGGTAAAACCCATTGGGTGTAAGTGGGTCTTTAAAGTAAAGACTGACATGGATGGTAATAAGCATACCTATAAAGGTAGATTGGTGGCTAAAGGATTCAAACAAATTCAGGGTATTGACTATGAAGAAACCTTTTCACCGATTCCGATGCTTAAATCCATTCGGATCATACTTGCTATTGCGACCTACCATGATTATGAGATCTGGCGGATGGATGTCAACCGCGAATGGAAAGCTACTGAGGATGTGTACATGACACAACCTGAGGGTTTTGAAGATCCAAAGCATCTGGAAAGGTATGCATGCAAAGGTCCATTTATGGACTAAAGCAAGCCTCTCGAATTTGGAATCTTGATTCGATGATGCAATCAAAGAGTTTGGTTTCATCAAGAATGAAGATGAGCCTTGTGTCTACAAGAGAAATAGTAGAAGCACAGTTGTATTTCTTGTCTTGTATGTAGATGACATACTTCTCATGAAATGATATTCCCTCACTCCGATCTGTGAAGATGTGGTTAGGAATTGTTTCTCGATGAAGGACTTAGGTGAAGCCTATATTCTTGGCATCAATATCTATAGATATAGATCTAAAATATTACTTGGCCAAAGTCTTATGACTTTAATTGTTAAAGTGATAGATAGTTTTGCTATGCAAAATTCTAAGAAAGGGTTTCTTCCTTTTTCACATGGTGTGAGTCTTTCGAAGACTCAATGTCCCTCTTCTAAGGAGGAGAGAGATCGCATGGATAAGATCCCTTATATCATCGGCTATAGGGTCTATCATATACGCCATGCTTTGTACTCGTCTGGCGTCTCGTATGCTTTGAGCATGACGAGTAGATACCCGATCGGATCCGGTGAGAGTCAGCTGGATAGCGCGAAAATATTCTTAAGTACTTACGAAGAGCGAAAGAATATTTCACGATATTTGGAGGCAATGAGGAGCTAAGCGTAAAGGGTTACGATGATGCAAGCTTCCAAGCAGACAAGGATGACTATAGATCGCATGATCGAGTGCGTGTTTTGCACGAATGGTGGAGGTGTGGTGGAAGAGTTGGCGGAGACCACGATTCTTGATTCTACAAATGAGAGTATATTGCGACATCGATCGATGCAAAGGAGGCTGTTTGGCTCCACAAGTTCATCAGTGAACTTGGGGTAGTTCCTAAGCATTGCGGATCCAATAGACCTCTATTGTGACAACAATGGGGCTATTGAGCTAAGGAACCTCGATCACATCGTGGACCAAACACATCTGCGGCGCTTCCATCTCATTCGAGATCATCGATAGAGGAGATGTGAGGATATGCAGATGCAAGCGAAGCTAACATCGCAGATCCATTGACAAGGCTTTGGCAGAGGAAGCATGATGGTCACACTAGGTCACTAGGTATTAGATATCATAGTGATTGGTACTAGTGCTAGTGGGAGATTGTTAGTTAAAGCCCTAGAACCAATCATGTGATGGTTGAATAGGGAACATTTTGTATCATATTCTATAAAGGCAAAGGATTGGTTATTATATTTACATCTTGCTTGTGCCTAATTTAAATATAATAATGCCTAGAAAAGTAGGTTCTTATCTCTGACACATCAATTGGCGAATTGATTATGAGAGGTCAGAGAGAACACTTTCCTAAATGTTCCTAGTCAAGTATTAATATGCAAGGGCAATATTAATACATAAAGACTAGCATGTAGGTCAATTGATGACTTGATCTCACAAGTCATGGATATATGATATCAAGTTGACACATGGGTATATATTGGAGAATATATCTTTTGACCGACCCGCCATGAGAAAGTTTCATGGATCGTTATATGAGTGTCATAAACTTTCTCATGTGACTATTGGTATGAATAGTCCTTAGACACTGAAGTCACTACGGTTCCCTACATAGGAGTTATGTACTTTGGTATCGTCAGCGTCACCCGTAGTGAGGTGGACCATAAAGCGATTCTTGGGTATGTAACAAATTATGCGGAGGGATGTGAGTGATGTAGATGGGATCTATCCCTTCCATATGGCCAGAGTGATATCTGTGGGACCCTTGATTGAGTAGAACTACTAAAACGCATGGCCATGCTCGAATGAGTCAATATGAGATATTGAGCTCATTTGTTTGAGTTATTTTACTCAGGGATCAAGAAACACATAGATTGATCGAGGATGACACGGTCTATGCCTCATTGATCAATCTGATATCAAGGATAGAAGGACACGGTCATATATTATAGTAGTCACGGAAAGGTTAGTCGGATCTTGACTTATCTCGTAACTTGGGTAGCAATGATGTATTGCTAGATGCCGCTCAGTGCTTGTGTATCTAAAAGAGTTTAGGTCCACTGCCAACGTTATGAGAGCCTATAGGGTCACACACAAAGAGCATGATAATTAGATGAATTAGAGTATTCTAGTTTGACTAGAATAATTTGGGAATAAGCTTAAGTACAAAATGGTTTTTGGACTTTAAGCTTAATGAGAATTTTAGCTAATTGATTTAATGAGATTAATTCAATATGTTACCTTATTGATTTAATAAGATTAATTCAATATGATAACATAAGCTTAATTGAATTAATAAGATTAATTCAATATGATAACATAAGCTTAATTGAATTAATAAGATTAATTCAACATGCATGAATGCCACATAAGCATGCCACATAATCATGCCACATAAGCATGCCACCTAAGCATCCACCTAAGCTAGTTAAGGTGGAAGGAAACAAAATGGTTTTGTCTCCTTAAAGTGGCCGGCCAAAACAAAAGGGGTCTCAATGCAATGGATTGCATTAAATTGTAGGAGGTGAAAGGGTTTTGCCAACCCTATAAAAGGCCCCATGGAGTGGCCGGCCAAAGGATGATCATTTTGGATTGTGATTGTGGTGTGGTTGTGAGAGAGAGCTTGAGAAGCTTGGTGGAAGCTTTGGTTGTGTGGCTTTGTGAGTGTAGGCTAGCAAGAAGAGTAGTCTTCTTCCTCCTTTCTCTTCTTCCCTAGATTCCTCTCCTTTAGGGACTTCTCTAGCAAGAAGTAAAGGAGAGCTCTTCTAGTTTCTCTTGTGAGACAAGAGCTTGCTCGTGTGGATACGTATAGAGGCACGGACACTTGAACGTGCTAAAGATCCAACAAACCGAAAGGAAAAGCGGGATTGCAAAGGGCACGCAACAAAGGTAGAACTCTCCTATAAGATAGGCTTGGTTTAGAGAAATTTATTTTATACGAGTTTGCTTTCGCATGGATCACTTGGAAGGGATCCTATTTTCCGTTGCGCATATGCCATTTGGCATACGAGAATTCCCTACAGTATCCATCTTGGGATGATGGATGTATTTTTCTCCTTGAAAATGAGAAGTTATTGGGAAAGTATCATCAATTGGGAAAATTGATGATTTTTTATACCCAATTTGGAAATTGGGAGAGTGAATAGGATTGCATCTCTTGAGTGATATGGGACTTATCACTAGGAAGATGGTAGGCATCCTAGATATTTTTAAATCAAGGGGGAGATTGTAAGATCTCATTGGGACATGAGACATTGACCTCCTTGGAGAGATAACCTTTTTGATGTTAGTCAAAAAGGGGGAGAATGTTTGAGAGAACATTTGGAGAGTGTTTACCAATTTGGGATAATTGGTAAGGGATTTGAGTTAGTGGTCTAACTCAGATGATTTGTTTGGTTTTTGTCAAACATCAAAAAGGGGGAGATTGTTGGTGCAATCGGCCCAGGTCATGATTGACCAGACTCGAGTTTGACTCGAGTGATGTTTTGATGTTTGACAAAGGGATTTGACAAAGTGGTTTGGCATTGATGTTTGACATTAATGTCGGTTAATATGTTGGGGAGATTGTTTATACAATCGACCCAGGTTATAATTGACTTTGATGGTTGACTAGGTTGACCATGTGATTATGGGAAAGTCCAAGCATGGGTCTTGGCAAATGGAAGTTGTGCTTCGTTCAGTTACGTATTGCTTGTTAATATACCTATTGTGTTAGAAGTACCATCTTGCTGTGCCAAATTCGATATAAGCATATTGCTAATTGAGTGATTCTAAGGAAGTAGTGGAGGTATAAATTGTGGAAGCCACATAGTCAACATTGATCTTTGAGAAATTGAGGAAGTAGGTAAATGGTTAGATATCACATCAAGCTAGGTATCTAAGAATATTCAACATAGAATTTGGTTGAGAGTGGGAGATTGATGAACAAGTCATGGATGACTTGGAGGATCAGGCGTGAGGTGATGGAAGTGGCTAGAAGGCTTAGGTCTAGGCTAGGGTGGTCTAGCAAGTATGGGGGCACCATACTTGGGTTAAAACCTCATTCTTGAGGTTGGCGGTCGGCCCGGCATTATGGCGGTTCATTGCCGTGAATCGACAGTTCGATTGCGAGTTAGAGTGGGATTGCTCGGCGGTCATTGCTCATGGGAAGCGATCGGTGATAGCTCTGGCGATCGGCGCGAGGATGTAATCATTGCCGGTCAGTGTCGAGCCGCGAGCGCTCCGTGGCCGTAGGCGTCGACTACGAGCGTTAGCGATCGGCCAATGTTAGCGATCGGCGCGAGATCCGTTGGAGTTTTCGGCGTGGATCGATCCGTTGTCTCGCGACAACGGTGGCATCGATCATTGGTGACTTATGGCGATCGGTGATGGCGAAATCGGCCCGACACGAGGTTATAAAGCGGCTCGGAAGGAGGTTTTGCGGCGATTTCTTGGGCGTTTTGAGGCGATTTGCTTTGCCGTCGAGTCTTCAACCACGATTCAAGCGATCAACAAGCAAGCGATCTAAAGAGTTTTTGTAAAGTGTTCTTTACTTCTCTTATTGTATTTCCTATTATATTTGCTTGTTGTATTTAGATTATTATTGTAATCTTATTGTAAGAGGTTTCTCCACCTCCGACTTGTGTCGAGAAGGAGTTATTTGATAGTGGTGTGTGTTTGGCATCGCTAGGGCTCGTTTGAGCCCGATCCGTGGAGTAGGAACCGTTACGGTTCCGAACCACGTTATATCATCGTGTTCGTGTGTGATTGTATTTCGTGTATTGCTTTTATTATTATTATTCCGCTGCGCTAACACGAATTGTAGACAAGCACGCGAACGATTTCCATCTACGTACGGTCATCTACGCTATTCACCCCCCCCCCCTCTAGCGGCCTCAAATCTCCAACAATAAAGAATGTCATTTAAGGTTATATAACAACAATTGTTACTAAACGTCAAATGGAAACCCTTTATATTTAAACAATAAATAAAAATAATGTTCTTTATTAATGCAGGAACAAAATAATAATGGTCCAATTCTAAGACAAGTCCACTAGAAAGCTTCAACGAATATGTTCCGATGGCGACAGCTGCAACCTTTGCTCCATTGCTGACTCGCAGATTCGCTTCTCCCTTGACAAGTCTTCTGCTATCCTTTAACCCTTATATGTTATTACATATATGTGAGTCACACTCGGTATCCAATATCCAAGCATCAAAGGAAATAGTATGACAGTCGATAACGAAGATACCTAAAGAGGATGGGGTATCAGATGTCGGCTTCTTCTTCATGGACTCAAGATAGATCTTGCAGTTCCTTCGCTAATGACCCATCTTGCCACAGTGATAGCATGTGCCCTTTGGAGATGATTCTCCAGTCATGGCCTTCTTCTTCTTCCCCTTTGGTTGTTGCTTTGACTTCCTCTTAGAATCTTTCTTCGAGGAGTCAACCAACATCATCGTCTTCTATTTTTTAGTCATAGAAGGTTCTACAGTCTTGAGCATATTGATCAGCTCGGGAATGATGGATTCAAGATTGTTCATCCGATAGTTCATCACAAATTGTAAGTAACTCTTGGATAAACTATGCAAAATTAAGTCAATACTTAATTCGTGATTCATTGCAAACCCTAGTGATCTTATCCGCTTGATGTACCCATTCATCTTCAGTACAAACTGTACTGCAAATGAACCCTCCTCCATCTTCGAGCTAAAGAGAAGCTTCAAGACCTCGAACCTTTCGGATCTCGACTACTCATCGAAGAGTTCACGAAGACGGTAAATGATCATGTAAGCATCCATATGCTCATGCTGCTTTTGCAACTCAGGAGTCATCGTTGCTAGCATGATGCAACTGGCAAGCTCAGAATCAGTCATATGCTTCTGATGGGCTAACATTTGGTCCGGAGTTGCATCATGGTCAAGACTAGTGGGAAGAGACTCTTCAAGGACATAAGAAAGATTCTCAGCCTTGAGAATGATTCTCAAATTTCGAAATCAGTCCAAGAAGTTAGACCCAGTCAGTTTGTTTGATTCCAAAATCGAACGCAAATTAACAGGCGACATTATCAAATGATTAACCTAGAAATACAAAATCGAGAATGTGAGAGAGATGATTTGATATGTAAACAATTTACATATTAGGCTCTCACTCACTTTTCGAATTCAAGAGCCCTTACTTTGAATTCAGAAGATCGTAGGTTTTTCTCCGAGTGGATTGATATCCACTATAGATAAGAACAACCTTGATGTTAGGCCAACAAGTCATTCTTAGCTATAGTGGTAGGTATAAGTATACTGATTACATATCGCATATATGTAACTATCACATTATACTATCAACTATTTGAATGTTCGCATAAATATCGGGTTGTTAACACATTAACAAATATACATCAAATGTATATCACTCGACTTCACCTCTATCCACATTGACCTTCGCGTTAGGTCAACAAGTCAATGCTTCAAGTTAAAGTCAACCCGTTAATCATGAGATCGTATCTCTATGGTTCGAACATATCTAATTTCATGTTGAGCTTGACTTAGGCCAACAACTCAAACAAGGAATTAGACTCTGATTCTTACCATATTAATGGTATGTGTAAACTTTAAAATTTGTATAAGGATTTTATGTCTCATCCTCATGCATATGTTCTACCTATATAACATCGCACACATAACATATATGATGACATATCATAACACACGCATGGCAAAATGCATCTAATCATGGCATATGATATGACATGATTATGTCATAGTTATCATTATATTATTTTGAAATTAAAATATATTTAGAAATTTGATTTTCATAAATCAACATTCCTTTGATTAAATTAGGAAACAATTTCCAAATTTAATCTCATATTTTGTTTGGGAAATATATTAAAGATAAAATATATTTTAGAATCTAAATTTCATAAATCATGATTCTTTAATTAAATAAGGATTTAAATTCGAATTTAATATTATATTTTATCTAGGAAATATATTAAAAATAAAATATGATTTAGAATCATGATTTCCATAAATCATGATTCTCTAATTAAATAAGAAATTAATTCCGAATTTAATTTCATATTTTATTTGGTAAATATTTTTCAGAAATAAAATATGTTATAGAATATTGATTTCCATAAATCAAAATTCTATAATTAAATTAGGAAACAATTTCCAATTTAATTACATACTTTATTTAAGGAAATAAATACCTAAAATTCAATTAATTAGGAAACATTTTCCATATTAATATTTCTTAATCAAATATTTCTAGAAATATAATTTCCTAAATTATTTATAAAATTTTTCAAATCTGGATTTTTTTCTAACAAATTAGAAAACTTTCCAAAAATAAAAAATTTTCCAAAATAATTCTATGACCAACTATGACTTCGTAAAACCTATTTTACGAATATGTCGAAGCACGGTTAGGCTCTGATACTACTGTTGGGTTACGACTGACGCGTAGATGTGCTTTTGTCGTTTCACGAACAAATACAGCGGAAGAAAAACATAATAATTTCCTAAATTATTACAACACTCACATCCACGCATGCAGGATTACAATACGTGCAGACATATCTGCCAAATAAAATTTTACATATAACAAAAATAAAATAAATTTTACTCTATGTATACTTTTCGGATGATGGCGAGCTGGAAGGGCATCAACCGTACGACGCTCGCGGAGCTTCGTCTCTACTCGTATCCATGTCGAATCTTCGGAGGGACGCCTTCTCAAAGCCATGAGTTTGACCTTCTCTTCGCTACTAGACGAAACAAGAAGGTCGGGTGATCGGAGAGCAATCGCCGACTCATTTTGCGACACAAATGAATCCTCGAACAACCTTCGTAAGTTTGTGGATTCGTGTCAGAATTAGCCACTGTTTTTGAAGCTTCAATAAGTGACAATAACAACCCTAAAACCTAGAGTGGTCGACCTCTAAAGAGGTGAAAACAACCCTTGTTTCCTTGATGGTCGACGAAACACCAAACTCTAATTCTCCTAGGTTCAGCCAAGGGCACAAAAGAAGAAACCTTTGTTCCAAGCTTTGGTCGAATGTTCAATCCACCTTGAGGAAGACTTGGTCGGAGTTCACCACTTCCTTGGGGAGGAGTTGGTTAGACCTAAACAAGAGGGAGCCTTGCTAGGGCCGGTGGCAAAGAAGAAGGAAGAGGGTAGAGAGTTCGGCTAGATTGAGGAAGAGGGCCTTAAGGATTTCTATTCATTAGGTTTAGCCTTTATAACCTTTTATATAGGCACTAATCCTAATGAGTTATAGGTTAGTGGATCAAATCCCTAATCCCATAACTATTAAGGCTTACTCTCATCTATTAAACTCTAATTAGGCCCTTAACCAAAAGAGGGCTCTTTTAATTAAAAACAAATGGGTTCGGTTTATAATTAAACCTTTTAAGGCTCAACCCATCTTCTTAAGACATGCTCCTTTCGCATTTCTGACTTGACAAATATTTCCATATTTGTCATGTGTTTGGTCCAACCAAACTTAATCTCTCTCGATTTTGAGAGTCCAATTCTCAAACTCGTTTTAAGTCTTTTCGAAGGATTCGTAGTGCATGTGACCTAATAGGTTCTCGATTTATATTGGTCGTCCATAATTAATCATTAATTATGGAACAATCATGAGTGACATCTAGTAGTATATCATGATCCCCAATTAATCGAAAAATCAACGATTGATCTCGGAACCATTTTCGAATCCTTCAACAGCTATAGTGAATCGTGCATCGTTCCTTTCACTCATCTTATACTCACTTGGTTCAGAACATGGTCTATGTGTCAGTCCTCACTAGGCTGACTACGTCACACCTAGCCCAAGTCTTACTTCCTCGTTCAGTGGATTCTAATTACTTCGACATGTTTCTAAGAGTATCATACTCTTGACATGCAATGCTTTGGCCAAAGACTTTGAGTAACAATCCTGACGAGTGACCATAGGGTATACATCTCTTCGCAAGGAGTGGTGAATCCTTTGTTGGTTATTCAATCACCTTCGGGCACTTCGACTTATACCCAATCATCCTGTACCCACACCTCCGCAGAGATGTATCGACTAAGATGTCAAAGTATAAGTCTCCATGACCAAGATGACTTGAATACTTCAAGTCGAAGGAAACTCGCACTCGAGCTGTAGTAAGAGCTTCACTGACATATCTTATATGCAGAGAACCATGTGAAGTCTTACAGCAGGTCACTCTAATCTAGTTACCATAACTAGCATCCACGTTTAACTCTCGACATATCAATGTCTCCAGCCAGTACGGAGCAGCTACTTGGATAAACCAAGGAGCATAACCCGTGCTAGTCTTCCAGAATCGATGATGTCTGAACTCATCTATTCATCGACTAAGAAATATTTCAATACATTCATAATTACACATGTAGAGATACTCACTAATTGTGATCCAATCACAAGTTCTCTCATGCTATGAATCGTATCGCGGATATTTAGTAAATCAGTTTAATATCTAATCAAACACATATGACATGTGTGTTAGTTATAGCCCTAGAACCAAACATGTGATGGTTGAATAGGGAACATTTTGTATCATATTCTATAAAGGCAAAGGATTGGTTATTATATTTACATCTTGCTTGTGCCAGCTAAATTAAATATAATAATGTCCTAGAAAAGTAGGTTCTTATCTACAGCACATCAATTGGCAGAATTGATTATGAGAGGCTATAGAGAACACTTTCCTAAATGTTCCTAGTCAAGTATTAATATGCAAGGGCAATATTAATACATAAAGACTAGCATGTAGGTCAATTGATGACTTGATCTCACAAGTCATGGATATATGATATCAAGTTGACACATGGGTATATATTAGAGAATATATCTTGAATGACCCGCCATGAGAAAGTTTCATGGATATGAGTGTCATAAACTTTCTCATGTGACTATTGGTATGAATAGTCCTCAAACCGAAGTCACTACGGTTCCCTACATAAGGAGTTATGTACTTTGGTATCGTCAAAGCGTCACATCGTAATAGGTGGACCATAAAGGCGATTATTGGGTATATAACAAATTATGCAGAGGGATGTGAGTGATGTAGATGGGATCTATCCCTCCCATATGACGGGAGTGATATCTGTGGGCCCCTTGATTGAGTAGAACTACTAAATCGCATGGCCATGCTCGAATGAGTCAATATGAGATATTGAGCTCATTTGTTTGAGTTAGTTTACTCAGGGATCAAGAAACACATAGATTGATCGAGGATGACACGGTCTATGCCTCATTGGTCAATCTGATATCAAGGATAAAAGGACACGGTCATACATTATAGTAGTCACGGAAAGGTTAGTCGGATCTTGACTTATCTCGTAACTTGGGTAGCAATGATGTATTGCTAGATGCCGCTCATTGCTTGTGTATCTAAAAGAGTTTAGATCCACTGCCAACGCTATGAGAGCCTATAGGGTCACACACAAAGAGCATGATGATTAGAAGAATTAGTGCATTCTAGTTTGACTAGAATAATTTGGGAATAAGCTTAAGTACAAAATGGTTTTTGGACTTTAAGCTTAATGAGAATTTTAGCTTATTGATTTAATGAGATTAATTCAATATGCTAAGCTTAATTGATTTAATAAGATTAATTCAATATGTTACCTTATTGATTTAATGAGATTAATTCAATATGATAACATAAGCTTATTGAATTAATAAGATTAATTCAACATCCATGAATGCCACATAAGCATGCCACCTAAGCATGCCACATAAGCATGCCACCTAAGCTTGATGAGTTGGAAGGAGACAAAGGGTTTTGACCCTTGGATTTCCTCCACATGTGGCCGGCCAAAACAAGAAGGATAACTCCTTGTTTAATTATCTTTCAATGCCATTGATTGCATTGAATGTGATAGGAGATGAAAGGTTTTTCAAATCCTATAAAACACCCCATGGGGTGGCCGGCCAAAAGAGTTGAGTTAGAGCTTAAGGCTTGGTGAGAGCTTGGTGGGAGAGGCTTTTGTTGTGTGGTTTTGTGAGTGTAAGCTAGCAAGAAGAGTAATCTTCTTCTTCCTTTCTCTTCTTCCCTTCCTTCCTCTCCTTTAGAGACTTCTCTAGCAAGAAGTAAAGGGGAGATCTTCTAGTTTTCTTTTGTGAGACAAGAGCTTGCTCGTGTGGATACATATAGAGGCACGGACATTTGAACGTGCTAAAAGATCCAACACATCCAAGGAAAAGCGGGATTGCAAAGGGCACGCAACAAAGGTAGAACTCTCCTATAAGATAGGTTTTCTTTTGAGAAATTTATTTTTGTACGAGTTTTTCTTTCGCAAGGATCACTTGGAAGGGATCCTAATTTTTCCGTTGCGCATATGCTATTTTGCATAAAGAGATCCCAACAGTGGTATCAGAGCCACTTGCGAAAGATCGTATAAAAATAGGTTTTTTCTATTTTATATATGATATAGAAGTAGGATAAATTTTATTATGAGTTGATAATTGCATTAGCAATTTATCAAACATAATAAAATATCCGATGTCTTTTAAAAGTTAAAAATGACATGGTGCATGGTTATGGCCTAGTCCCAAAAAGTTTGTGAATGTGTGTTGTAATTCATAATACGGCCTGCGAGTCGTGTCTTTCTCCTAAAAATCTTGTTGTAAAATTAGTTTTAGACTCGAATGTAACTCGAGTATTTCTCCTTTTGTAATATACGCAACAAAGATGGAGGGTCCATTGGAAGATGATGTTACAAGGAGGAAGTCAACAACACACGACAACTAAAAGGAAGCACTTGGGAGAAGATGCTATCCCTAGGTTGACCAATCAATATTCTCATTGGCTTGAGAAGATTGTAGAATAAGGGTCATAACCATGACACGCTTAGTATGCTAATATGTATGTGATGCATGTTAATTTAGCTTATATGTGATGTATGCTAATATGTATGTGATGCATGTTTAAGTTTATTTCTTAATAAGTCTAAACGATATGCCTACCAAAGTTTGGTACTCACTACTTCCTTGATCATTTGTTATTGGATTTGCCAAAGCAAAGCAATGCATTTTATCTTGGAAGAGTGCGAGTAGACAATCGTGATGTCCCGCTATCAAACTTGGTTAAGACTTAATTAAGTTTTTAAAGTAGAGGCATATATTAGCTTTGAACATAAGTTTAAAAATTAGTTTTGTGTGATTCAACATCGCCTTTGTCTTAGAAGTGGTCGCTTCGATATCCAAGAAGGCCTCTGGCTCGCCACACCGAAGTCCGGTTTAGAATAAGCACTAAACTAATCTAAACTTAACCAAAGCTATTAAAGAGTTACATCAGATGTAATTGGCAAAAGATTGCCTACCTAATCATACTACGCTTGGGCGATTAGCCAAAGCTAACTCAAGATGAAGTATTATGTGGATCTTTATACCATATAAAATTAAAGCTAAATAGAAGCTAATGAAGTAAGCAAAATGTGTTTGCCTACATCAATAATTAGCTCATATCAAAGCTATGAGAATTTAGTGGGAGCCTCATTTAATTAAAGGCCTAATTAAATGACTTAGGTATGATACTAAATTTTGCATATTAATGTTGTAGATCACCATGTCATCTAACACGATACACCCCCTCAACTTGCGATCTGTCCTTGAGAAAGACAAGCTCAATGGAGCTAACTTTCTAGACTGGTATAGGAACTTGAGGATTATCCTCAAGCAAGAACATAAATTGTATGTCCTACTGACCACTCGTCTAAAAGGATGCTTATAAGAAGCATCAAGATGACGCATTAGATGTGTCATGTCTTATGCTTGCCACCATGAACTCTGAGCTTCAGAAGCAACATGAGAATATGGATGCCTATGATATGGTTGAGCATTTAAAACAACTATATCAAGGACAAGCTAGGCACAAGCGTTTTGAAGTGTCTAAGGCTCTTTTTGCATGCAAGATGCAAGAAGGAACACCTATAGGAACTCACGTACTTAAAATGATTGGGTACGCTTGAGAACCTCAAAGACTAGGTTTTCCATCGAGCCAAGAATTGGCAACCGATGTTATCCTCGCAATCGCTGTTTAAGCATATAATCAATTCGTCATGAATTATAACATGAATGAAATTGATAAACCTTTGCCTGAGATTCTCAGCATGTTGAGAACTGCTGAACCGAATCTCAAAAAGAAAGTTAGTAATGTACTAATGGTCAAGAAGGGCAAAGGTAAGCGCAAAGGCAAGGGTAAGACCCAAGCCAAAGGCAAGGCCAATTCATCCACTTCAAAGGGTAAAGGTAAAGTACCTAAGGAAGGGGACTTTTCATTATGGTGAGACTGGACATCGAAGCGGAACTGCAAAGTCTACCTTGAGGAAGTAAAGAATAAAAGAAGTGGGACTTCTGCCTGAGGTATACACGTTATAGAAGTTAATCTATCTATTTCTTCTACATGGGTATTAGATACCGGATGTGCATCTCACATTTGTACTAATGTGCAGGGACTGAGAAATAGTAGACTAATGGTAAAAGGCGAAGTGGACCTACGAGTAGGCAATGGCGCAAAAGTTGTCAGAAATGTAGAGGAACATATTTTTTTGTCTTTGCCCACCGGGCTTATCTTAGAACTAGAGGAGTGCTTTTATGTACCGCATTAACAAAGAACATAATCTCAGATCTTGTTTAGACAAGAAAAACTTTTCTTTTATAATAAAGGACAAATGTTGTTCCATTTATTTGAATGAAATGTTCTATTGTAATGCACCACTTATGAATGGTCTCTATGTTCTAGATTTAGAAAACCCAATTTATAACGTAAATACTAAACGGTTCAAATCGAATGATTTGAACCAAACATATCTCTCGCAATCGCCAGGTCACATAAATGAAAAACGATATCCCAACTCCATAAAGATGGATTATTGGACTCATTTGATTTTGAATCATATGAGGTATGCGAATCTTGTCTTTAGGAAAGATGACTAAAACTCCATTTAGTGGACATGGCGAGAGAGCGACGGACTTGTTAGGACTCATACATACCGATGTATGTGGCCCTTTCAATGTCGGGAGGAGGCTATAAGTACTTTATTACTTTCACCGATGATATGAGTAGATTTGGCTACTTATATTTGATGAGACATAAGTCGTAATCCTTTGAAAAGTTCAAAGAATTCAAGAATGAAGTACAAAACCAACTTGGTAAGCGTGTTAAGCTACTTGATCAGATCGAGGTGGTGAATATCTTAGTCAAGAATTTCGTGATCACCGGCCGAGTGTGGATAATATCCCAACTCACTCCACTGAACACCACAATGGAATGGTGTATCCGAAAGGAGAAATCGTACTCTATTAGATATGGTACGATCAATGATGAGCCGACGATCTACCTACTTCCTTTTGGGGTTTAGCTCTAGAGAACCGCTTACACTTAATCGCGCCCCATCAAAAGCCAGAGAGAAAGACACCATATACGTTATGGATCGAAGAGTCCCAAAATGTCTTTTATAAAGATTTGGGGTTGTGAAGCTTATGTTAGACGTCAAGTCTTAGATAAACTAGGACCCAAATCAGATAAGTGTTATTTTGTAGGATATCCCAAGGAAACTAAGGGATATTACTTTTACAATCCCACACATGGCAAGGTGTTTGTTGCCAGAAATGCTGTCTTTCTAGAAAGAGAATTTATTTCTAGAAAAACTAGTGGGAGTAAAATTCATCTTGAAGAAATTCAGGATGAAGATAATACTAAGGCTTCGATGGAAAATGATCAGGCACCACAAAATGTTGTGGATGAGGAAATTGTTGCCCAAAGAGTTGTGGAGCAAACACCTGTTCAAGTAGACCAACCTCTTCGTAGATCTGATAGGATCCGTCGTCAACCTGAGAGATATTCTTTTCTCTTGACTGACAACGGTGAAGTATTGCTTGTCGATCTTGACGAGCCTATATCCTATCAAGAAGCTATGATGAGCCCAGATTCCGAGAAATGGCTAGAGGCCATGAGATCCGAAATGGAATCCATGTACACTAACCAAGTATGGACTTTGGTTGATCCACCTGAAGGGGTAGAACCTATTGGGTGTAAGTGGGTCTTTAAAGTAAAGACTGACATGGATGGTAATAAGCATACCTATAAAGGTAGATTGGTGGCTAAAGGATTCAAACAAATTCATGGTATTGACTATGATGAAACCTTTTCACCAGTTGCGATGCTTAAATCCATTCGGATCATACTTGCTATTGCAGCCTACCACGATTATGAAATATGGCAGATGGATGTCAAACCGCTCGAATGGAAAGCTACTCGAGGATGTGTACATGACACAGCCTGAGGGTTTTGAAGATCCAAAGCATCCTGGAAAGGTATGCAAACTGCAAAGGTCCATTTATGGACTAAAGCAAGCCTCTTGAAGCTGGAATCTTCGATTCGATGATGCAATCAAGGAGTTTGGTTTCATCAAGAATGAAGATGAATCTTGTGTCTACAAGAGAAATAGTGGGAGCACAGTTATATTTCTTATCTTGTATGTAGATGACATACTTCTCATCGGAAATGATATTCCCTCACTCCAGTCTGTGAAGATGTGGTTAGGGAATTGTTTCTCGATGAAAGACTTAGGTGAAGCTGCCTATATTTTAGGCATCAAGATCTATAGAGATAGATCTAAAAGATTACTTGGCCTAAGTCAGAGTACATACATTGATAAAGTGCTAGATCATTTTTCTATGCAAAATTCCAAGAAAGGATTTCTGCCTTTATCACATGGTGTGAGTCTTTCGAAGACTCAATGTCCCTCTTCTAAGGAGGAGAGAGATCGCATGGATAAGATCCCTTATGCATCTGTTATAGGGTCTATCATGTACGCCATGCTTTGTACTCGTCCTGACGTCTCGTATGCTTTGAGCATGACGAGTAGATACCAGTCGGATCCAGGTGAAATTCACTGGATAGCAGTCAAAAATATTCTTAAATACTTACGAAGAACGAAAGAATATTTCCTGATATTTGGAGGCAATGAGGAGCTAGCTGTAAAGGGTTACAGTGATGCAAGCTTCCAAATGCATAAGGATGACTATAGATCGCAATCGGGTACGTGTTTTGCCTCGAATGGTGGAGCCGTGAGTCGGAAAAGTTCAAGCTGACACGATTCCGATTCTACAATGGTTTGAGTATATTGCTGCGTCTGATGCAGCAAAGGAGGATGTTTGGCTCCGCAAGTTCATCAGTGAACTTGGAGTAGTTCCTAGCATTGCAGATCCAATAGACCTCTATTGTGACAACAATGGGGCTATTGCACAGGCTAAGGAACCTCGATCACATCAGGACTAAAACACATATTGCGGCGCTCCATCTCATTCGAGAGATCATCGATAGAGGAGATGTGAGGATATGCAGAGTACCGACAGAAGCTAACATCGCAGATCCATTGACCAAGGCTTTGGCACAGAGGAAGCATGATGGTCACACTAGGTCACTAGGTATTAGATATCATAGTGATTAGTACTAGTGCTAGTGGGGATTGGTACTAGTGCAAGTGGGAGATTGTTAGTTATAGCCCTAGAACCAAACATGTGATGGTTGAATAGGGAACATTTTGTATCATATTCTATAAAGGCAAAGGATTGGTTATTATATTTACATCTTGCTAAATTAAATATAATAATGCCCTAGAAAAGTAGGTTCTTATCTACAGCACATCAATTGGCAGAATTGATTATGAGAGGCTGTAGAGAACACTTTCCTAAATGTTCCTAGTCAAGTATTAATATACAAGGGCAATATTAATACATAAAGACTAGCATGTAGGTCAATTGATGACTTGATCTCACAAGTCATGGATATATGATATCAAGTTGACACATGGGTATATATTAGAGAATATATACTGAACTGACCCGCCATGAGAAAGTTTCATGGATCGTCATATGAGTGTCATAAACTTTCTCATGTGACTATTGGTATGAATAGTCCTCAAACCTGAAGTCACTACGGTTCCCTACATAAGGAGTTATGTACTTTGGTATCACAAACGCCACCCGTAATAGGTGGACCATAAAGGCGACATCGGGTATATAACAAATTATGCGGAGGGATGTGAGTGATGTAGATGGGATCTATCCCTCTCATATGACGAGAGTGATATCGGTGGGCCCCTTGATTGAGTAGAACTACTAAAACGCATGGTCATGCTCGAATGAGTCAATATGAGATATTGAGCTCATTTGTTTGAGTTAGTTTACTCAGGGATCAAGAAACACATAGATTGATCGAGGATGACACGGTCTATGCCTCATTGGTCAATCTGATATCAAGGATAGAAGGACACGGTCATACATTATAGTAGTCACAGAAAGGTTAGTCGGATCTTGACTTATCTCGTAACTTGGGTAGTAATGATGTATTGCTAGATGCCGCTCATTGCTTGTGTATCTAAAAGAGTTTAGATCCACTGCCAACGTTATGAGAGCCTATAGGGTCACACACAAAGAGCATGATGATTAGAAGAATTAGTGCATTCTAGTTTGACTAGAATAATTTGGGAATAAGCTTAAGTACAAAATGGTTTTTGGACTTTAAGCTTAAAGAGAATTTTAGCTTATTGATTTAATGAGACTAATTCAATATGCTAAGCTTAATTGATTTAATAAGATTAATTCAATATGTTACCTTATTGATTTAATGAGATTAATTCAATATGATAACATAAGCTTATTGAATTAATAAGATTAATTCAACATTCATGAATGCCACATAAGCATGCCACCTAAGCATGCCACATAAGCATGCCACCTAAGCTTGATGAGTTGGAAGGAGACAAAGGGTTTTGACCCTTGGATTTCCTCCACATGTGGCCGGCCAAAACAAGGAGGATAACTCCTTGTTTAATTATCTTTCAATGCCATTGATTGCATTGAATGTGATAGGAGATGAAAGGTTTTTCAAATCCTATAAAACACCCCATGGGGTGGCCGACCAAAAGAGTTGAGTTAGAGCTTAAGGCTTGGTGAGAGCTTGGTGGGAGAGGCTTTTGTTGTGTGGTTTTGTGAGTGTAAGCTAGCAAGAAGAGTAGTCTTCTTCTTCCTTTCTCTTCTTCCCTTCCTTCCTCTCCTTTAGAGACTTCTCTAGCAAGAAGTAAAGGAGAGATCTTCTAGTTTTCTTTTGTGAGACAAGAGCTTGCTCGTGTGGATACATATAGAGGCACGGACATTTGAACGTGCTAAAAGATCCAACACATCCAAGGAAAAGCGGGATTGCAAAGGGCACGCAACAAAGGTAGAACTCTCCTATAAGATAGGTTTTCTTTTGAGAAATTTATTTTTGTACGAGTTTTTCTTTCGCAAGGATCACTTGGAAGGGATCCTAATTTTTCCATTGCGCATATGCTATTTTGCATAAAGAGATCCCAACAATGTGCACTCAAATAGTGAATCTTTATTTATCAAATAAATAGTACAATCATAAAGCGATTACCTTAGGACACCTCTCAAACATAATATGTGTCAGAGTTATTAGGTGAATAAGATCAGTAGTATGGTGCATTTAGTTACACATTGGTATTTTTTCTTAAAGTTTTGTCATGAGTCCTATACAAGATGTTAAAAAGGTGTATAATTAGGTGGAGTCGATTGTATGAATTGTTTTACGTCGTTCGACCTTATCTCTTACCATATTATCATCTTTTTTTTAAATAAATTTTATCTTATTTTATTATTGCTAACTAAGTCTTAAGTCTTTTATAGGTCTTTATTTTTCTCATTTAATTTGTGTATTTGACATAATTTTACATCGCCTAATTAAGGATTTATTAGTCGTTTAAGTATATATATGTATCATCTTCAATGTGGCTCTCGAAGTTTTCCTTTAATAGATGTAATCCCTTTAATATTCTCATTTCTTATTTGTTCATCCTTGTATATTCGTATATTCATCTTGACATCCTTATCTCTGCTACCCTCATCCTATCTCGTGTACTCAAATCATACCTCAACATTCAACTCCATATAACTAGTAGATCTAATTATCATTTTGTAAAACTTTCCTTTAAGTTTTAGAGATACTTTTGATTATAAAAAACACTTGACACTCCTCCATTTAGACATCCTATTTGTATTTTATGTAGACATCTCTTTCAACCCCTTCATCATTTTGCAAAAATAATCATAAATAGTTAAAGCTTTCAATTACAAATATCTCATCATTTTCTATTTTAACAATTGTCTTATTAGGTTTAATTTCACAAAATTTAAATCCCATATATTTATTTTTACTCTACTGAGTCTAAAACCTTTCACTTTCAATGTTGTTTGCCAAAATTCGAGTTTAGCATTTACTTATTTATATGTCTTATCTACCAAAACAATATCATCTCCAACCAATATACACCATAAAAACATGTCGTAGATGTGTCCAATGAATTTTATTCATGACTAGTATAAAAAGATATGGACTTAGAGTTGATTCATGATATAATCCTATTTTTTTAGGAAACGCTTTGGTCAATCCGTCTAGAGTTTTCACTCTTGGTATTACATCTTCATACATATTCTTAATTATTTTAATATACGCTACGTTAATATCTTTTTTTTCTAAAATTCTCTATATAATTTACCTCGGAACTCTATTATAATTTTTTTTAGGTCGACAGATACCATGTGTAAGGTTTGCTTTTGTTTTCGATACTTTTTAATTAGTTGTCCGAGAAGATATATACATTCTATTGCTAAACTTTCAGACATGAATCCAAATTAATTTTTCATCATACGATATTCTTTCTTAGTTTTTTCTATTATTTTTTTCTAAAGTTTCATGGTATGACTCATTAATTTAATATCCTTATAATTCTCACAATTTTGTACGTCTCTTTTATTTTTATATAAGGGGATTAGAGTATTCACCCTCTACTAATTGTGTATTTTTTTCATTTTCAATATGAGATTAAATAACTCTGTAATTTTATAAGTTATTTAATACTTTGCTTTTCTAGACACTTTTGTATCTCTATTAAATATTATCTAGTTCAATTACTTTTTCATTTTGCATCCTATTTAAAGTTTGTTCTACTTTTGAAGTTTTAATTCTATCATAAAGTTTAAATTTATATACTTCTCAGACCTACTTTAATTATCAAAGTTAAGTTGGTTATCTAAATTTTCATTAAAATATTGATGAAAATACCTTTTCCATTGTTTTTTTTTTCTTATCATTCACTAGTATCTTATTGCATTGATCTTTAATTCATCTGATTTGAAAAAGACCTCTTATCTTCCTATCTTTCGCTTTAATTATTCTATAGATGTTCATTCCCTTTCTTTTATATTCACCTGTTGATATAAGTAATCAAAAAATTTATCCTTGGCTTCACTCACCTCTTTTTTGGCCTCTTTCTTAACTATATATACTTTTTAAAGTTTTCCTTATTCTTACAAGTGTATAATAACTTATACATCGATCGTTTCTCCTTTACTTTCTCTTATACTTTTTTATTCTATCACCAAAATTTTTTATTTGGTGATGCACATCCTTTTAACTCACTGGGTATACTCTTGGCTACCCTTTTCAACTTTAATATCGTCTTATTCCATGTAATATTCAAGTTGCCATGTATTTCTCCTAATACTTATACTCCTATCCTCTTCTTAAATATATTTTGTTTCCCATCTTTTCACTTCCACCACTTGATTTCGGAGTCATACATATTTTTCTTCTATTGATATTATGTTTGAGATGCATATCTAAAATTAATAACTTATTTGAGTATTTAAGTGTTCTCCATAGATGACCTTGCAATCTTTATAAATCTTTTTACCCTTCTTTCTAATTATAAAAAAGTCAAATTGTGATTTATTGTTAAATGTAACTAAGTATTATTCTCTCTTTATGAAAAATATATTAGCTAGTATAAAATCATATTTTATCATAAAATCTAATATAATTTTTTCTTTTTCATTTCTTATTCCAAAACCATAACCCCTATGTGTCT
This sequence comes from Wurfbainia villosa, assembly GCA_025175895.1. Classification (NCBI taxonomy): domain Eukaryota; kingdom Viridiplantae; phylum Streptophyta; class Magnoliopsida; order Zingiberales; family Zingiberaceae; genus Wurfbainia; species Wurfbainia villosa. The sequence goes on from CM045997.1 coordinate 12,644,068, forward strand.
TATCATATTTTTTATTTTTCACTCCTATATACACATTTATATTTCCTCTTATGAAAATCATTTTATTTGATAGATTTTTTTTTGTATTATCGCATTTAGGACTTTCTAAAATCTAGATTTAGTGTTTTAATTTAATCCTATTTAAGATGGATAAATACTAATTACATTAATAATTTCTTTCACCACCACTCTCTTGAGAGCTATAATCATATTCTCTTTGTAATTATCCTACTACTATATCCTTTCATAAATTATCTATCATAATATCTTCTTTATTTTATATTTTACTCCGTGTATCATAACTTAAACCTCAAATTTTCAACCATTTTTATCTTTTCTCCTATTGATTTTATCTTTTATAAATACAAAATATTAACTCTTCTCCTAATAATCGTACGTATCTACTACCTTTATTGTTTTACCAATGAGCGTTCATATGTTCTATGTTCTAAATCTAAAACAATTGGTATTTTTATAATGTTTGTTCTTATCCAACTTACGATGTGAAAATTCTTGCATATTTAATACTATACTAAACTTCTCATAGAAATATAACAGTCCTTGTTGAGATATTACAGTTGGACTTTGTAATTCATTCTTTCTGAGGAATAACCTAGTATTGGTATAATAGTTTGATGGATCAATTCATAAAATATTCATTTGTTTTTTATATTGATTGACAATCTAACACAATCCTCAACTTTTTTAAATTGGGCTTGGGATCGACATCGGCCGTTTTAAGCATTGTATCATATATTAAAAAAATCAATAAAAATGACTAATAGACACATAATAAAATATATTTATTCACACATCTAATTCATACTTTCAACCATATAATGCAACAATTCAAAGTTGATCTAAATAACATTTTTTAAACTATACTTAGAAACTGCATATTCCATGATTTTTTTTAACCTTCTATGTTGCATACCTATTCTATAGTTGCACATTGATTTTCAAAAGAAATCATAGGCAGGAAATGGGCCTGTGTTACAACTAAAACAATATAGTTCTCGCAATCAAGGATCATCTCTTACATTTCATGAATTCCAAGTGTTTGAAGACGGTGCAATGACAGGATTTCCTACTATCGTTTGGAATGCACGGCAGAGAAGGGCCAGAAGGCGGAATAACAACTTGCCCCTTGAATAGGTTATCACATTTATCCTTTCTCGTTGTATGCCGAGTGATGGTATTCAAGATTCCCGATAGAGACTTGTGATCGTCTGATGGTTCTTTGTGAGTGCATGCATACAACTCTTTCTAAGTGCATGCATGCAAGTCTTTCGGTGTCATGTATGCAACTTTTTAAGTCATGCAATCGACTTTTCCCGAATGTATATATACATGTGACTCTTTCTGAGTCATGTAGGTGATTCTTCCTGAGTTATGCATGTGACTCTTCCCGAGTATATACATGTGACTCTTCTTGAGTACATGAAAATGACTCTCTCCGAGTGCGATCCTTCTTGAGTGCATGCATGTAGCGTCTACATACAACTTTTTCCGAAACAGACATGCAACACGCGCTGGTGGCTATTCCCAAGGTAGGCATGCATCGCATGCATACTGTTTTTCCCAAGACATACATGCAACACATGCAAGCGGCTATTTCCGAGACAAACATGCAACGCATGCATGCGACTCTTCCCGAACCTCATCTTTTCTCTCGGATTTTGCTCTCGGACACTCAATCAATATGACATACAAGCTGATCCATTTGGAATATTTTGATCTCATCAATATATAATAAAGAAATAGTATATCAGAGCAGATGGAGGTTACATGCAATGTTTATCCCCTAACAGTCAGTCAAAGGACAACTAATGGATGGTCCTGATCAGCAAAGTGAGTCAGAGCTCTTGGATAAGAACAAGTTGAGGTAAAGAGGAGAGGGGACTTCTTCCTCCTCTTCTACTAGAAGCACTCTTTCATTGGATAGAGGTTTGTTGCAAAATATACCTGTTCCTTGTTGATTACCCGGTGGAATTTCGACTTGCGTCGAAGGAGTGATCACAGCCGGAAGACTCCTCTGTTTCCACAAACCAAATCTGCCGGATGCTTCTCTACGCTTCTCACCCTCTTCGCCGAGCCACTGCCGAACAACACAGCCAACCCAACAAGCCTCCTCTTTTGCCTTTCAGCCGAACCCCAACCTTGGACGCACTCCTTCCCTTTTAAGGGAAGGAGAGACGACGGCCTGCCGCGTGCGTGCTCAGCGGTTCCACGCTGCCTCGCGCGGTTCATGGAATTGCCATGAACTTACATCTCTCACTCGTCCAAGGTATGTCACACAGACCATTTTAGAAAGGGTGTTTAGTCACATAGACTAAATGATCACACAGACCATGTTAGAAGAGGTGTTTAGTCACATAGACTAAATGATCACAGATATATATTAGAAGAGGTGTTTAGTCACATAGACTAAATCGAAGCAACATCTATAGTCCCAAAAGACTAATAGAACAGAGATTAATAGTCACAAAGACTAAATGAAACATCATATTAGAAAATGGTTCGTGCGACAGCAAGCACATTGAGCATTCAAATGCTAAGAAAGTTGTTACACCTTACATAGCTGCTCATAGAGTGATGCATGCTAAGAGAAGTTGTTACGCCTAACTTAGCCACTCTACATATGATACATAATCATTCTCCCGATGACACAGAGTCATCTCCAGGTGGTACAAAACCATTTATCTTATGACACACAGCCATTTCCCAGGTGACACACAGTCATTTTCCAGATGATACAAAATCATATTTCTGGTGGTACATAACCATTTACCTAAAACATCCATGTCTTGCTTTTTACCCAAATAAAACAATCTCATTTACATCAATATGAACATCTCTAATCCCTTAAATTGACCATCATGTCAAGAGCATGTCTCATATTCTAATTATTCACAATCATTTCCATACACAACAGAAATGGGTCGACCATTGAATAATTCTCATTAGATATAAACCTATTTAATCTTCCTTTTTAGTGTGAATCTATTCATTTTAATCAATCGCTTTCCTAGACATATTCCATAAACCGAATCATACATAGTCATAGGTAGACATGCTAAAGTAGCAAACCTTGATTAAAACTTCAAGTAGACACCTAAATAGTCACAAAGGGCAAATACTGAGATTAACATATAATCTCAAAGGGCTCACATAGTAGAGAAACAGGGATCCATTCTCCTACTACCCTTATTGTCGTCTTAGCACATGTGGTATGATGCACATGCTACGATGTCGTCCTCTTTACCAATAAAGAGCGCATGTTTTCCTCAAATTAATATCGTACAGATTTCGATCTAGACATTCCCAATGTCTAATCCAGAATTCAACACATGAATCCAGAATTCAACATATGAATTCTAATCTGGCTCAAAGCAGTATATAGTAAATGGTGGGTTCATTTACTTCGATCATTTACCACAAAATGATCTTATCTTGATACAAATATCAAGACGACCCTAACTTATAGGAATGTAACAAATTTTACAGCTTCCAAAGCTAACAACCACATAAGCTGACCTATAAGCATCGGTCTTACCTCTATTCATACACAACAAATAGAGATGATTGTCTATGTGAGAGGACCAATCACTACCTGCCAACATGCTTATCGAGATCTTATCACTAGAATGTAACATAACATACACTAAATAGATTATGACCGGCATTTCAAACAATCAAATCATAATATTCAATTGTCATTACATTCTACGAAGTCCCATAGACTTTACATGCTCATTAAATGACTCTCTAGTCATTGGCTTAGTAAAAGGATCTGCAAGCATAGCTCGTATAGGGATATACTCAAGAATCACCTTCCTTTTAGCAACAATATCCCTGATAAAGTTGTATTTTATAGCAATATGCTTGCCCTTCTTTGTGATATTTGGGATCCTTGGAAAAAGCTATCGCGGCTTGGTATTACATAGACGATCCTTTGGACTCCCACTGCTCTCAGCAATCTTCAAATGCTTTAGGAACCTTCTCAACCAGACTGCTTCTTGTACAACTGCTGAACATGCCACATATTCAGCTTCCATTGTAGATAAGGCCACACAGGCCTGTTTCTTGCTGTTCCAGGAGATGGCGCCACCATTCAACAAGAACGCATAGCCTGATGTTGATTTTCTATCATCCAGGTCCCCAGCCCAATCTGCATCTGAATAGCCCATAAGGCTCATATCTGATCCTTGATAACAGAGACAATAATCTGTCGTCGCCTTCAGATATCTGAAAATCCTTTTCACTGCCTTCCAGTGTCTCGATCCTGGGTTTGACTGGAACCGGCTGACTAAGCCCACTGCATAGCTGATATCGGGACGAGTACACAACATAGTATACATTAAACTACCTATGACACTGACATATGGTTTTTATTCATGTCGTCTATTTCAGCTGGAGTCTTGGGACTCATACTTTTGCTCAAAGCAATTACCTTTCACAATAGGTGTCATTCACTGATTCTGATCACATGTTGAAATGTTGTAACATCTTAGTTATATAAGACTCTTGTGACAAACCCAAAAGTCTCTTTGATCGATCTCGGATGATCTTAACCCCTAAGATGTATTCAACTTCTCCCATATCTATTGTGTCAAATTGAGAAGACGGCCACTTTTTGACTTCTTCAATAAAACCTATGTCATTTCCTGCTATCAGCATATCATCAACATATAATGATAAAATGACATACTTTCCTTTTTCCTTCTTTAGGAAAACGCAATGATCCTCATTGATCATTTCGAAACCATAAGATAAAACCACTTTGTTAAATCTTATGTTTCATTGTCTTGACGCTTGCTTACCCATATATATATAGATCTCTTCAATCTACATACTTTATCCTCTTGGCCTAAAGCAACTAAACCTTCCGTTTGAACCATATAGATTTCCTCGTCAAGCTCACCGTTAAGGAAAGCGGTTTTAACATCCATCTGATGTAATTCCAAGTCATAATGCGCCACAAAGGCCAAGATAACTCGGATTGACACAAACTTCACTACGGGAGAAAATGTCTTTTCAAAGTCAATACCCTCTCTTTGGGTAAATCCTTTTGCAACCAAACGAGCCTTGTATCGGTTAATCGATCCATCAGACTTCCTCTTTATTTTGAGAATCCACTTATTCCCAATGGCCCTTCGGCCAGGAGGAAGATCGACTAACTCCCAAACTTGATTCCGAATCATTGACTCCATCTCTTCTTCCATTGCACTTTTCCACTTATCTCTAACCCTACATCCCAATGCATCCTCAACTGATTGAGGTTCATCTTCGTCAACTGGGAGTGTCATCATTACCTCATTCTCAATATCAAACCTCCTTTTAGGTATGATCTTACGAACACTTTTCCGTAAGTTGGGCTGTTGAGAAGTCACCCCGTGATCAGGCACATTACTCCCACTCGGTTGACTAGGTTCAGGTATCCCACTGGACATCTGACTTGTTGATAACGACTCATCCTCCTCAAAAAGAGGAACTGTCTTATCAACTTCACCCTTTGTTGGGAACTCAGTTTCGAGAAAAGTGGCATCTCTCGACTCAATCTCAGAGATCGTCCCATCTTGTTGCTCACCTATAAAAACATAACCTTTTTAGGTATCAGAATATCTTATAAAGATACACTTACCTCTAGGTCCTAGTTTTCCATATTTGTGAGAACTATCATGAACGTAGGCAATGACCCCGTGGTCTCATTGCTCAAATCGGTTTTACGCCCGGCCCAACGTTCATATGGGGTTGATGGAACTGACTTTGAAGGCACTTTGTTAAGTATATAGGTCGCAGCTAGTAATGCATCTCCCCAATAGGAGATCGGCAAATTAGCTTGCGCCATTATAGACCTAACCATCTCAAGAAGAGTCCTATTTCTTCTTTCAGCAACCCCATTTTGCTGTGGAGTTCCTGGGATCGTTAGCTGTCTAATAATCCCCTTATCATTACATGTCGTCTTGAACAAATCAGATAGATATTCACCCCCACGGTCAGTGGGCAAGGCCTTAACCTTACGTCGCTTTGATTCTCAACTTCGTTCAAATAACGAATGAAATAATCCAACGCTCATTTTTGAGAAATCAACACATGACCATACCTAGTGAAATCATCAATAAATGTAATGAAGTAGGAAGCTCCATGCCTAGCCTTCACACTCATCGGACCACAAATATCCGAATGAATCAATTGCAATGGCAAGTCTGCTCTAATAGCCTTTCCAAATGGTTTCCTAGTTGCTTTTCCAGCAAGACAATGCTCACATATAGACAAGCTAATCTTAGCACGAGAGCCCAATAAACCCTCTCTAGCTAATCGATTCATGCGATCTTGTCCTATATGTCCCAATCTAGCATGCCAAACCTCATCAGATGTATCCGCATTACTAGTAAGAGCAATGTTTGAAAAATAACTTTGAATCGCACAATTCACATCAGACACCACATCTAGTACCATAAAACCATTAGATAAATAACCATATCCGATTGACACAGAGTCAATCTTAAGTTCTACACAACGACTGAAAAAATTTACAGAGTAACCCAAATCAAGAAGACTAGTAACAGATACAAGATTCCTTCGAATCTCCGGAGCATACAGGACATCATGAAGAAACAAAGTACTTCCACCACGAAGGTTGAGTTTACAAGTGACGATTCCTTTGACTTCGACTCTTGCATTATTTCCTACATAGATCCATTTATTTGCTGCAGTACGTGCAGTACTCAACATATGTAACCCTCTCTCTAGCTACATGGTTGGTTGCTCCCGAATCTATAATCCACAAAGGATAAGAATCAGCCATCAACACAGTACTAGCAACAAAATGCTCAGAAGACATATTAGAAGTTACCTTCTTTGGATCAGTACACTCCCGAGCAAAGTGGCCCTTCTTGCCACAATCAAAGCAAGATAACTTGCTTTTAGGTTTCTTCCCTGTCTTCTTCTCCTTGATTTGTTCCTTCCCAGCAGCAGTAGCAACGTTTTTATTCTTTCCCTTTCCCTTCTTGTACCATTTCTTCTTGGATCCAGATGATCCAGTAGGCAAGCATCCAAATAAACGGCGATAAATCCTCGCGGATTCTACTCTCTCACCTCCACTCAACATCTTTGTGAGACATCGGAAAGTCTTAATACTCTCACCGTGAGTTAAAGTCCGCTTCATGGTCTCCCAAGAATCGGAAGAGAACGAATAACCGCTGAACTTGTTCATGATCGACTCTTGGCCAGCAGTTTTGACTCCGAATCATATTAGACATCTCCTTGAGATGTTGAGCGCTTCGAACTGACCGTCGGTGGCTTACTCGAGACTTATTCAATGTATCTCTCTAAGGGCTACCCATCGCATGAGGTGAAGGATATGGCTCATACTCTAACACTAGGTCATCCACCATTGAACTTATCAATATGCCCTTAGAGTGGAATCTTTCCTTTTCCATACCTTATAGGTATTCACGTCTTGTCTTTGTATTACTCTTATGAGTTCCATCACTCGACGATTAAGCCTCTAGGACTTCTTGTTCCTCAAGAACATACTGAATCTTGAGGTGCCATATTTTATAGTTATCCTCATTCAGTTTTTCACATTTGTTCAGTTCAGCTATGATATTTTTAGTCGCCATAACCTAACATAAATAAACACATTATTTAGTTACTCAGTGTATGCTTTTATGTATGTAATCTCCAAAAATAAACTCAAGATAAATCTGATCTGGTTTACAAAATCAAGTGACAACTGTGTTATCACTCATCATTTGTATGTGCCAATCAGACTTAGATTGATATATTTTATTACATACATCCCACTTAATGATATTAATCATTATTACAGCATGATTTTACACATTAAATGAACATATCATTATATACTCATTTGAACTAATCAAAGGCATATTCATTAATCATGCATCATGTAGAGTCAACAGCATTATATGAACTAATCATTTTAAATGAACACATCATTAAAATAAACATGCTGTACAATGTCAACGAATAACAAAGTCTACTAAGAATGTAACAGATTACATTCTTCCTACTCATAAACTAAAACAACTCCTAATAGACTAGATAAGCGATTACTGCTCCCACTAGGACAAGCCCTAGTGCAGCAGTAATCATGACATGTCCCCTCCGTCTGGACTCAACTACAGTACTCTCTGCTGGGACACTCACAGGCATCACATGCAGACCTTACTAATTGAGAACCAAAGTCCTCCACAGGGTCTTCTTCAGGATCCTCTTCACAGTCAGCATAGTTAATCAGCTCTGTGCACAGCTGGACATAGGAGACACGTCCTTCATGTAACCCCCAGCATTGTCGTGCCACATCAGCAAGATTGTCGGGCAATGAACGAATCAACGCCCAAATCCTGTAGTTGTCTAATACTGGAAACTCCTGCATTTCGAGCTTCCAGACCAATCTGTCCAGCTTCCCAATGTGTCCAACGACTCCATGGTAAGGGTCATAGTCCAATCCTTCGATAGCCTCCCTATACCGATTGCGCAACACATCGCGCCGGGTCAAAGTGGTATACATCCGCACCATCTGTAAAATTGAAATAAATCATGTCAGTACATAACCGACAAAACCAGTACAAATATCGGTATATTTCAATTAATCAAGGCATAGAATAAATACCCATTGATCAAGAAGAACTAAACTTCTTGAATTTTAGGCTACAATTAATTGACCCATTGATCAATCAATTTTGACCCATAGACAGTCATAATCTAGTCCTATCATTGAGTTATTCAAAAATAAATTTTATAATCTATACAAAACAAAAAAAAAATATTTATTTATGAGTTTTTCGTGTTAACAGGGCGGCGTATCAAAACAACACAGTCATTGACACGTCCGTGTTTAGAGTTCCAGCGCCAACGCCTGTTCGAAACCAACACGTCGCGTACACGCTTGCGGCATGGGCGTGTCGGCCGTGACACGCCGCTGCGGCATGGGCGTGTCGCCGCGATACATGCGGCATGGCGTGTCGCCGCGACACGCGCTGTGCCTTCGGCATGGGCGTGTCGTCGCGCGACACGCTGTGCCTTCAATCGCAGCGGCGCCCGCGTCGTCGCTCAGCGAGGCGGTGGACGGCGTCCACCGCCTCCGCGTCAGCCGAAGCATTGGCGACCATGCGTCGCCTCGACGCCGCCTCGTCGTCGCGCGTCGGCGTCCACGCCCTCCAAATCGCCTTATATCGTCGGCGGCTTAGCCTCAAGCGGCGCCTCGCATGCATCGCGAGCGCTGATGCGACGGATGCGTGTGGCCGCGCGAGGAGGTAACCAGAATAGAGAATTCTGTTCCGGTTGTCTTCTCCGGCGAGGGTATCAAACAGGTATGAAATTTCAGAAATGAAATATGCTCTGATACCATTGTTGCAAAATATACCTGTTCCTTGTTGATTACCCGGTGGAATTTCGACTTGCGTCGAAGGAGTGATCACAGCCGGAAGACTCCTCTGTTTCCACAAACCAAATCTGCCGGATGCTTCTCTACGCTTCTCACCCTCTTCGCCGAGCCACTGCCGAACAACACAGCCAACCCAACAAGCCTCCTCTTTTGCCTTTCAGCCGAACCCCAACCTTGGACGCACTCCTTCCCTTTTAAGGGAAGGAGACGCACGCACGGCTTCAAGCCGTGCGTGCTCGAGGCGGTTCCACGAACTGCCTCTGTGCAGTTCGTGGAACTGCCATGAACTTACAAGGTTGACTCTCTCTCTTTCTCTCCTATGTTTCCAACTATACAAGAGATAATTTTTCTTCTTCTTCTCCATCAATTTTTACTGCATTGAATATATTTTCTTTCTTTTATGTCATGTCCGACTTAAACATCGGAGGGTCATCATCGGATTTTCGACGATGCTCTTTGACGTGTGTTAATTTTGACAGAATTATTGTTGCGACCGTGAGAATCTATTCTCTTCTGAAAACTCGACGAAAAAGACTAAAAAGCGACGACATTACTGAGCATCTAAATGTGTAGTTGAAGAATAGTTATACTATCGAACCACATGACATATAGTTGTGCTTTCTTTTTTCTAAGCTACTCGGCTACCGATCCCTAATTAACATTACATTCAGTATGTTTGTAGGTGGTTTATCTTCATAAGATAATAATCAGCCTACCATACCTCTGTCCTTTGGAGCACATTCCTCAAAAAATCGAGTTGAACCCTAACAGATCTGGACGTTGGAGACGTATGTAGTTCTAGTGCGCGACACTGGAGTCCATCCTTCGCTGAAGCTGCTGAGTGAAATCGACAACAAGCCAATCTGTAAGATTGTAGCAACAAAGCAGGATGAGTAAGATTGGAAGAAAGGATTCTGAAATGGCAGAAGATGGAGAAGCCTTAAGAATGATACTTGTTTGGCTACAGATTGGTGATCTATTAATTCGCAGTTTGACAACTTGTAATCTACCATTGAACGTACGATCCCTAGGGTTAGTGTTTACAAGATTAGCACATGAATGAGCTTGAATTCTGTGATGGAAGAAATGAAATCTTCCTGTTTTCTTCAGCGTGATATATATGTTTTTGGTAATTCATTAAAGAGCGCATGTAAAATTTACTAATGCTCAAAAGACACATCGATATTCCATAATTTTCAAAGGGTGCACTGTAGTTTCATAATTCTCAAAAAACACACCTAATTCCTGTATTATTTCTCCCACAAATTATTTTATTCAATACATTTTTTTTGTATGCATCCGAACTACAATAAAAAATCTCCAACTACTCATACGTCATGTCAATCTGTATACGTCCTTACCTATTAAAACACAACATCGAACTATGCTCTTTCCATATCGTGAATTGTTGCACATGCAAATATTTTCACCCGTCAAGAGAAGAAAAATAAAAAAACTCTTAAAGTTGATTCTCTTCTCTTTGGATATTCGACATTAGATTTATAGTACTCATTCAACTTCTACTTGTTAAAGCATTCTGTGTATATATGATATCAGTTTGTGTACATGTTATGTTTTGTTTTTTTTATCATCAGCAATAAGTTTAATCTTTGTAGTTGATCATTGAATCTTCTGTCTTTCAATCCTATTTTCTTTAGATTTATTCAGTTATTATAACAATTGTTTAATAACTCATAAAACATTGAAGTTCCATTTATTTATTCAATTATTTATGGTTATTGGATCAAAGGTCAAAAAACCTTTATTAATCCTCAATAAAAAAAAATTAGAGAGGTTGAAAAAATCGTTGTGATGAACTTTTTTAATAGCTCTCTAAAAGATTGCCAATAAGAATATGACACTTGCTATCCAACTTCCCATCGTATTTTTTTTTAAATTGTTGTCATAATATCTTATCTAATTTACCATTAGAGATTGATGAAGCTCCTAATTGAACTAAATAAAAATATCTATAATTTAATACGAATATGCCGATCACAGGCAGCTAAAACTTTTCACCTCTAAAATTTCATTAAAAAAAAAATATGTAATGCTGCTCAATCATTGTATTAATCAGAGATTATATTTCATAGGGTTCCTACAAAATAAAAATGTAAATCATTAATAAAAATTTAGCTAAATAAAAAATATGCATAATTGAATCATATGTAATTGAGCATATCCACCATCACGTGTTTCAATGATTAAGTTGAATCGCCTTCAGAGCTATGGTGCAGGTTATAATGCAATGGTAGAACGTTCAATTCAATTTTTAGGTATTCACGGTTCGATTCCTAGTCATGACACATGTATAAAAATTTTCTTCAATTGAGATGACGAATTAAGAACGTTATAATTGTTGAGCTGTCCACGCGAACATTACTTGATTTATTATAATGGCTGATGAAACATATCTTATTTAAGAGTTACTTTAACACTCCGTTAGAGATCCATAGACTAAAGTCAATCATTTTCAAGATTAATCAGACTGCTAGTAAAAAAATGATTAAGTTGAATCACCCATTTGAGTATTTAATGGTGCTTTAATCTACCCTTTAATCCCTAATGATATGAATAGGTTCAAATTGTCTCTAAATTAAAAAAAAAAAAAAAAATTAAAACTTTATAATTAAAAGTGACTTGAATCTAGTTCGATCATTTGTAAAAAAATTAATATAAGAATTAAAGAAAAATTATATGATTGTGATATATTGAAATTTTGATTAACTTCCACCTAAATAATAAAGTCAATTTGCTAATCTTCAAATATTAATTAACAGAGACACCTCAAATTTTGTTTTTTTTTTAAAAAAATATATCACTTTGTTCTAATTGAAAGTTCAATCCAATTATATAATTCTCCGTATTAATTAAATATATGTCTCGATCTTCCAATTATTGTGTCTTTAATTGCATGCATCTAATTAAAAAATTAATATCCGTTTGTATTATTGAGCACACTCTCCTATCTCTAGCCATCATAAATAGTTAGCCAATCGTTTTAATTAATAAATAAATAAAAAGTCATTGAGCATTTTAATGCATTTTGTCCTATATCAAATTAAGTATGTGTTAATGGTTATTATTATTATTTTTAAATTATAAATTCAATCATTCAACAACTTTACTAAATCAATTTTAAAATAATTAAACAGTGAGTTCAGGTTAAAGTTCAATCAAAATAAGTTTCTAGATTAGAATTTCTAATCTAAATTTGAATTGAGATTAGTGACGTTTTTTTTTTCCATTCTTACTTTGTTTACGTGAGAGGAGAGGGGAATAGGGGTGAGCAATCAGTTAATAATCAAACCGATCGAATTGATTAAATCAAAACCGAATAAATTGAATTTTGTTTTTAACAAATCGATCAAATCTAACTTTTTAATAAAATCGAACAAATTGAATCGATAAAAAATCGATTGATTAGGTTGAAAATCAAACAAACTAAATAAATCGAATTTTTTTATCATCAATCGATTGATATTTTTATATCAATCGATTGATTATAGTCAGTTGATTGATGTGAAATATCAATTGACTGATATGATAAAACAATCGATTAATGGACTCCAATTCGATTTAATCGGCTTAATCGATTATTTTCATTTCGAAATCGAAACTGAACCGAATAAATTGATTAAACTGATATTTAAAAAAAAATGAATTGTTGAATAAACTGAATCGAAAAGTTCGGGTGGGTCTATTCAATCGATTTATTTGGTTTAACTGAATTTTTGCTCCCTAGAGGGGAGGATTGGAGCAAAGCAAAAATGCAACATTATGTTCAATCAAAGGAATAAAAAAAGGAGATTGTTAATCGAGAGTAATCTATCTTGATTTGTTGGAAAGTGAGATCATTGGTTCGATAGTTGAGCGAGAAGTTTAAGTGGATTAAGGAACACTAGACACTTGACATGAGAAGTGAAAATCAAATGAATGATAGAAGATTGAACATTTGACACGAGATGAGAAGTGAAACCTAAGTAAGTCATGAAAAAATCGAAGACTTGGTATGAGAGAAGTGAAGCCCAAGTTGATCATGGAGAATGAGATACTTAACATGAGATGGAGAAAATCCAAATGGATCACGAAGGATTAAACATTTAGCATGTGACGAAAGTCCTAACATATCATGGATGATCGGATATTAGACATGTGGATGAAAGCTCTAACTAGTTAGAAAGGAATTGATATTATGCACAAGACGAAAAGTTTAAATAGGTTAATGAAAATCAAGTGTTTGATAATAGTGAAATCTTTGCATGTCAAGATTGACTGGATATTTAGCATGAGAAGGGATGTCCAAATATGTTAAGGAAGAATGAATGTTTGACAATAATGAAATTTTAGTAGATCAAAGTTGACGGGATGATAAGTGAGTAAAATCTCGAAAGATTAAGAATGATCATATGCAGTGGAAGAAGTTCTAGTAGATTGTGATCAGTTAGATACTAGACAAAATGAAATTTCAACCTTAGAAAAATTGAAATAGGAGTATCAGTCGGTTGCTATGGAGTAACAATCGATTAATGAATCGTAAATCCTAAAATTGAGGATTTAAGGGGGCTTACAAGGAATTTTGGACGTAAGAAATCGACCGATAAGTATTAGCAATAGATTGTCTCGTCAATTGAGTGGTGCACTCGATTGATGTTACTGTTCAACGAACAATAAATTTGAAATACAATTGCCCAATTCAACTGATCATTAGCAATCAATTGTTGGAGATTAACAGACGATTGATTTCACTGTTGGAGTGAACAAAAAATTTAACAATTAATTTTGAAACTCCATTGTTTAGACAACAATCAATCGATGATAATGAACAATCGACTAATATGGTCAAAACTAAACTAGAAAAAATCATTCTATAGATATAACGTTTGGATCTACAATGAAAAATCAATTGATGGACACTAACAATCAACTATTAGAAGGAAATCTATCTCGACTTAAAACCTATAAAAGAGATTTTCGTGGTAGATTTCACCATCAATTTTTAGAGATTTTAGCATTTTCAAACCTTCAAAAGGCAATTCAAATCAACCAAAACGCTCAAAACAAAGATTCATTCGGTAAATTATCATTTATATTATATTATTTTATTCTCTATTATATTGTTATATTTGTTTGTGTTATCAACTTGCTTGCTTTCACCTCTCCCTATTCCCTTCTCTCCTACCTACTTCCCTTCTATTGAACCAAGTCTTTTATCTAGCAAAACTAGACATTCAATTCTTGAATTCCAAGGCTAGAAAAATCATAAACTAATACTTTCATTACATCAAGCACTAAGTAACCACTAAGTACATGTAAACAAATTCTATCAAATGCTACCAAACCAGATGAAAAAAAAAACAAATCAAGACAAAACTACCATAAATTACTTATAATAAAGATTGACTTCCACACCACAATTATAAATTACAATATCCTCTCTTTTAAAAAAAAAAAAGAATGAAGAAACATAAAAGAAAATGTTAATACTATGTTCCACACTCCAACAAAAGAACATACAAAGGAGTTCAAAGATTTTTTTTTTTTTTTTTTTTTTTTGGCATAGAACAATATCATTAGAGAATGATCCACAACTCTTTATGAAGAATTAGAAAGAACAACTCATTCTCTTGACAAAGACTTCACACGTTTCTTGGAAAATCTCTAAGATCATGCTCCCCTCTTTCTCCTTCACTGTCTTTACTTTAATCTAAATCATACACCTACTTCATTCTCCCGTTTCCATGCAAAACTCATGATAAATTTTCACACCAATCATTTGCAATTCCTATTAATCATCGTCAGCACTCAGCACCTCCCACATGTTTGCATAATCCAAGTTTTCTAACCAAGTTATCAACAAAGTCAACGGATGTGTTTTGTCAAACCGCAAATAATTAAGAGTGCTTAATATGGTCAACTCCATCTCACTTGCACATCCTCTCCTTCTGCCTTGTATAAGATCCCCGCAACACATTGCAGCACACTCCATCTCTCCATTTGAGCGAGTCGAAGAAATGGAGGGCTCATTGGAAGTGGACTATGAAATAATGGCACACTTCGCGGAGCAAGGTTTCGATGATCCAAGCTTTATGGTCCCAGTTTGGCATGTTGCTGCTGCTGATTCCTCTTCTTCTTATTGCTATTATTACCAACCAGAAATCGAAAACTTCAGTTCTTATGGAGGATTCTGTGGTCCACTTTTTGGGCATAGTGATGGTTTTTATCTGAATAAATCAGATGCAATTCCACAAATTTCAGAGCCAGCAATTTGTGTCACTGCAATCGGAGATTTGGCTTGTTTCAGTGAGGATGCAAGCAGCGACGACATTGGACAGCCTGCTCCTCCTCCTCAGGATCCAGCAATTTGCGTCACTGAAGTTGGAGATTTGGCTCATTTCAGTGGGGATGCAAGCAGCGATGGCATTGGACAACCAGTTCCTCCTCCTCAGGATCCAATGCTGCAGATTAAGAGAAAGCATAGAGATTCAAAAGACGATGTCTCCTCCAAAATCTCAAAGAAGGCTCAGGTTTCATGGAATGTAAGTATGAAAAGCCTAAGCAGCAAGGAGAAAGCTCAATTTATACTCACGAATCTATTTAGACGGGTTAAATCGAATTGCAGGCTGAAAAGGGTGCATCTTCGAGAAAAGGCCAGAAGCAGACTCGGACTTGCGACAAAGAAGACAACAATGTGAACCAGACCCACAGCTACAGTTCTGAAGATGCCGACGGAAGAAAGGTAGCAGAACAAGAGCCATCGACTAATCCACAAAGTCTATATGCGAGGGTAAATTTTATGGCATGACAAACCAAAATTATACAAAAAATAATATGCTAACTATAGTTTCCTTACTACAGAAAAGAAGGGAAAGAATCAACACGAGGCTGAAAATTTTGCAGAATCTGGTTCCTAATGGAACTAAAGTAAGTTTCAGACGTATGTTTTCAAAACTACATAAGAATATATAAACTACTGTAATTTGGTAAACTGATTAGCGAAATCAAATAGGTTGACATAAGCACAATGCTGGAGGAAGCTGTCCACTATGTAAAGTTCTTGCAGCTACAAATCAAGGTAAGTAGAACCACAAAATTCAAACTATGTTAAATATGAACCAAATGCAGCAAACTAATGTAGAAATTAAACCTTAAGTTTGTTAAAGAACTTGAACTAAGTTTGTTCTTTCCTCTAAATATGTTAAGTGCAGCTCTTGAGCTCCGATGAACTATGGATGTATGCTCCAATCGCTTACAATGGAGTCGACATAGGACTAGACCTAAAGGCCATTCCACCACAGGAAGAAAAGTAGGAAGCTAGAAGAATGCTCAGAGATTATATAAGCTAACACTTGCAGACACTGGTTCTTTTCCTGAGTAATACTAGGCCACTTAATAATATTATAATTGTGAGAATATTTAATTGTTTAACTGCTCTTTTTCATAAAATCCTGATTTTAGTATGGGAAGGAATTAATGCATCCACCATCCCGTTTGTATTAACTTTCAAATGGGGTGAAATATCAATCTGCAGAGTGAAGAAATGTAAATGCTTGCCCTTTTAAATTGGTTAAACATTATTTGAGCTTTGGTGTGTTGCTCAGAATAGTTCAGTGACAATTGCTGAGTTAGATCAACAGTTGGAAGAATGGAGTGATGTTACTAGTGTTCGTTAGTTGATGATTTTTTGTATAAAAGGATAATTTTTCCACAATCAGAAAAGCAATATGATATACACACACAAAGGATTGAAGAAAACCAATTTTCGATCGTCTTCAAAGAACACATACAAGATTGCAGTAATTGACATTTTGGCCTGTATCAAGTAAAAAAAAA
This sequence comes from Wurfbainia villosa, assembly GCA_025175895.1. Lineage (NCBI taxonomy): Eukaryota > Viridiplantae > Streptophyta > Magnoliopsida > Zingiberales > Zingiberaceae > Wurfbainia > Wurfbainia villosa. Next base: position 12,661,319 of record CM045997.1, read on the forward strand.
ACAGAGAGATACATATAAAAGATTTTACAGAACACATACTCCAGTTTTCGGACGTGTAGCACGACCAAGAAGAAAAGAAGACTTCATACCTCTTTCAGCAGATTCAAGAGGCGACAGCCGCGCGATCCCATGCCCCTCCGCTCTGACGGCGAGGGCGAGGAGCACCACAGCTGGATCTCGATGACGCGAGGCGGAAGTCCACGGATCGGACCTGGTACGAAAAAGGCGAAAGCTGAGAGGGGAAGATGGTTGGGCTTGTAAATGGGCCGGACTTTGACAGCCCAGATACCAGGCCACGGATATGAAAAAAATAATATATTTTTTAAAAAAGTGATTATTAGTAAATATTTTGAACAAAATCAAAAAAGGTGCACTGCACTTATCAGAAGCATTAAAAAAAACATCTGTATTTTTTTAAAATCAAAACAATATTTTTTTTTCATATTTTTAATCTTAAAAATACCCTTGTATTATCATTATTATAATACTTTAATATAAAATATTTTTATATAAAAAATTATTTATCAATTTAATCAAAACTATTTAAAATTAATTTAAATTACTTTAAAACGGTAAAAACATTTTTAAAATAATTTTAAATTATTTGTAATACTTTAGAATTGCTTTGTGGGATGCTGCAGCTGTTTTAAATTAATTTTAATCAATTTTCACTAAATTTAATAAGTTAATAAATATTTTAATATATAAAAGTATTTTCGACATGTTAACTAATAAAATAACTTATTTTAAGATATGATAGCAAGTCTACTAATTAAAATACAATTTGATAAGACAAAAAATATAACTTTTTTTAAAAAAAAATATTTTTACCACCAAAATAATAAATAGGGGAGTACTTTTGTTTTTTTTAATGACTTTTAATCTCTAATTAACTGGTAAATATGATTTTTTTTTAATATATATCCTATTTTAAATTTATACAAAAATAAAAACAATCTTTAATTGCTTTTTTTTTTTTTTTAAAATGTTTTTAAATTTCTATTGATACTATTTTTGTCAAATAATAAATCCGAACCTGTAATAAAAGTCATTCTTAAAATAAATAAATTGCAGGGCCATTAAGTAAAGTTGGAACACTTCTCCTCGAACTCAATAAAAGCAGACACTAAACTGGAAAAGTAGCTTTCGATCTGCGTCGTGAGAGAGAGAATTAAAAGGCGCGATGTTGACGAGCTTCCTGTCGTTGTTCTAAGAAGAAGGTCGTTCGTTCCCGTGAGAGACTTCCATTTCTTTTTCTCCTCGGATCTCTCTCCTCTCCCTTTCTCCGTGGCCCAGAGGATCGAAATCCGACTGCTCCATCGGCGTCCGCGCCTCCTCTAGCGCGCAATTCCAGGTCTTCCCCTAAAGCTTCCACCTTTCGGGGTCCCGACTCCTATCCTTAGCTGCTTCTGGCGGCGCCGCACTTGCTGGGCTGTGGACGTTCTGCGTTCGGATGAGGAATCCGCTGGTGCTTGGTTTCGGATTTGGCTTTGTGTACGCTTTCCCGATCCTCGTTTTCCTAGATTACCCAGAAAAAGCGACTTTCTGTATTTGTTTCTTATGGTCTCTTTGAATTGATGGCTTTTCGAGCTGGTGTTCTGTGTTTGAACTCTAAGAAAAAAGATTCATTCGTCGTCTTGTTCGTGTACGTTATTTGTACAGCATCTACAGTTTGGTTGATGGATTTGTTGTAAATTTGTACTGTTTTGAAATGCACAGGCATCTTTTCTAAAGTGATAAACATCGTCAAAGGGCATAAATTGACCAGATTGGCGGCCTTTATTCTTCCGTATCATCCCAGACTTCTGGACGGTGATCCCAAAAGTTGAATTGCACTTCGGAAAGAAGGTTGCCCGAAACATCATTTAAGACAAATTCTACAGTGTTGAAGTATCTTGCTTTGGGGATTCGACTTAAAGAGACTCTTACCCATTTTGGAGCAGTGTGTTCCTTCCTTGATTGTTAATTCCATAGGTCCCTCCTTTTCAATTTACAATCTGATGATAGAGAAAACTGATGAAGTAACTCTCCATAAAAGCATTAAGTGTTGAGTTAATCACTGAATTTTGTTTCTTTGCATAAATGTGGGTCGAATACCACTGAAATTGTTGACACAGAGCCGCCTAAGTTTTGCGTTATTTTTAGGCATTTCAATTGCTAAGTTGGCATGAATACAGATGGAGAGTGGACTAATGAAATTTTAATTTATTCTCCTTGTGTGTATCTGTGCCGGTCAATTGCAACTTGTTTCGGAAGTACTTTGAACAGTATTGGCAAATTTATCCTTGTTGCTATTTCACAAGGTTATGTAAAACACGTATTCTGGATATATAATTATTTTGAAAGGCAGTAGTATAGGCAAACATGCAAACTGATGGGCTAGGATTTAGCTCTACTGGATGAATTTTCTGGTTGTCTTGTAGCTCATGTTCTTTGAACAGTATTTGTTGTTATTGCTATTTCAGATGGTTACCAAAGATACATAATATTGTTTTCTAGAGTGATCATGTTCATTTTGTCATGTGTTTATTTTGATGGCAGTATTATAGCCGAAAATGCAATATGATGAGCTAGAATTTTGTCCTAGTGGATGTGTTGTTTGATTAAAAGAATAACTAACTTCTGGCTTCATTAGATAATGTCTCCTAGTTGAGCGTGACATGTTTTGAAGTAGGGTTTCCCCACTCCCATAATCCTGCATGGACAAGTGTGATGGTTCATTATGCATTCATACTAGGAGGGGCATCCCCTGCTTCATCAATACAGTACCAGATCCATCATATCTCCATACCTTTGAGTGATGACTAGCATGTGGTGGTTAATTGTCTCTCGATATGCCTATAGTACCACATAGAGAAGTGCAATTGTTCATGATGCGCTAATATTGATAGAACATTCTTTTTTTCATGGATAATCATTTTGGGATGTAATGGGGTTTCTGCTCTGCTTCTGATTACAAATTGTGAAATTACTATATTCCTTTCTGTGTCCATATGTCATAGATAAGTGAAAGACCAAAATGCATATAAAAAGAGATTTAAATTGGGAATCAAAAACATTAAACTTATAGATCTTGCCTAGATGCTAACTTTCCTAGCAAGAAGCATGAGGCAGCAGTGACCTATTTGAGTTCTGTAAAGTGATGATTGAAATTGCAATTTCATGGTTGGGTTTTGTCATTTTTTTCCTTTGGTGGAGAAATTTGGATTCAATCTCTTTGAGTTATTATGTTCTTTGCTGATTGATCTAGAACTTGCAGGAATGGCAACAAAAATGCAGACTAAAAGTTACCTTCTGGGATATTGTTCCACACAGCATGTTGACGACACAAGTAGCTGGTTTGGCTACTATCAAGATAAAAAACCAAGCACACATCTTTGCAGTAATTATGTACAAAGTCTGGTGAATAGGTGTGATAAAGAAATGCTAAAGCACGCAATGCTTGAACATGAAATGATATTCCATAACCAGGTAGCTTGGTATTTTTTAGGGAAAAAAAAATCTTTGGAACTGTTTGAGAGAATAAACTCAGTCTAGTTTAGACTATTCTGTCTCATTTTATATCTTTAATGGCATGTATTTCATCTGTGTTTTTGAGTTGTTACATCTCATCTATACTTAATCACTTGAATAACCAAGTTGTACTAATTATATCAAACCATCTTAAAACAAAATCGGTAGGTCAATTATACTTTACCGTAGTTGATTGGGGTCCCTAACTTTTGTGTGATCATGTACCCATGTTTAATAACGTGGATGAGTTGGCATTTGGCTTACAAGGTCCAATTTGAAATTCATCAAAAACTTTTTCAGGTGAACTTTTGGAAGATGCTAATTTATGTATGTTTCAACTTGAAAAATATATTTTGTCCCCATAATTGGTCTGATTTTATGAGTTTCTGGAAGTAGGTGCCAAAGGTCTAAAGACCATGAAGTTCATGAATGTTTTTGTGGATAAGTTTGTTTTGTATCTTTATTATCTTGATACATTCCTTATCAAGCAAGAAAAGTGGAACAAAGACTGAAATATCAACCGATAGTTTCTTTTGTTGTTGTTGTTGTAATATGTTAGACCTTGACAAATATATTTACATTATTCAATAGAGTTAGTGCAATTTTTCTACCATATATTTAAAAGTTGCCAGTTAGTTCTGCAATTTTCTATTAGTTTTTTTTTTTATAAGAAGGCAGCGGAAACGACCTCTTCTCTTACAATGCAAATAAGGCTTAGTACAATAGGTATGATATGATTCGACCCTTCTTTGGAACTCCGTATTAGTGGTAGCTTTGCGCACCAGGCTGTTCTTTTTTTTTAAGAAAGTGGGGGTTAGAGGGATTTTCTGATGTTTTTGTATTTGGTAGTAACCTTTTTCTGCATACATTTAAATGACCCACCTTATTACGCTCAAGTTCACCTATTATGATACTCTAGTTTAGTACCACATCACAAATCGTGGACCGGCAAGGGAGTTTTGAAGGATTAGATGAGTTAACTAATGCTAATTCGGCACCAAATCCTAGGAATGTGAGGAGTATTCAAACTTCAAAGGACTGCCCCTCTAATAGTGGAGCTGCCATGGGGGCCGTATTAGAGATAGTTCTGGATTATAAACTGGAAGTTGGGTTATATTGAGGACGTCAAACATTAAATAGAAGATGTTGCCACACTCTAATTTAGTTCCACACAATAAATTATGGGCTAATGAAGAATATAGCGAACTAATATTTACTTGATTTTAGCATTTTGAACTAGTTTTTAAGCCAAATAAGTCAATTGGTCAGGTCTCTCATATAACTGTTGTGACATTTATATTGTCTTCTAACTTAATGGCATTTCACTTATACCTCAGGTGTATGAACTTCATCGTCTCTATAAAACACAGAAGGACCTTATGACCGAGTTTCAAACTAGAGGACTCTATGGATCTTCTATTGTTGCAGAAGTATCACATTCAAATTCCTTTACATCTCAAATGCAATCTGAGTGCCTTGAAAAGAGATCACAGACATCCCATCATGTAGGAAACAACAGCTATGGAAAGGCAGTTCTTGCTTGTAATGATAAATTCCACTTTAGTTTCACTAGGGAAGATAGTGTTCAATCTCATCCCAACCCATTACTGAATGGAGATTCTGAAAAGGACAGCAAGGAACTAGGCCCTATGAAGCAGAAAAAATTTGACCTTCACCTTCCAGCTCATGTATATATAGACATTGAAGATACTCATGAATCTGATCAGAAGATATTTTCTGAGCTTCCATGCGCTCCTAGTATTCCCAAGAATGCAACTTGCTCTTTCTCCAATGAGAATGATGCAAAACTAACCATAGGGAGCATTCATAAAGAAGATCAGCATGTGTTGAACTCGCTTATGCAGATCAACATATTAACCTGCGGCATGATTGATTTAAATAAGCCTGCAAAAGATGCAAGTTCAGAAGGACCTTCAAACTCACAATCTCTTCCCTTGATTGGCTTGAAGACTCACAGTGAACCAACTCAAATGCACTATTCATCTGTGAGATCAAGTACTAGTATCAGTGACAGGCATTGTGTTCAACAGACGACATCAGATTACTTGTATACAGATGTACTCCCAAAAAGAGAATGGCCTTTGTCTAGACTTGAATGTGGTAATGCATTGATCCCGTAAACCTGTCTACTTTGATGTTCATAACTTGATCTATACCTTACCATCTATAAATCCATTGCATACGATGGCTGCATTTCAGTCAGTTGTTAAATATAACCATATTTTTATCTTTTGTTTAGATGCTAAATATAATGCATTTGATTGAATAGGTGTCAAAATAAACTCTTAAAAATGTAAGTGTTGTATCTTCTCATAATCTCAGTTAATCATAGCTTACAAAATTTTTGTTGGAACCAATGTAAATTGGATAAATGATGAATAGATACTAGCATCTTATATCATGGAATAATGTCTATTGGTCATTGTTTCCCATCCTTATTGAATTATGTTGCATAAAGAGATGAATCAGGACATGTCACAAGAGGTAAGCCGTATCCAAGCTTTAATTTTTATGCTTCTATTCATATTTTGTTTGCAAAAATACCAGGAAAAACTTGGATATACTTTAACTTGTTCATGATTTGTTGAAAGAAAATTGAGAAAGGAAACATGTCATAATCAACCAGAATATAGAAATATCAACACTACATTTAACTTGTAAATTAAGTCTATCTTCTTTTCTGTTATTCTCAATATCATTTGTGTCTCAATGTTTTTTGAAGCATTTCCTCTAATATTGGGACTGGTTATTCTTTGCACTCGATTTGAACTATGATCTTCTTGTTTATGCAGGTAGAAGTAGCAGTTCTGTGGATTTTCTTGCTCCTACCTCTGCTAATAGTAACACCCCAGCAGTGATGCATGGGAATTTGCAGTCGAACACTAACACACATAGAAATAATCAATCTCTTCCATTTGCTCATTGCCCAGGGAAATGGTCCAGACAAAAGCTATCAGCCCGAGTCACTCACTTCAATGGTCTGGCACCTGCTTCTGTCACAGCTCCGCAGGCAGGCTTAACCAGTTATACACCTGCATTTGTTTCATCTTGGGCAAAACCTTCAACAAGCACAAATGACAAGTCATCTGTAGTTCAAGCTCTTCCTTTTCATCCATCATCAAATCCTAGTAATGAGAGTTTGTTTATCGCCAATCAAATTCCTATTAGTTGTGAAAAGAGTGGGAGTTCTAGGAACTCGATCCCAGGCCTTGAACATGGTATTTTGGTCTCTTGCACAAATTTATTTTGCCATGGTAACCGTCATTGTTCTGATGCCACACATCTAAAGCACAAATATGTTAAACAAGGTCAGAATGATCATGATAATCAAACCCTTCGCAGCAATCTACCAAAGCATAATCAGAATGCTTACCTCAGAAGGGACCTGGGAACCTCAATGAATATAAACCTAAATCAAGCATATCTGGAGGTCACTGAAGATAGGCATTGTGTCGGAGTGGATACCAGTGATCATCTTGCCGAGAACAAATATGGTAAATTGTCATTGCCATCTTGGCTCAACAGTAGAACATATTTTGACGAGTCCAATGACTCGAAGAAGCTTGCTGCCGAGGTAGATTTCAGCTTCTTGAATAGACATGTGCAGCTCAGCTCAAGGATGCATGCCGGTGCTCTTGAGAGGGAAGAGGAGCGATTTATTTCTCTGGGTAAGGAAGAACATCTAAACAACAGCACAAAGATCCTGAAAAACGATGACAACATGATTCTTACGGACTTGGGCTTTGATGCAAAAGCTATTAAATCGGAGAAAAAGACTTACATCAGTGATTTGTATGGTGCGTTATGTGATGGAAAGAACAGAGAAAGGGTTAGGAGTCACATTAATTTGAATGTTGAGTTTCCATGTGTAGATCATCCTATGCCATCAGAGAAACTCCATGATTGTGAGATAGTGGCTTCGCCAAGCTTCTCTGCAAAAACTTATGCCATCAATTTGGAAGCGCCGATATCTCAATCTGAAACGGGCAGCTTAAAACAGCACAACCATATTCCATCATGCAAGAAAGATGATTCAGAAGAACTGATCCATTCTGGCAAGACACTTCAATTGGCTGCCCAGAATCTAATTAATCTCTCCATGGATTGCCGTAATTGTTTGGCCGGAATCACTCCTAACATGTTAGTAAAACCCACATGTGACACCTTGGCATGGTTTGCAGAGGTGGTTGTATCCTGCAGTGCAGAGAATCCAAATCTGATATCTGATGGTGTAGATCGCAGCACTCAATCTTCAGGTGATGATGGTTTTGATCTATTTGAAGCCATGACACTAAATCTGAAAGAGATTAAGATGGATCAACCTTCACCCAGGGAAATCAACAACAAAGATGAGAAAAAAGACATGGAAGATACTGGAGCAGCCTCGATGCTTTTCACAAAGCCTCGGCATGGCCAGGCAAGAAAGAGAAGGCAGAGAAGGGACTTCCAGAACGATATCCTCCCTAGCCTCGCATCCTTGTCAAGGCATGAAGTGACCGAGGATCTTCAAAACATCGGCGAGATGATGAAAGCATCAGGTAGGCCTTGGCAAACAGGCTTAACAAGAAGAAATAAATGCAGAAATGGAATGCAGTCTCAAACATGTAGGCAACCTAGAAATTTAGCCATCACCATTGGAGAGGTTCAGGTCAGTGAAAGAAGCATGATTGGATGGGGGAGGACAACAACTCGATTCCGTCGACAAAGATGCCCACCTGGTGGTGGTCTCCCTGCTTCAACTTGAAAAGTGCACCATGCTTGCATTCCATTATACAAGTTATCGCATTGATCGATATGGTTTATATGGCATACTGTGACACTGTATTATAAATTTTGCATTTCTACCTCAAGGAGAAGACTGTGAATGAAGCTTAGACATCAGAATTGATTCAGTAGATACTGTGAAGTCTCAAGTTAATCTGTCTGTTTGTAGACACTGCTAAGAATTTCTCAAGCTAAGCTATCACTGTGAACTGTTGATATATGAACAAGATGCGCCAAAGATTCTTTTTTCAGTTATATGACAACTCGATCCCTTGGCACCTGAGATTACATTTGGACTCGATCAAAATGGGCCGGCCCAGAAGCTGTGCTTGTGTTTAGCAAGGCCCATTTACCCAGTGAAAAATTTTAACTTTAAATCTTTAATATATATCTTATGTTTTCAAAAATAAATAAGTATTTGACTCTTTTTTTATTATTTCTTAATTAATTTGGATAATAATTTCAATTTCACAATTTTTACAGTCACAAATATGATACAGTTGTAAAGCATTTAAGGAAATAAATAAAAAAAATAGAGTTCAAATTGGTTGGCCTTTAAATGTACATAATCTTAATTTTAATTTATCTAATAGATAAATTAAGAGAAGATTGTATACTTTCAAAATTATTTTCATCGTATTACAATTAATTTTTCATTTAAAAGATATAAAAATACTATTGTTTTTGTTATATTTATTATAAAAAAAAAGTTAATTTTTAAGAGCATTAGCTTGTCACATTTGTACGGAAATAAAAAGATAAGTAAGAAATGTTCACGAAAACATTGAGCGATCTCTATTTTGATGAAAACATGAAAGAGAAGGTGATGACTCACCATGCTTGCTTGCTTCAACCTCAAACATTTTTTTAATCTCAGCTAAAAAATTTAACCATTAAAGTAATCCATAAAGTAGCAAGATTTTGTCAAAATTTGACAATTTGAAAAAAAAAAACCATTTAATTCACTCAGTAGTTTGATAAATTATTGTCCCTACGGGGATGACGCGGTGGTAGAATAGTATGGTTGCTTTGGATACGGAGTGGGGTCAATTCCGGAGGGGGTCTAAATCACGCAGGCTGGGATGACTTCCACCGCTCACATCGCCGTGTCGAGGGACATAGTCCCCCCTGCGATTTACCTCCCTCTCGCCGCAGCCCTGGGACGGGTGACAGGGGGCTGCTAGTTGGACAGATTTCCAACTTTTTTGGATAGTTTGATAAATTATCTGTTGTAAAAAGATGATAATACTCACTTAGTTTTTTAATATTGTGTTTTTCAATATCGATTCTATAACAATATAAAATAAAACAGATAAATCACAATCAACCTTCGATCGTATCGACATCTAGTCACAATAAAAGATAGATATTCTGATTAATATTTTCATCGCAATTGGGATTGGTCTTTACTCACCTAGTCATTTGATTTTGTCCGTGGAATCAATAGTTTGATAAATTATGATCTATATCATAATTGTTTTAAATTTTATTGACGCACCAAAACATCAAGATCATTTTTCAGGAAATTAAAAAAAAATCTCCCATGCTATTTGAATAATACTTATGTTAAAATTATATTTTTAATTATTAAGTATAGCATGAAATTTTAGTTCTGACAAGTTATCACGATGATTTTAGCATGGGCATTATTTATCCATTCGTCACTATCATTTTGCTAAAAATATATTTTATAATTGATATTTATAACTTTTTATATTTTTTCTATGACTTATCAATTTATACTACATAAATTATAAATTTCATAGATAGTAGGAAAATTTTCAAGTTAAACATTTTAGAATTTTAAAAATGGGAGAATTTTTTTTTTACCCTACCTTCTTATATAAGTGTGAAAATTTTCAAATTAACCATCTAGACTTTTAAATTTCTAAAAAAATATAAAAGTTAATTACTAGATGTAGAACATTTTTATTTATTAAATAAATATACAATATTTTGGTAAATTTGAAGGCCCTTGTTTGCAAAATGCTGTTCATTCGTCTCTAAACTTTAAAAATAAAAATAAAAATAAAAATCATTTTTATAGAAATTGAAACTGTTAATTTAACGATCTCCATCGATATATCTCACAGTCATTATGAGAAAAATAAATCACAAAATATTTTTAGCCTTGACATGATTAATTAGAATAGAAGAGAGTCATATGATATCTTAGAGAAATTTTAAATCCTCCTTCAAAATTGATCCATTCCACCCAAATCAATGCGTCATTTTCATAGATATAAATAAAAATCGTTTTCGATCACTAAACTCATTCAATTACCCATTGTACACTTGTCCTCCCAATGGACACCATCGGTGGGCCCATCAGTCCGAATGATGGGGACGGTTGGATGAGGTGACAAGGATGGTTGGGATGCATGACATGGCATGTATGACACTCCCATGTCATCGTGCGCTTCTCATTTGTTCTTATCTCTATGACTTTTTCTTAATTTTTAGAAAAAAAAAAGAAAGAAAGAGAAATGGAACTTTTTTTTTATTTTCCAATGTGTATCCCTTAATTAAATCAAATTACAACCAATTGTAGTAGAGATTATCTTTCTATGTTTAAAATACACAAAGCCAAACATAATAATAATAATAATAAAGCATTTAGAATAATAAAAAAATGATGATTAAAAAACAAGTTGTCTCTTTTTGTTGGCTCCAATTATACAATAAAAGGGCACAAAAGAATGTAGTGTATTATTGCTCACCCACTACAAAATATAAATTTTGATCTCGCAAATATAATCAAGGCACAACTTATCTAAATCCCCTCGAAAGACCCACCATAATAACGTAGGGACGTTCATCCTTTTTTTGTTTATTATTATGGGCAAATAATAATAATAATAATAATATCTTCTTTTTATTGAATCATCGAAGGGTACCTTTTTATTAATCATCAAAAGGATGTCCTAGTTTATTTTTTATATCAAAATTACTTTTTCTTATTCGATCGATCCAAATATTATAATCTCTACGATTCATAATTGCTATAATGTCGTAGTAATTATGATTCCTAATTGTTATAATATGTTATTGACAACATTTATGCATATGTTATAATAAATGAGTTAGTCCTCGAGATTAATTCAGTTGATAAATACAAAGAAATTTGTCTGTAGTAAATAGAGATCAATTCCTGAAAAATTTATCACCTTGACTATCGAAGACCTCTTTCCTTTGTGAACTCTCCTCTATGGTAGGAACAACAGTGGAGAGGCTAACATGGCGATTTGACATTTTATTATAAATTATAATAGCTGAGTTATAAATATTATAACAAGTTATTCACTCAAGATAATTTGAGTTGAGTAGAATCTTATCTCAACACATGCTATAGCAACTATGAATTGTATTTGTTAGTGACTATGAATTATATTTGCTATACATTTGAAAAATATGTAATTGTCATATTAGCAACCTCTTCTAGTTATCCTTATCGGTAGATGAGGTAAATCAGAATCTCAAATAACAAGTGCAGAGAAAAAGATCAATCAATAGTCCAAAGCGATGATTCTTAATTATTGTTATATAGTATTGATAAATACTTATCACTATTGACTTGAGTTAAATAGGATTTCACCTATACACATATTGCATCGTAGCTAGCAATTATTATTAATAAAAAAAGGGACAATTTGAGTAATAATAAGGGGATGAGATGTTATTTTAATGATTAATAAAAAGGATAGCTCTTTTAATATTCGCCTTATTATTTTTGTTTTGGTAATATTATTGGGCATTGGCCTGAATTTCCTTGAAAGGGAATTGTAATACAACTTTTGGCTATGAATAAGTTTTCTTTCAAATTCTTTATTAGTATTTTTTTAATAATATAAGTATCTAGATCCTTACAGACAATTAATTCCGGAGGCGAACGATCATATATATCCTGATTCATTCACAAGCAAATTTAGATGGGCTTGCAATTGCGCACCTAACAATCGACCTCCACAGTCAATCTTCCACCATGAGCGTCTCCCATTTAGGATTCAAATTTTGTAAAACTTTGAATATTCACTAAGGCTACGTTTGGTACGGGGTAATCAATCTTGTAATATAATAGGATTACATTACAAGATGATTTATTTTGTTTGGTAACATTTCAAAAATGTAATGTAATGTAATCACATTACAAAATAAGAGCCAAGATCCGTAATCTCGATTACGAAGGAAAAACAATGTAATCTGATTACATTACGGACTCAATATTTATTATGACAAATATATTCTTTTGTTATTTTTATCATTGCTTCTCGATGCTCGTTGACGACGACCACCGGCGACAGTTGTCGACCAACGACCGGGCGGTGGTCGCCCGACGGCCGTACGGCCGACGGCGACGGCCGATCGAACCAATCGGCGATCGTCGGCCGGTCGGCCGGCGGCATCGACGCCGCGACAGCGGCCGGCGCGTCCGCTCCGGCCGGCACGGCGTCCGGCATCCGACGGCGACGATCGCCCGGTCGGCGGATCGTGGCGATGATCGGCCGATCGGCGGTACGGCCCGGCCGGCGGATCGGTGATCGATGGCCGTGGCCGATGGCCGACGCCGACGCCGCCGTGGCGCCGGCGATCGCGGCGCGGCGACTCGGCCAGCGGCGGACGACGATCGGGCGGCAACCGCCCGATGATCGACCAATGGCGGCCGACGACCGGCCGGATCGGCGATCGGCCGTCGGATCGGGCCGACGGTCCGGCCGGACCGATCGGCTGTCACCGGCAGCCCGTGGCGGCGGTACTGGGCTGGCGGCGCCGCCGATCGACGGCTTACTGCCGGTGGATCGGCCGGTGTGGCGACGATCGATCGGTGCCCACTGGCGATCGGCGACAACCTTATAAGGGTATTTTTGTCATTTTATAATAATATGAATTACATTCCTTATAAAAAATGTAGACACCAAACAAACGAATGTAATCACTTTTGTAATCAAACATTACACATCAATCACTAACCAAACACAGTAATGTATACACATTACATTACAAACTTGATTACATTACAAGGTTGATTACATTACCCCGTACCAAACGTAGCCTAAATGTCTTTCCGTTGTATATCCGGAGGTTTTTTATTAGTAATTTCTTAACAATGATACATTCATGTCGTACCCACATAGAGGAGAGGCACCCCCCCCCTTTTTCCTAAAATTAAAAATCTCTTTCCCTAATCACTTTATTTATATTTAATTTATAGGGGCAAAGATATAATGAAGCTAATAATATGAAAGAAGAATTCAATGACTTAAAAAATTTAATTATGATAGAGAACAAATCCACTTATTATGTTTATTGTTTTGCTTATCAACTGTAATTTACACTTGTAATTGTTGATAAAAATTACATGAGGATTTCTACTTTTTTTGTTGTGGTTGTATAATTGAACAATATTATTGAAGCATCATACAAACAAAGAGACATATCTCGTGAGAAACAGTTTAAAAAAATTATTGAACGAATTTACAATGATGATATCTTCACTGGATGAGGTATGAAACAAGAGAAGAAATAAAAAAGAGCTGAGAGTATACGTTAGGGTTCATATTTGTTGGGACCGATTGTGTGCTAGAGGGGGAACGAATAGTGTCTCGAACTCATTCTTTGATCTCGTTCGATTAAGTTCGTGATTGTTTGTCTACAAAGGTTAGCAGCGGAAACAAAACAACACAATCACAACTCACAGTTTTAACATGGTTCAGAGATCCACCCCTATTCCACGACAATCCTTAAGACAGATTACTCTTCTTGCAAGGTTGCATTGTCTTCTCCTTTCGATAAACATCAAGGTGGAGAAAATCTTCTTACAATCTAGAGCTTACACAAGAACGAACAACCAAATACAAGTGTAAAGGAAACAAATTGAAATGCAGTAATAAACCACACTTTACACAAGAGTGTTTTGCTTGATCGCTTGTTTAGTTGCTTTGGAATCCTTTTAAAGACTTGGAATGCAACAATACTTTCCTTCAAAATTCCCAATGAATTGGCGCCTCGAAATGTCAACGAAGTCCTTTATAAGCTTTGTGTCGGTTGATTTTCGCCCATTAATCAACTGGTCTTACCCTCAGTCGATTGGTCACTCGACTGTTGTCTCACAATGACTCGATCCACATAGAAAATAGTCAATCAATCGACTGCTCACAACCATCGATCAGAGCCAACAAATTGCTCAGCTTGATTCAAATTTTCGTATCCTGTTTATTTAAGGTCGATCATTGCTCATCCATAATCAAACGTGTTGAGGATCTTGGCCGCTAGAGGGGGTGAATAGCGTCGTCGATGTAGATGGAGGAATTAGATCTCGATCGCGTGTTTGCTACAATTTGGTTAGTGCATAGCAGAATAATAATAAAAGCAATAACAAAGAACAAGCACACAATTACACAAGCATATAACGTGGTTCAGAACCGAATGGTTTCTACTCCACGGATTGAGTTCTACGAGCTCGAGTGATGACAACACCACTAATAAAACTCCTCGACGACACGTCGGGGGTGGAGAAACCTCGTACAAATGTTTACAACAATAAACGAAAGAAATACAAGCAAATACAAAGGAAATGTAAAGAACACTTTACAAACTAGGGTTTGAGCGCTTTGCTTGTAGGTTGCTTGGATGAGCTTGAAGGATCCTGAAATGCACTTGCAATTCACCTTCAAATTGTCTCACCAAAGCTCCCAAAGAACTAATGCTGAAATCCTCCTCGAGCTCCTCTTTTTAATCTGCATCGGGCTGAATTTTCGCTTGGCAGTCGACAGCCAACATTGTTATCGTGAGACAACGGCTCGATCCATGCTGGAAAAATTCCAACGGATCTCTTGGCAGTCGACTACTAATGTTCGTAGCCCACTTCCCAATCGGCTATGAAGCGTTCTGTGGTCGCGGCTGAAAAACTTCATCCAGCAGTCGACTGCCATCCATGGCAGTCGATTGCCAAGGCATTTTCAGTCCTTAACCGACAATCGAACTCTAGTCGACTCACGACAGTCAAATCGACCATATTGTCAGTCGACTGACAACCTCAAACATGAGGTTTTATGTAAAATACGGAAAAATAAAATAAAATAAAATAATAGCCCTTGCTAATTGGGAATTAGTTCATAGAATTTTTAGAAATTTTTAGAAATTTTTTCGGATTCAGAAGGAGTCCATATGAGGAAGATTAAAGTCTAAATGGGTATTCGAGTTAAACCTAGGTTAGCCTGAGGTTAAACTGGGGCTAGCTCAAGTTAGTTGGTCGACCCTTTAAGTTCCGATCTCGGGGTTTTTGGAGCCGCATCCCTTATTCGCGATTTTCTTCCTCCCTTCACCGCACGCCGATTTCCTCTTCCTCACCATCGCCGACGATTCCCTCTCGATCTCGACGGCGACAGCTCTTCTTCTTTCCGGTGTCTAGCTTCTGAATGAGGTTTGCTCAGCTCGGCGTTGCTCTCTTCTTCCACCACTTCGTCGTTAGAGATCTCAGTCGCACAGCTGCTACTGCCTTCGATGCCCAGCTCTCCGTCACCTCTCCCTCCCGATCTCGGCGGCAGCGAGCTCCTCCAGCCATCGGTTTGGTCGGCAAGATATGGGACGATCATTGCAACCACCGAGCCTCCGGTCGCCTTGATCGGCCGCTCTATCTTTTCCTGTGTCGTGTAGCTCACTCGCTCACGATGATTTGCCACCGCCGACGGCCGAGCTAGTCGATCTACGCCGATCTTTGCCTTTATCACCATTTCGAGCTTTCCGTCGCCGGCCCGGCCGAGAGTCGTCGCCGTCACCATCGCTCGAGCTTAGATCTCCGATTGCGACGCCGAGCTCATCTCACCGCCGCCTTTCTTCCGCTGCTTCATCATCCCGATTTGGGGATCGATTTCTACACGATGATTGTCGGAGGGCCTCATTGTTACTGCTGTCGCTAGTTGAGGCATGTGGTGATCTCGGATCCAAATCGTAGCTATATTCCTTTGTTTACCTGAGCTTGGATTTGACGATGTTCACCCCTTCTCGGGATTTTACGGTAGAAGTGGTGATCTATTCCTACGTGCGTTGGGTAAGTTTTCGATCAGTCATTTGATGCTTGGATATGGTTATAGAATGAGATAGGACTATGATGCAATTGGTAATTTCTGTGATATGTTTCAGTCATTAGGTATGCGAGTGATCAAGTAGGGATTGTTTTTAAAGCAATCTAACTATTATAGATTTGATATCGCATCGGTGGATCCAGAAGCTGTGCAATTGAAGTTGGGTGTGGTAAGTAGAATTTGATTGTTCATAGTGGTGTATCAGTTTTATTTAGTAAGCTGATTTGGTTGGGCCATAATTATGTAGTTCTCTGTTCATTGTGTGGTGATGTTTGATAGTTAGCGAGTGATATTGTTCTATTGGAGGATACCGGTTGTAGCTTGATGGTAATTGTGGGGTATGGAGATTTCAAGCAACGAAGGTAAGCTTTGATTCTGAATGTTATGTTATAGGCTATGTTATAGTTGTGTAACAAATGTACAAAACTTTGATTTAGGACTGTCTTGTGGACGTGAGGACGAATGATGTTTTCAGATGAGTCTTCGTATCATGTGGGTAATATCTACCTGGTCCGGTAGTTTTGATCAAATTCTAGTGCATGATATTGGATATATGTTTATACCTGTTCACCTTAGATCCACTCTTATTTAATCATATGCTTGTACTGCCTTGACCTTTGAGATATATACTCTGGTACTTCATGGATTATCTAGCTCGGATAGGAACTATAAATCCTATTATGTATTAGCTGATGGATGTTCAGTAAGTACAAGTGGTTAGGGTTATCTTTGTGACCTCAGATTGGGTTACTGTGTTACATCACTAGGGTTAGGTGATGAATTAGATTATGGAGTCGATTGTTGTATCGTACACATATTAGTTGTGCATCTATGGTGGATTTAGTTGTCTGTGCATAGATAAATGTGTGTGGTTGTCAGTATGTGGTTACGGACTAGAGGTCCTAGCATGATTGTATATCCATTGTGGATCGTATATCTGGGTATGATTATATGGATGGTCGATAGTATCTCGCTACTGACTAGAGGTCTTAGCGTGGTTGACTGTCAGATGAGTATGACTCTTTGTACGATAGAGAGAGTCTTATGGATTGTAGTCCTTGCATAGTTTGACTTTTGGTTGACCAGGACTCCCCGTGAGATAGGGAGTGTTGCGAGGATACTTGTGTGGATCTATGCATCATTACATTTGCATGCATGCTGACGACTGGGTCTCCCTTATGGATGAGACGGGTCGTCAGTCATCCTGCCTCCCCGGCCACTCGGGGTAGTGGTAGCAGGGTTGAGGGCAGAGCATTGGATGTGCTGCGCTTCTACCACTATGGATGGTGGTAGATGGAGACGCGCACCGCCACTGCGGCAGAGTGGTGTTAGCACTCACCCACTATAGACGGTGGTTGTGTGACGCGTGCATTGTCCCTGCAGCGGCGCTTGTCTACTCACGGGTAGGAACAGCGTGGCTTGCGCAAAGAGGGCCTAGGAGTAGTTAGCTTTTTACGCTTATACGCTACTCACCATACTACCCAACTGGCCACCGAGAGTGGTGGCGATTGGAGTCGGGCTAGTTGTCATTGTCGTACCACCGCCACTCGGGTCGTGGTAGGATGGGTCCGCAGACGATGACCATGCATATGCAGTGTTGATATATATGTATGCATGTATTTGATATATGTTTACATATGCCCGTGAGATCTTGCATTTGATTGAGCTATGATTCTGCGATATGGTTGTTCATCTGATACATGTCATCCGCATTTTATATCGCTATGTGTGTTGTATGATACATGCGTTGATTCAGACTGTTATATGCATTTGATTAGCATCATGTCATTGTGTGGTACGGACCGGGTTGTTATTACAGGTGATCATATATTGTTCATATGTTGGAGTATTGGTCAGGTATGAGATTGACTTGGTACGTTATATGAGTTATGTTATTGTAAATCTGTTCAGGATGATCTAGCATCTGGTGTTACAGACCGTCAGGTACGTTGGTACATTACTTCATGTTCAGTTGATCAGTTTAGTATATATACACTGAGTATGACTTTACTATAGTTACTTGTTATTAGAGTTGGATAGGACTGTATGTCTATTGGACTCATGTTGTATACCTGTAGATCTTCACATGTATACTTGTAGATTTCTTTACCCTATATGTTCATGCACTTTCTATATATTACCCCTGAGTTTATACTCACCACCCTGGGACCCTAGGCTTCCTGTCGCCCAGATAACAGGTAGAAGATTCCTTGGACGTTCGGAGCTCCGCCAGCCGATCCCATCTCACACCGGACGAATGGATATATTTTCCGTGTTGTTGTTGTTGGAGATTTGAGGCCGCTAGAGGGGGGGGTGAATAGCGTTGACCGTACGTATATGGAATTCGTTCGCGATCGTCTCTACAAAACTCGTTATGCGTAGCGAAATAGAAATAATCAAAGCAATAACGAAAAGATACAATCACGAACACAAGCACAACACGAGATATAACGTGGTTCGGAACCGAAACGGTTCCTACTCCACAGATTGGGTTCGTACGAACCCTAGTGATGCCGATCACACACCACTATGATAAATACTCCTTCTCGACACAAGTCGGAGGTGGAGAAACCTCTTACAATAAGATTACAACAATAATCTAAAAACAACAAGCAAATATAAGAGGAAATACAACAAGAGAAGTAAAGAACACTTTACAAAAACTCTTTAGAAGCTTGCTTGTTGATTGCCTTGGACTAGCACTTGAAAGCCCTGATTTGCAGCAGCAAATCGCTTCAAAACGTCCAAGAAAATCGGTGCCAAAAACCCTCCCGTCGAGCTCCTTTTATCCTTGCGACTGGATTTCGCCATCACGACCGCCATAAGTCACCGATCGATGCCACGCTTGTCGTGAGACAACGGCTCGATCCACGCTCGAAAAACTACAACGGATCTCTTGGCGTCGATCGCCAATATTGGCGATCGCCACCACGTAGTCGACCGATTGGCTATGGAGCATTTGTGCTCGCTAGAATTAGCTGATCGTCATCCTTGGCAAATAATCGTTGCCGACACTCCGATCGCTCCAATGAGCGATCGCCAGAGCAGCTACTCCAAACCGTCGGTCGAACTCGTCGACTCACGATCATGAACCGGCCATAATGCCAGTCGACTGCCAACCTCAACCATGAGGTTTAAACCCAAATATGGTGCCCCCATACTTGTTAGACCACCCTTAGCCTAGACCTAAGCCTTCTAGCCACCTCCATCAGCCTCACGCCTCTCGGATCCCTCCAAGTCATCCATGACTTGTTCATCCATCGCGCTAACCTCCAGGTGCTTCCCTCGGCTATGTCATGCTAACAGTGTCTACACCGCCAAGGCACATTGGACTTACGCCTCCAAGACTCCGCTTGGACTTTACGCTGCAAATATCAATCCCTTGGACTTCCCAAATGCCAAGACTCAAGCCTGGACTTTCCCTTGCCAACCCATGTTGGACTTTCCATGCCAAAATCCATGCTTGGACTTTCCATTTGCCAAGACCCATGCTTGGACTTCTCATTTGCCAAGACCCACGCTTGGACTTCTCATGCCAAGTGCTCAAGACTTGGACTTTCCCAATTGTCAAGTGTCCCACTTGGACTTTCCATGCCAAGTACACAAGACTTGGACTTTCCCATGACAATTACATTGTCATATGTTTTTGTCGAAACATCAAAACATCACTCGAGTCAAACTCGAGTCCTGGTCAATCGTGACCTGGGCCAATTGTACCAACAGTTGTATCCTTACGGATTGTTGGTTTGGGTTTTTACCCTGTATTGTTTCCGTATTTGTGATATACGGTCGTATTGTATGTATTTTGTCTTTGATTCGATTTCGGTTATGATTCTTGTCGTGTCAAGTTACTCCGGAGTGCACAGTTGGTCTTTGTATATGGTTTTATCTGTTGTATGTTTCCGCTGTGTTTGATATGTTGATATCTTTATATATTGTGTTGTTGTTGTGGGCCTATGGGCCTTGTATTAACCCGATATGTTGCCACGTACAGGGGAGATGCCGTCCGTTTGCTTTTCGGCACGGCATACTCTCGGGGCGTGACAATTTTATTGGTATCAGAGCCCTAGGTTGCGAAGTCCATTTTCGGATTTTATTTCGTTCGGAAATCGAGTTTTGCTTTACTCGATTTTGATTTCGTGAGTTCTGGGATCTGGCTGTTGCGGACATCTCCGAGCTACAAGGTTTAAGGTATGTTAATTGTTATTACATATCCTTCTATTGGTTATGCATTTAGTTGCTTATAACATGGATGACTTGTAGGATATTGGTTAGTATTAAATCGTAGTGGTTTGAGTTTGACCACGGGAACGATATGTTGAGGTTATTAGATATGTACCTGCTATCGAAAAGGTAATTACCTTTGAGAGCCGACTGATACCGAGTCGGATAGCAGGGGTTAGTAGTCACAACTCTTGTGAAGATCAAGGATTACGGTCCTAAGAATTTTCACTAATTATGTTAGTCAGATCATTACCTATGGGGTAATGGACTAAGCGAGTATACTATTACTGATTCAGATAGTAGAAAATTAGTATATGATATTCATAGGGATTTTGATCCCCGGACTGGTCGTTCTAGGTTGTATAACATTGGGAGTACTTTTGGAGTACTTGACTTGGGTTATACGAAGATAGTAGTGTTAGTTGAATATCATTATCGAGATTTAGCCGGTACTTGGTGGAAGAGATAGGAAATAGCCTTCGGGGAAAGCACGCATCACTTGGCCACGGTGTAGTGATGTTGTGAGAGAGTATTTTCCCACGTCATCTTCTTTGACTCATCGTCAGAGAATTCTTGGGCATCAAGTAGGGTGATTATTTGGTAATGGAGGTACCATGCAGAGTCGTTAGACTTGCGAAGGTTACGATCACCTAATAGCCCAATGATGTGATTGGGTTGGTTTTGGCCACCCACGGGTTATCGGTTGACATCTTGATCAAGATGTTTGGATCTCCTACCAGATCCTACCGGAAGTGCATAGACCGAGTCATGTGTATAGAAATGACTCCGTAGCAAGTGTTTTAAGAGTTGGAGATTTGATAAGCATATATTGCAAGTCAAATTATTGGAATTAGAAGTCTCCGAATGTTGGATAAAAAGGAGCAAGATTAAAGTCATGAGTCACGAGCAACTATTGGAGAGTTTTTCGATCATAGCTTCTCATGTTTATCAGCGAACTCAGAGGAAAGACTCCGAAGGGAGATTATGTGTGTGCAGTGCGGGTCACGACGACACCAGAGTCAGATTATCCGATGGACCATTGTATCTGTTTCTACTATAAGCAGCCGATATCTACGAGGAGAGTATGTACTTTGAAGACTCAGTGGAAGACTATGGATGATGCTTTCGAGCGGATGATCCACAACCTCGGAAGCCGAGATCATGACAGAAGAATGGATTATCATCAGCAGCGATCTACTACCTCAGATATAGTTGGAGCTCTTTGATACTTTCATCCGGAAGAAGTTAAAAGAAGCTCGCAGAAGACATCTCGTAAGATTCGCATATCTGCAACAACCAAGTACCTTCCCAGACGTGGTTATGCTTTATACAGAGGAGAGATTTTACGACGATAATAGTCGATCTATCGATATTCTCCAAAGGCGATTATACCTTTCACAGAGATGGAGCACGCTTTGATGTTGACAGTTCTTCAGTATTTTTCAGCCGGATGTGTACCCTTTGCTAGTACAACAGTGTTTACCATCTCCATTGTGGTTGTTTCAGATTGTACCTCAGTTTCAGCAGTTGACTTCAGTTCCTCCATGATAGTCTTTGCATCTACATGAGCACAGCTGTCCAGAACAGATGTTGGACAACTTTACATGATTACTCGAGAAGAAGTATAGAAGACCGAAGGATAGGTCCTTCGGGGTATTACTTTAGGTTATACTATTTGCAGATATATCGAGAGATAATGGTAGTTTACAGGTATCTTTGTCTAGAACATTCTTGGATAGGGTTCGAAGGGTTCCTATCGACTGGTGGTTGGTGAATTTCTCTACCGTTTGGTGAGATGTTGATCAACAACCAAGAAGGCAAGGGATACCCTTAGCCTTTGCTAGACATACCTTCACTATAGACATATCCTTACAGATAGTTGGATTGTTGGAGCGTTGGTATACTAGGACTCTCAAATGTACGTATAATCTGAGAGTATTCGAATATAGTTTCTGATGAACTCCCGGGCTTGCCACTGCATGGGCAAGTAGGAATATGCGATTGGAGGGTGATTTCGGGAATAGTCCTGATATTTGGGACCTCATACCGGGAGATGATTTTATGGGTATAAGTATTGCTAAACACTATGGGAGATTTATCTGCCTCAGTGTTTCTTCTTGAGAAGACTTGTAACTCTTTGTTAGAAGAGAGTCAGACCTTGAGTCTATACATCGATTATCGATGATTGGAATGCAATAATTGCTGAGAATGAATATCCTTCGTTGGGGATAGATGATCTGTTTAGATCAGCTAAATGACACCTGTGTATATCCTAGGGTTGGCCTACGACTGGAGGTTTGATATTGTAGTGACTTAGTGTCGTACAATTATCATTGTCGGTGTGATGATTGAGCTATCATTAGCGTAGGGTAAAAGGATTCAGGTGTATAAAGCTGATTGATAATGTTGTTAGACTTATCGACGAATTAGTCGTTCATGGATTCGAGGAATCAAGTACTCTTGGAGTATTTGGGATCGATTGTCATCATATCTGTGGATGATATATTTTTGGGATATATTCACAATCTTAAAGGAAGTTGTGGTTTCCCTAGATTGATTTGGTATTTACCAGAGATGCGGATAGGATGTTTTAGCGATACTATATCGCCGACTTGTTGGACTAAGGAAGTGATGGGAATCACTTAGTCGGAAGTTGGGGAAGCTAGGTTTCAAGGCCTAGAAGGTGGCTGACTTTTGTGTCAGTGTTAGTTAATCCGTCCGATATGGATGGAAGGGTATTGTACGTAGATGCATCATTTCAGGGATTAGGAGGGATCCCGATGCAGTTGAATGAGACGTATATTATGTGTATGCTAGTTGAGAAACTAGCGAGATTAGTCATTATAGTCTTCCAGTTACTTTCAGTTCTGTGTAACAGAGTGAATTTTGGACATTAGATTAATTTCTCTTGTTAGAATAATTCTCCGTCTCTGAGAAGGATAGTGGTTTCCAGAATTGTATTTCGATTTAGGAAGAGTTGTTCAGAAGACTCTTCATTCGAGAGTGATGATTTATTCGGAGTGTATCCGAAAATAGTGAGTATTGAAACGTTCCGGTTGGTGGAACGATATGTGGGACATGGATGATTCCGTAGTTTGATGTTGGGTATGCCAACAAGCAAAGGTGGAATATAGTGACCAGTAGGGTTACGTACCGTGATGGAAGTGGTAGCCTAGTGCAATGGACAACGTTTGGGAGATTATCTGGATTTCGGAAAGGACTTGATAGGATTTGGGTAGTCGATGATCGATTAGCTAGGTCCGCTCATTTTCTTTCAAGCCATAAGGTGGATTTCGTTGGATCGCTTGATGGAATTATATCCATAAAGTAACCTTGAGTATCATTTCTGATAGTGATTCATGATTCACTTTACGATTCTGGCAAAGTTTCTCATCGGTTACGAGTCTAGAGCTCCACTCTGGTACAGTTATTGACCTCTTAATAGGTTGGCTGAGAGCGTATAAGAGCTGGAATATAATATTCGAGCTCAGTACTCCACTTAGTCACTTGAGGTGTGACTTTGCTCCGGATACTTGAGATGGTTGTTGTGACATCTCGTACTTGTACATGAGTCAGAAATTTGGGGACCAAATTTTTATAAGTGGGGGAGAATGTAAAATACGAAAATAAAATAAAATAAAATAATAGCCCTTGCTAATTGGGAATTAGTTCATGGAATTTTTAGAAATTTTTAGAAATTTTTTCGGATTCAGAAGGAGTCCATATGAGGAAGATTAAAGTCTAAATGGGTATTCGAGTTAAACCTAGGTTAGCCTGAGGTTAAACTGGGGCTAGCTCAAGTTAGTTGGTCGACCCTTTAAGTTCCGATCTCGGGGTTTTTGGAGCCGCATCCCTTATTCGCGATTTTCTTCCTCCCTTCACCGCGCGCCGATTTCCTCTTCCTCACCATCGCCGACGATTCCCTCTCGATCTCGACGGCGACAACTCTTCTTCTTTCCGGTGTCGAGCTCCTGAATGAGGTTTGCTCAGCTCGGCGTTGCTCTCTTCTTCCACCACATCGTCGTTAGAGATCTCCGCATCACTCGCCTTGATGGCGACTCCGTCACCTCTCCCTCTCGATGGCGGCCGAGCTCCTCCACCATCGGGTTCAGGTCAAGATATGGGACGATCACTGCAACCACCGAGCCAGCTTCTCCGGTCGCCTTGATCGGCCGCTCTATCCTTTCCTTTGTTCGTTGTCGCAGCTCACTTCTGTCGATGATTTGCCACAGTCGACGCTGAGCTAGTCGATCTCTGCCCGATGCTGCCTTATCACCATTTCTGGAGCTCTCCGTCGCCGGAGTTGCTCGTCGTCACCATCGCTCGAGCTTAGATCTGCCACAGTTGACGCTCGAGCTCATCTCACCGTCGCCTCTGTTCTTCCGTCGTTTCATCATCGACACAGTTTGGGGATCAGTTTCTCTACACGATGATCATCGGAGGGCCTCATTGTTGCTGCTGTCGCTAGTTGAGAGATGTGGTGATCTCAGATCCAAATCGTAGCTATATTCCTTTGTTTACCTGAGCTTGAATTTGACGATGTTATCTCCTCTGTCTCAGCTCAGTCCCAGCTCAGATTTCTGGTAGAAGTGGTGATCTATTCCTACGTGCGTTGGGTAAGTTTTCGATCAGTCATTTGATGCTTGGATATGGTTATAGAATGAGATAGGACTATGATGCAATTGGTAATTTCTGTGATATGTTTCAGTCATTAGGTATGCGAGTGATCAAGTAGGGATTGTTTTTAAAGCAATCTAACTATTATAGATTTGATATCGCAACGGTGGATCCAGAAGCTGTGCAATTGAAGCTGGGTGTGGTAAGTAGAATTTGATTGTTCATAGTGGTGTATCAGTTTTATTTAGTAAGCTGATTTGGTTGGGCCATAATTATGTAGTTCTCTGTTCATTGTGTGGTGATGTTTGATAGTTAGCGAGTGATATTGTTCTATTGGAGGATACCGGTTGTAGCTTGATGGTAATTGTGGGGTATGGAGATTTCAAGCAACGAAGGTAAGCTTTGATTCTGAATGTTATGTTATAGGCTATGTTATAGTTGTGTAACAAATGTACAAAACTTTGATTTAGGACTGTCTTGTGGACGTGAGGACAAATGATGTTTTCAGATGAGTCTTCGTATCATGTGGGTAATATCTACCTGGTCCGGTAGTTTTGATCAAATTCTAGTGCATGATATTGGATATATGTTTATACCTGTTTACCTTAGATCCACTCTTATTTAATCATATGCTTGTACTGCCTTGACCTTTGAGATATATACTCTGGTACTTCATGGATTATCTAGCTCGGATAGGAACTATAAACCCTATTATGTATTAGCTGATGGATGTTCAGTAAGTACAAGTGGTTAGGGTTATCTTTGTTACCTCAGATTGGGTTACTGTGTTACATCACTAGGGTTAGGTGATGAATTGGATTATGGAGTCGATTGTTGTATCGTACACATATTAGTTGTGCATCTATGGTGGATTTAGTTGTCTGTGCATAGATAAATGTGTTTGTCGGGTGATGCGGTTATGGACTAGAGGTCCTAGCATGATTGTATATCCATTGTGGATCGTATATCTGGGTATGATTATATGGATGGTCGATAGTATCTCGCTACTGACTAGAGGTCTTAGCGTGGTTGACTGTCAGATGAGTATGACTCTTTGTACGATAGAGAGAGTCTTATGGATTGTAGTCCTTGCATAGTTTGACTTTTGGTTGACCAGGACTCCCCGTGAGATAGGGAGTGTTGCGAGGATACTTGTGTGGATCTATGCATCATTACATTTGCATGCATCGCCTTGTGGGTCTCCTTATGGATGAGGCAGTCGTCAATCATCTACCTCCCGACCACTCGGGGTAGTGGTAGCAGGATTGAGGCGAGCATTGGATGATGCGCTCGCGCCACTATGGATGGTGGTAGCCGGAGACACCGCCACTGCCGCGGCAGTGGTGTTAGCACTCACCCACTATAGACTGTGGTTGTGTGACGTGCAGTTGTCCTGTGTGCGGCGTTTGTCTACTCATGGGTAGGGACAGCGTGGCTTGCAGAAGGAGCCCCTAGGAGTAGTTAGCTTTTTACGCTTATACGCTACTCAGTCATACTACCCAACTCGGTCACTCGAGAGTGGTGGCAGTTGGAGTCGAGCTAGTTGTCATTTATCGTGCCACCCTGGCCACTCTGGGGTCGTGGTTGGACGGGTCCGCAGACAGTGACCATGCATATGCATTGCTGATATATATGTATGCATGTATTTAATATATGTTTTACATATGCCTGTGAGATGCTGCATTTGATTGAGCTATGATTGCTGCATATAGTTGTTCATCATGATACATGTCATCGCATTTTATATCCGCTATGTGTTGAGCATGATACATGCGTTGATTCGACTATTATATGCATTTGATTAGCATCATGACCGGGTTGTTATTACAGGTGATCATATATTGTTCATATGTTGGAGTATTGGTCAGGTATGAGATTGACTTGGTACGTTATATGAGTTATGTTATTGTAAATCTGTTCAGGATGATCTAGCATCTGGTGTTACAGACCGTCAGGTACGTTGGTACATTACTTCATGTTCAGTTGATCAGTTTAGTATATATACACTGAGTATGACTTTACTATAGTTACTTGTTATTAGAGTTGGATAGGACTGTATGTCTATTGGACTCATGTTGTATACCTGTAGATCTTCACATGTATACTTGTAGATTTCTTTACCCTATATGTTCATGCACTTTCTATATATTACCCCTGAGTTTATACTCACCACCCCGGGACCCTGGGCTTCCTGTCGCCCAGATAACAGGTAGAAGATTCCTTGGACGTTCGGAGCTCCGCCAGCTGATCCCATCTCACACCGGACGAATGGATATGTTTTCCGTGTTATTGTATCCTTACGGATTGTTGGTTTGGGTTTTTACCCTGTATTGTTTCCGTATTTGTGATATACGGTCGTATTGTATGTATTTGGTCTTTAATTCGATTTCGGTTATGATTCTTGTCGTGTCAAGTCACTCCGGAGTGCACAGTTGGTCTTTGTATATATTTTATCTGTTGTATGTTTCCGCTGTGTTTGATATGTTGATATCTTTATATATTGTGTTGTTGTTGTGGGCCTACGGGCCTTGTATTAACCCAATATGTTGCCACGTACAGGGGAGATGTCGTCCGTTTGCTTTTCGGCACGGCATACTCTCGGGGCATGACATTTTAACCTCAAGTATGGTGCCCCCATACTTGCTAGACCACCCTTAGCCTAGACCTAAGCCTTCTAGCCACCTTAGTTGGCCTCGCGCCTATCGGATCCCTCCAAATCATCCATGACTTGTTCATCCATACGCTAGCCTTCAGGTACTTCCATCGGCTATGTCATGCTAACGGTGTCTACACCGCCAAGACACATTGGACTTACGATGCCAAGACTCCGCTTGGACTTTACGCCACCAACCATTGGACTTATGCTGCCAAGACTTCACCCTTGGACTTTACGCCTCCAATATTAAACCCCTTGGACTTCTCAAATGTCAAGTACTCATGACTTGAACTTTCACAGTCAAGACTACACCCTTGGACTTACGTGGCCAAGACTACACCCTTGGACTTTCCAAATGCCAAGACTCAAGCTTGGACTTTCCCTTGCCAACCCATATTGGACTTTCCATGCCAAGACTCATGCTTGGACTTTCTTCATCACATGGTCAACCCTAGTCAACTATCAAAATCCCCTCGAGTCAAACTCGAGTCCGGTAAATCATGACCCGGGTCAATTGTGCCAAAAATCTCCCCAAAACATTATCAGACATCAATGCCAAATCTCCATGTCAAACATCAAAATATCGCTTGAGTCAAACTCGAGTCCGGTCAATCGTGACCTGGGCTGATTGCACCAACAATCTCTCCCTTTTTGATGTTTGACAAAATCACATACCTTTGAGTTAGAACACTAATTCAAATTTTCTTACCAATTATCCCAAATTGGTAATCCCATATATTTTCACAAACATTCTCCCCAAACATTCTTCCCCTTTTTGACTAACATCAAAAAGGTTCTCTCCAAGGAGGTCAATATCTCATGTCCCAATGAGATATTACAATCTCCCTCTTGGTCCAAAAATACCTAGGATGTCTACAATCTTCCTAGTGATAAGTCTTATATCACTCAAGAGAGGCAATCATATACACTCTCCCAATTTTCAAATTGGGTATCTCCAAATTTCATTTTCCCCTTTATGAGGAAAAATATCATCCATCATCCCATGATGGATACCTCCCCCTAAAGGCTTTCTCCCCCTTGACCATTGCACCAACAATGTCCTTGGAAAGTCCCTAAGCCAATAGAAACTCTAAACCATCAAAAATAAGGTTCAAAGTTCAACATTGAACTTTCCAACCCCTTAGATTTGATACATTATCCTAACACCTCTCTTAATTCATGTACAATGAATTTTCACCCTTTATAATGCTTCCTAAAGTATATCCTAGGGTTAGGAGTGGTTAGGGAACTTTACCATAGCTGAAGACGGGCTAAACAATCTTGTTTTTCCCGAAATCGACATATCTACTTACAGCTATTATTAGTCGAATCGCTTCATCGATCATTGCCATCAAGTGATCGATCGATAACAAACCGCCAAATTCTTTGAGTCGAGTTTTGAAAAAGCATAAGTAATTCTATGTATTTTGAAAAATCGTGAAAATTCATACGTACATTACTTATAAGCAATACAATGGGTGAAAAATGTTTGAAAAATATTTTACCCATAAAATATCAAAATTGATACAAAGTTCAAAAGTGAAGAAAAACTTCAATGTTTTAGCTCACTTTATATCAACTTCA
Source organism: Wurfbainia villosa (assembly GCA_025175895.1). Classification (NCBI taxonomy): domain Eukaryota; kingdom Viridiplantae; phylum Streptophyta; class Magnoliopsida; order Zingiberales; family Zingiberaceae; genus Wurfbainia; species Wurfbainia villosa. Next base: position 12,690,779 of record CM045997.1, read on the forward strand.
TCAATGGTGATTGCAATCAAAAGATAGACTTCACCAAGGTTTTCTAAATGGATTTTAAAATGATTTTGAAAACCTATATTGGATCATATTCCTTGGGTTTAATGTACATGACTTGTACACAAGCTTTCCCGATGATCTACCAATACAATAAGATGAGTTTAAGTTCATCTAGATGCAAAAACTATGCACCTTGAACTTAACTCATATTCTATCATCTCACATATATCTAGGGTGTATAAAACACACAAAAGTCAATGTGATGTGAGATGTGATTTTGTTCATCCTAATCTAGGGTTTCATGTATTTTTCTGAGACAACCCTACTTGATTCCCTTATAAATGGGACTTCAAGTCATATCATTGTCCTTAAATCAATTTTAATCAAATTTAAATGCATGAATGATCATGACATAAATGATAGCAAAATTAAGCATGACCAATGATCACGATGTCATGGCATATGATATAATCTAAAAACACATGACATTAAACCTTAATCCTAAACATGATCATGACATATTAAATGATTAAAAATAAATATAATGTCATGACATGTTATATGGCAAACAAAGCATGACAAATAAAATATATAGGTATAATAATACCTAAAACTTAGTATTAATTGTCATTTGATATAATTAAGTATATTTTGTCATATTATCAATTATTTCTAAAGTGTGCCAAAAACCTAAAATGATACACTAAGACCTCTAAATCTAAATGTGTCAATTTGATTGATTTTTCATAATCTTCAAAGTATATTGGCACATCCTAAAATCTTTTAGGATATAAGATCAAAACACATTCCCAAGGTAACCATAACCTTGAAATAACCTAAAGTGTCACCTTTACCATGGTTAGGTTAACTACCCATCCATTAAAGTTGGCACACCTAAATCCATCTAGCGTGAATCGATCACGCTCTTAGGAACCCAAAACCTATTTGAGCTCCTAGGATTTACTAGGTATTCCTTAGGGATGACCTCCCTAGATACATTCCCAATGACCCTTCTAGGCTTGTTAGCCTTGGTCATTTGGATCTTGACTAGGTTAATCTTAGGGATTGCCTCTCTAGTAACCTTCTTAGTGGTCTTCCTAGGTTTCATGGAAATCTTGGCCACTAAGCACCTACCTTGGTCAACCTTAGGGATGAATTCCCTATTGACCTTGGCTTTCCTCGACCTAGTTTATGTTCCATAATTAAATGGAACACTATGATAAGTCACCTTAGGCTTAGATTTGTGACCCAAACCTTTCTTGTCCTTGGTTGACTCTTGTCTCCTATGCCCTAGGCCTTGACTCTTGGACCTAGACCCTTGACTTTGATCATTTGACCCTTTTATTTGATTTTGCATAATCTTAAGGGTTTTCTCAAGTTTCTCAAGCCTTGACCTCAAGACTTGATTTTCAACCTCTAATTGCCCAATTTTTGAATTTTGATTTAATCCTTGGGCATGGTTCTTTCTAGGCATATACCTAGTCCATTTGGGATTAAAACCTAAGTGGTTTTCAATTTTTCTAATAGATTCCCTAGGTAAAGTTTTTCTAGGGACATTAGTCTCAAATTTCTCCTTATTTGAAAAATTAACACTCTTAGCACCTAAACAAAACTCCCTATTTCTAGCATGCACTTTATGATAAATTACAAGATTGCTAAATTATTCCTAGCATGCTTTGGCCTATAATTTAAAGAAAGAGCATTATTTAGATATACCTTAGGGTTTGCCTTAGAGGCTCCCCCTACTTGTGATGCTTCTTTTTTTCTCCTAGGGCATTGACTCCTATAGTGTTCCGGTTGTCGGCATTCGAAGCACACTACGTGCTCCTTGCTCTTCTTGGTGGGGACTCCGACTTCATTTGACTTTTCTTGTCTTTTAGGCGCCGGTGGAGTCTTCTTTACTCTTTTTGGGCACTTACTCTTATAGTGTCCAGATTTCCTACACTCAAAGCATATTATATGATTTTTATTTTTAATTAACATGCTCGAGTTACCTAGATCCGTGGTGGAAGCCTCTTGAGCTTGCTCTTCCTCTCGACCGGATGTAGATGTCTCCTCTTGAGGTTGCTCCGGTGTGGGAATTCTCTCCTCCCCCTCAATCCTAGAGGTGGAGGCTTCTTCCATCTCTTCCAATTCCTCTCCCACCGATCCGGAAGTTGACTCCTCCTTAACTTCCGAATCCTCACTTACTTATGAGGATGAGGATTCATCTTCGACCTCCTCTTCTTGAGCCGGCGATGGGTCTTCATGAACCGGTAATGAATCTTCACGGAGCTTTGCCACTTAGCTCCATATCTCCTTGGCATCTATATAATTACCTAACATACACAAGATATTGTTAGGTATTAAATCAATCAAAAATTTCATTACCTTATCATTTTTCTCGAAGGCTTGAACTTTCTCTTCGGTCCATCTCTTCTTCTTGAGGAACCCTCCTTTTGGTCCTCTTGGATAGCTAAATCCCTCCATCAACATGGACCATTCTTCAAAGTCTCTCATCATCAAGAAGTCTTCAATCCTTGTCTTCCATTGGTTGAAGCCTTCTTGTCCATAGAAAGTATATAGGATTGGGGTGTTGATGTCCCAACCCAAATTCTCTTAAATTTCCATCTTATTCCTCTTCACCCTCTAGCGTCTTGGCTCCGGGTTCTTAATCAATAGAAGAGCCCCGGGCTCTAATACCAATTGTTGAGGATTTGGTGGCCGCTAGAGAGGGGGTGAATAGCATCGTCGATGTAGATGGAGGAATTCAATCTCGATCGTGTGCTTGCTACAATTCGGTTAGTGCGCAGCGGAATAATAATAAAAGAAATAACAAAGAACAAGCACACAATTACACAAGCATATAACGTGGTTCAGAACCGAATGGTTCATACTCCACGGATTGAGCTCTACGAGTTCGAGTGATGACAACACCACTAATAAAACTCCTTCTCGACAACACGTCAACGACTAAGAAACCTCGTACAAATGTTTACAATAATAAACGAAAGAAATACAAGCAAATACAAAGGAAATATAAAGAACACTTTACAAACTAGGGTTTGAGCGTTTTGCTTGTAGGTTGCTTGGATGAGCTTGAAGGACCCTGAAATGCACCTGCAATTCGCCTTCAAATCGCCTCACCAAAGCTCCCAAAGAACCAATACCGAAATTCTCCTCGAGCTCCTCTTTTTAACCTGCATCGGGCTAAATTTTTGCCTGGCAGTCGATTGTCATAAGACCCCAGTCGACTGCCAACACTGTTGTCATGAGACAACAGCTCGATCCACGCTGGAAAAATTCTAACGGATCTCTTGGCAGTCGACTGATGACATCACCAATCGACTGGTGACGTCCGTAGCCCACTGCCCAGTCGGCTATGAAGCGTTCTGTGGTCGCGGTCGAAAAACCCCATCCAACACGATCAATCCATGGCAATCGCCAAGGCATTTTCAAACCTCAAACATGAGGTTTTAACCTCAAGTATGGTGCCCTCATACTTGCTAGACCACCCTTAGCCTAGACCTAAGCCTTCTAGCCACCTCCGTCGGCCTCGCGCCTATCGGATCCCTCCAAGTCATCCATGACTTATTCATCCATACACTAGCCTTCGGGTACTTCCATCGGCTATGTCATGCTAACGGTGTCTACATCGCCAAGGCACATTAGACTTACGCTGCCAAGACTCTGCTTGGACTTTACGCCGCCAACCATTGGACTTATGCTGCCAAGACTTCACCCTTGGACTTTACGCCGCCAATATCAAACCCCTTGGACTTCTCAAATGCCAAGTATTCATGTTTTGAACTTTCACCGTCAAGACTACACCCTGGACTTTCTAAATGCCAAGACTCAAGCTTGGACCTTCCCTTACCAACCCATGTTGGACTTTCCATGCCAAGACCCATGCTTGGACTTTCTTCATCACATGGTCAACCCTAGTCAACTATCAAAATCCCCTCGAGTCAAACTCGAGTCCGGTCAATCATGACCCGGGTCGATTGTGCCAACACTCTCCCTAAAACATTATCAGACATCAATGTCAAACATCAATGTCAAATCTCCATGTCAAACATCAAAACATCGCTCGAGTCAAACTCGAGTCCGATCAATCGTGACCTGGGTCGATTGCACCAATAAACTGTTGTGTCATAGATACTATTTCTTAATCACTCGAGCACCTTGGTCGCTTGAGCACCGAAGTCCGAGTGTCGAGTACTTGACTTCCTAAGCACTAATCGATTGCTCACTACACCAGTTGACTGGTCTCTTGAGTCCCGAGTACTGCATTCACATGCTAAAGCACCGTGATTTTCAACTTGGGATTTCCTCATCTCGAGCATCGCTTGGCTTCCCAAGTTTGACGTCGAGCACTGAGTACCTCTTGGGACTTCCCGAGTATTGGTACAATTGACCCAGGTCACGATTGACCAGACTTGAGTGGGACTCAAGTAGGATTTTGATATTTGACAATGAGTTTGATCATGGTTTGACAATGGGGTTGACTATATAACTAGTGGATGATTGGGATATCCAAGGTCATATAAGGGAGATTGTTAGAGCAATCGATCTCAGATCAAGGTCGACCAAAATGAGTGAGACTCAAGTGGTCCAAGATTGGATTCTTGACAATGGAGAAGTCCAAGTATGAATACTTGGTAAGAAAAAGTCCAACGGTAGAGTCTTGGCAAAGAAAAAATCCAACTATGGATACTTGACAAGGAAAAGTCCAAGGGTGGAGTCTTGGCAAGGGAAAGTTCAAATATGAATATTTGGCAAAGGGAAAGTCCAAGGGTGCAGTCTTGGTCGTGTAAGTCCAAGGGTGTAATCTTGGCGATAAAAGTCCAAGTATTGAGGCTTGACAATAGAGAAGTCCTAGAGGTGTAACCTCTTGGCAAAGGAGACTTATTAGCATGACAAAACTGACGAAATTACTTGAAGGCTAGGATCAAGGTTGAGGAGTCGTGTACTCGAACGAAGGACTTGAGATTGATGAAAGTGGCTTGAAAGCTTAGGTCTAGGCTAAGGGTACCCGGTGACATGACAAAGCGGATGGAAGCACCTGAAGGCTAACACGAAGGGTGAAGGAGTCGTGGAGGACTCTAATTCTTGAAGACTTAGGTCCAGGCTTAGGGTGAGTATCAAGAATGAGGGAATCATACTTTGATTAAACCTCAATTTTGAGGTATACCAGTTGACTGATGGCATTGGCCAATCGATTGATGCTTGATTGCTGACCTGTGGCTTTGGCAGTCGACTGATGGGTTAAATTAGTCAACTACTAGGGTTGAGCAATCCATTGTCCTTAAGTGGATAGTGCATAGAAAGTTTCGTAATCGACTGATAGCTATAACAGTCGACTATTGGGTCAAGGCAGTCAACTGGCCGGTCAAAATCTGACGTGGATTCATCCATTGTGAGGCAACGATACTGTAGGCAATCGACTCCTGGGTAAGGGCAGTCAACTACTAGGCATAAAATCAGCCCGAGCAGAGGCATTAAAAGGAGGACATGAGGAGTTCTTCTACTACGGTTCTTGGATGATTTTGAGGCAAAGTAATGCTGCATTTTAGATTTTTAAAAGTCATATAAAGCAACCAAAAGAGTACTCAAGCAAGATTTATTGTGTAAAGTATTCTTTATTTGTATTTCATTTTTGGTTGTATTATTTGTTGGGGATTTGACGTCGCTAGAGGGGGGGTGAATAGCATTGTGCCCGTAGGAAGATGGAATTCGATCGTGATCGTGTCTACAATTTCGTTAGCACAGCGGAATATAGAGATGAAAGCAATAACGAAATACAACAATCACGAACACAAAGATATAACGTGGTTCGGAACCACACGGTTCCTACTCCACGGATCGAGCTCTAACGAGCTCTAGCGATGCCAATGCAATCACTAATCAATAAACTCCTTCTCGACAACAAGTCGGAGGCGGAGAAACCTCGTACAAACGTTTACAACAATAAACGAAAGAAATACAAGCAAATACAAAGGAAATGTAAAGAACACTTTACAAACTAGGGTTTTGAGCGCTTGCTTGTTGGTTGCTGGATGAGCTTGAAGGACCTCAAATGCACTGCAAATCGCCTTCAAATCGCCTCACCAAAGCTCCCGCAATCTCCATGAACAACTCCTTTATCCTCCCGATTTATCACCGATCTCATAAGTCTCACCGATCGATGCCATCTGTTGTCGTGAGACAACGGCTCAATCCACGCTGGACAAGTTCCAACGACTCTTGGCGCCGATCGCTACCGCGTAGTCGATCGCCTACCACGGAGCATTCGCGTCGCAATATCAAGCGCCGATTATCGTTGCGGGCCGATCGATCAGATCACGGGCGATCGCTAATGAGCAGCCAATCGCCAGCAGCACGCTCATTTTAAACGGCAAATAACTCAAGTCGACTCACTCAATGAACCGCCATAATGCACGACCGCCAACCTCAAGATGAGGTTTTAACCCAAGTATGGTGCCCCCATACTTGCTAGACCACCCTTAGCCTAGACCTAAGCCTTCTAGCCACCTCCATCAGCCTCACGCCTCTCGGATCCCTCCAAGTCATCCATGACTTGTTCATCCATCGCGCTAGCCTCCAAGTGCTTCCCTCGGCTATGTCATGCTAACGGTGTCTACACCGCCAAGGCACATTGGACTTACACCACCAAGACTCCGCTTGGACTTTACGCCGCCAACCATTGGTCTTATGCTGCCAAGACTCCCGCTTGGACTTTACGCTGCCAATATCAAACCCTTGGACTTCTCAAATGCCAAGACTCAAGCTTGGACTTTCCCTTGCCAACCCATGTTGGACTTTCCATGCCAAGACCCATGCTTGGACTTCTCATTTGCCAAGACTCATGTTTGGACTTCTCATGCCAAGTACTCAAGACTTGGACTTTCCTTGCCAACTCATGTTGGACTTTTCATGCCAAGACCATGCTTGGACTTTCACATTGCCAAGACACATGCTTGGACTTTTCATGTGCCAAGTGTCCCACTTAGACTTTTCATGTCAAGTACTCAAGACTTGGACTTTATCAAATGCCAAGTGTTCCACTTGGACTTTCCCATGACAATTACATTGTCATATGTTTTTGTCGAAACATCAAAACATCACTCGAGTCAAACTCGAGTCCTGGTCAATCGTGACCTGGGCCGATTGCACCAACAATCTCCCCCTTTTTGATGTTTGACAAAAACCAAACAAATCATTTGAGTTAGACCACTAACTCAAATCCCTTACCAATTATCCCAAATTGGTAAACACTCTCCAAATGTTCTCCCCCAAACATTCTCCCCCTTTTTGACTAACATCAAAAAGGTTATCTCTCCAAGGAGGTCAATGTCTCATGTCCCAATGAGATCTTACAATCTCCCCCTTTTTGACCTAAAAATATTTAGGATGCCTACCATCGTCCTAGTGATAAGTCTCATATCACTCAAGAGAGACAATCCTATAATCTCTCTCAATTTCCAAATTGGGTATCAAAAACCCATCAATTTTCTCAATTGATGATACTCTCCCAATAACTTCTCCTCTCCAAGGAGAAAAACACATCCATCATCCCAAGATGGATAACTCCCCCTAAAGGCTTGCTCCCCCTTGACCATTGCACCAACAATGTCCTTGGGAAGCCCCTAAGCCAATAGGAACTCTAAACCATCAAAATTAAGGTTCTAAGTTCAACATAGAACTTTTACTCACCCTAAATTTGATACTTTGACCTAACACAGCTCCTAATCCATATCCAATGGATGTTCACCCTTTATAATGCTTTTTAAAGCATATCCTAGGGTTAGGAGTGATTAGGAACCTTTTCCATAGTTGAACACGGGCTAAACAAACCTTGTTAACCCGAAATCAGACCTGGCAGTCGACTCGATGAATCACCGATCACATTACATCATCGATCGCCATCATTGAGGCGATCGATAATCAAAATCTCGATTTTCAGCTATCAAAAATGAATTTTGAAAATTCATAAATAATTATACGTAATTTGAAAAATCGTGAAAATTCATACGTATAATACTTATGACACACGCAATGGGTGAAAAATATTTGAAAATTATTTTACCCATAAAATAGTGAGTTTGATACAAAACTCAAAACCATTGAAATTTTCAATATTTTGGCCCTATTTTGTATCAACTTCATCAATAGTGATTGCTATCAAAAGATAGACTTCACCAAGGTTTTTCAAAATGATTTTAAAATGTTTTTAAAACCTTATTTTGGATCATATTCCTTGGGCTCTATGCACATGACTTGTACACAAGCTTTCCCAATGATCCACTAATGAAACAAGATGAGTTTTAGTTCATCTAGATGCAAAAACTATGCACCTTGAACTTAACTCATATCCTAGCATCTCACATGTATCTAGGGTGTATAAATACACATACATGTCAATTGGATGTGAGATGTGGGTTTTGGTTCATTTAATCTAGGGTTTCATGCATTCTCTAAGGCAACCCTACTTGATTCCCTTATAAATGGGACTTCAAGTCATGCCATAGTCCTTAATTCAATTTCAACCAAATTGTCTTAAATGCATGAATGATTATGGCATTAGAAATGTTATAAATAAGCATATGCTCATAATCATGATGTCATGGCATAATATGAAATCTAAAAGCACATGACATTAAATCCTTAATCCTAAACATGTACATGACATATAGAATGATTAAAAATAAGCATGATGTCATGGCATGTTATATGGCAAACAAAGCATGGCATATAAAATATATAGGTATAGTAATACCTAAATTTTAATGTTAATTGCCATTTGATATGGTTAGATATATTTTGTCATATTATCATTAATCTCCCTAGTGTGCCAAAAACCCAAAATGACACACTAACACTCTAAACCTAAATTGTGCCAATTTGACCATTTTATCAAGCTTCTCAAATAATATTGGCACACCCTAAAATATTTTAGGATGATAATTCAAATATATTTTCAAGGTATCCATAACCTTGAAAATAACCTAAAGTGTCACCTTTGTCATGGTTGAGTTAACTACCCATCCATTTAAGGTTGGCACACCCTAACCCATCTAGCGTGAATCAATCACGCTCTTAGGAACCCAAAACCGATTTGAGCTCCTAGGGTTAATTAGGTATTCCTTAGGGATAACCTCCCTAGATACCTTCCTAATGACCCTCCTAGGCTTGTTAGCCTTGGTCATTTGGGTCTTACCTAGGTTGACTCTATGGGTAACTCCCCTTGCAACCTTCTTAGTGGCCACCCTAGGTTTCCTTGAAACCCTAGCCACTAGGCACACCCTTTGGTCAATTCTAGGGATGACTTCCCTATTGACCTTGGTCTTCCTAGACCTAGTTTGTGTTCCATAGTCAAATGGAACACTATGGTAAGCTACCTTAGGCTTAGGTTTGTGACCCAAACCTTGCTTGCCCTTGGTTGACTTTTGACTCTTAGGTCCTAGGTGTTGACTTTGACTTTTGGACCTAGAAGTTTGACTAATTGACCCTTGCATTTGATTTTGCATAACCTTAAGGGTCTTTTCAAGTTTTTCAAGCCTTGACCTCAAGGCTTGGTTCTCTAATTCTAATTGCCCAATTTTAGAATTTTGATTTAGACCATGGGCATGGTTCTTCCTAGGCATATGCCTAGTCCATTTAGGGTTAAGGCCTAGATGTTCTCCTATTTTCTTAATGCTTTCCTTAGGTAATATATTTTTAGGGATATTAGTCCCAAATTTCTTCTTATTTCCTAAGTGAACACTCTTAGCTCCTAGGCAAATATATCTATTATTTCTAGCATGCTTTTCATGCACAATAGCAAGACTATTAAAATTATTCCTAGCATGCTTTTGCCTATTAACTAAAAAGGATGCATTATTAAAATATACCTTAGGGTTAGCTTTGGAAGCTTCCCCTACATGTGTAGCTCCCTCTTGGGTCTTCTTCTTCCCCCTAGGACATTGATTCCTATAATGTCCTTTTGCATTGCATTTGAAGCATATGATGTGCTCCTTGCTCTTGATACTTGGGGAACCGGCGTCCGTTGACTTCTGTTGACTTTTAGGCACCGGAGGAGCTTTCCTAATCTTCTTTGGGCACTTGCTCTTATAGTGTCCAAATTCCTTACACTCAAAACACATAATATTATTTTTATTTGAAATTAGAGTGTTTGAGTTACCTATAGTGGTGGAAAGTGTTGGAATTGAAACTTCTTCATCTTGACTGGATGTGGAAGCTTCTTCTTGATGCTCCGGTGTTGAGGAAACTCTAATCTCCTCCTCAATCCTAGAAGTGGATGCCTCTTCCACTTCCTCCACCTCTTCTGATCCAGATGTTGATTCCCTATCAACCTCCGAATCCTCAAGCTCTTTGGATGAAGATGTACTTGCTTCTTTTTGAGCTTGAGAGGGTGAGCACTCCTCTTCTTCTTCTTCTTCTTGAACCGATGATGAGTTTTCATGGAGCTTTGCCACTTGGCTCCATAACTCTTTAGCATCTACATAATTACCTAACATACACAAGATATTGTTAGGCATTAAATCAATTAAAAATTTTATCACCTTATCATTTTTCTCGGATGCTTGAACTTGCTCTTTGGTCCATCTCTTCTTCTTGAGGAATCCACCTCTTGGTCCTCTTGGATATTCAAATCCATCCATCAAAATGGACCATTCCTCAAAGTCTCTCATCATAATAAAATCCTCAATTCTTCCCTTCCAAGAATTGAATCCTTCTCGTCCGTATAAGGTGTAGGGCACCGGTGTGTTGATGTCCCAACCTAATTGATCTTGGACTTCCATCTTTTACCCTCTAGCGTCTTGCTCCCGGTTGTTAATCCGTTGAAGAGCAACCTTGCTCTGATACCAATTGTTGGGGATTTGACGCCGCTAGAGGGGGGGTGAATAGCGTTGTGCCCGTAGGAAGATGGAATTCGATCGTGATCGTGTCTTCAATTTCGTTAGTGCAGCGGAATATAGAAATGAAAGCAATAACGAAATACAACAATCACGAACACAAAGATATAACGTGGTTCGGAACCACACGGTTCTTACTCCACGGATCGATCTCTAACGAGCTCTAGCGACGCCAATGCAATCACTAATCAATAAACTCCTTCTCGACAATAAGTCGGAGGCGGAAAAACCTCGTACAAACGTTTACAACAATAAACGAAAGAAATACAAGCAAATACAAAGGAAATGTAAAGAACACTTTAAAAACTAGGGTTTTGAGCGCTTGCTTGTTGGTTGCTTGGATGAGCTTGAAGGATCCTGAAATGCACCTGCAAATCGCCTTCAAATCGCCTCACCAAAGCTCCCAAAAATCTCATTGCCGCAATCTCCATGAATAGCGATTTCCGCCATCCCCGATCATTGTCATAAGTCCCTCGCCGATCGATGCCCGCGTTGTCGTGAGACAACGGCTCAATCCACGTTGGACAAGTTCCAACGGGACTCTTGGCAGTCAATCGCCAACATTGGCGATCGGCGACCGCCACGGCCACGGGCATTCTCGTGCTCGCGGTGAACTAGCGATCGATCGTCGATACATCGATTCATTGTTCCAATCGAGCAGCCGATCGCGCGAGGCGATTCGGCTCTTAAAGCGGCGAACTCTAGTCGACTCACGGCAGTCGAACCGGCCATAATGTCAGTCGACTGCCAACCTCAAGGATGAGGTTTTAACCCAAGTATGGTGCCCCCATACTTGCTAGACCACCCTTAGCCTAGACCTAAGCCTTCTAGCCACCTCCCTCAGCCTCACGCCTTTCGGATCCCTCCAAGTCATCCATGACTTGTTCATCCATCGCGCTAGCCTCCAGGTGCTTCCCTCGGCTATGTCATGTTAACGGTGTCTACACCACCAAGGCACATTGGACTTACGCCGCCAAGACTCCGCTTGGACTTTACGCCGCCAACCATTGATCTTATGCTGCCAAGACTCCCGCTTGGACTTTACGCTGCCAATATCAAACCCTTGGACTTCTCAAATGCCAAGACTCAAGCTTGGACTTTCCCTTGCCAACCCATGTTGGACTTTCCATGCCAAGACCCATGCTTGGACTTTCCATTTGCCAAGACCCATGCTTGGACTTCTCATTTGCCAAGACCCATGCTTGGACTTCTCATGCCAAGTACTCAAGACTTGGACTTTCCTTGCCAACCCATGTTGGACTTTTCATGCCAAGACCATGCTTGGACTTTCACATTGCCAAGACCCATGCTTGGACTTTTCATGTGCCAAGTGTCCCACTTGGACTTTTCATGCCAAGTACTCAAGACTTGGACTTTACCAAATGCCAAGTGTTCCACTTAGACTTTCCCATGACAATTACATTGTCATATGTTTTTGTCGAAACATCAAAACATCACTCGAGTCAAACTCGAGTCCTGGTCAATCGTGACCTGGGCCGATTGCACCAACATTATTCTTGTAAACTCATTGTAAGAGATTTCTCCATCTCCAGATTATTTCTGAGAAGGAGAAGTTTATAGTGGTGGTGTGCATCACTAGAGCTCGATAATATAGTAGGAACTAGGATTCCGAACCACGTAAAAATTCTTGTGTTGTTCTTGTGATTGTCTTATGTATTTTGTTTCTACTTGTATTTCATATTCCGCTGTGCACTAATAATCTTGTAGACAAACACGAATGTGAACGAAATTTGAAATCGATCGGTGTTATTCACCCTTCCTCTAGCGCACCAAACGGTCTTCAACACCGAATATCATTTGGGATTTCTCTTCCTGAGCACTGCTCGCCTCGAGCACCGCTCGACCCGAGCACCACTTGGTCCAAGCACTTGCTCATGCACCCGAGCACCCGCAATGCCCCAGCATCGCAACACCCATGCGACTTTCCCTCGTCGCCCAAGCACTCGACCAATCAACTGCCCGAGCACCTTCCCGAGTATCGTGACTTCCTCACTCATCCGAGCACTCGACTGTGTTGGGATGTATACTGAAAAGTCTATTTTTTGTATAAACATCTTTATTTTTGAAATAAGAATCACATGATCATTGTTTGCATATTTATGGTTATGCATATCGTCTAATACATTACATTGTAGATAACATGGTGTGTGGTGTCACACGAGAGATCATGTTATCAGTTCCTTGTAAAGTATAAGTAAAGGCTCACAACCTAGATGGCTTTGGACAAACCATTGGTATGGTTGTAGTGTGATTTGGTATTGGTTTGTCTTGATCATAGAATCACACTAGTACACTTTGTGTGTATTGAGTAGGACCGACTTAGAGGTGATTCGATTTATTGCTGACTACATAATTGAATCGGACCTCAGATATTATATTGTACATGCTCTTAATCCCGATATAATAACGGACACATATACTTAGTATTCATTTCTTTGATTTACCAATGGACGAGATTTATAGATTAAATCGATAAGCTCGGTAAGTTGAGAAATGATATTATTTATATGGTGTGTCGTTGATTATAAGAGGAAACTGTATCCTATATATTAGGATGATGATGTCCCCTTGAGGAGCTCATAAGGTTCATCATGTAAACCCTGCAGGTGGACTTGGTTCGGCATGATGATAAGGTTGAGTGATACTACTTATGGAGTTAGATGTTGATTAATTACTTGTCAGTAAATTAATTAATCGACGAATATTCGAGATCTTAAACACGGGGAGACATATGTACAAATAATGTATGGAGCCCATATTAATTTATGGGGGTTGGTGAGGTAGATCAATGATAATCCTCTAGTGGAATGGATAATCATTAATGGATCGAACTTTATGTGGGCTTGATCCATTGGGTGGCCAAGATCCAAATCCTCCTCATGGTCCATATTATAGCCTATTAAAACCTCATGAAGTCTAGATCCAATGGTTGAAAACAAAACTCCAGATCCAACGGTAGAGATTAAATCTCTAGATCCGACGGTTGAGATTAAATCTCTAGATCCGACGGTTGAAATTAAATCCCTAGAACCAATGGTGGAGATTAAAACAAGGCTTATCCCTAACTCTATAAAAGGAGGCAAGTGGGTGGGTGGCAAGATGAATTAGAAAAGAGATAGGATTAGGGTTTGGAGGCTTGGGCAGCCACAAATAAGGAATTTGTTTCCTTTCTTCTTCCTCTTCCATGGTGGTCGGCGCCCATCTTCTTCTCCCTTCCCTTGGTCGGCGTCCAAACCTCATCCTTCTCCTCTCCTTGGCCGGTGGAAACAAAGCTTAGGGTCTTCCCTTGAATCTCTTGGCCGGCATCCATCTTCTTCATCCAATTCTTTGGCCAGCGCACACCAAGTTGGTGCTTGGTGGTTGGCGCAAGCAAGAAGAGGAAGAGTTTTGTTATTGATCTTCCTTTATTCGGAGAGAACAAGGATAGGAAGATTGGTGATCTAGGAGCTTCGACTTTTAGAAGATCGTCGCCCACACGACGTCCAAAAGGACGAAGAACATACAATAGAAGATCGAGAGGTATAACGATTGTCTATTTTCTTTTGTAACATGTCTATAATTGTTTTTCAATCATATACATGTTATATATTCTATTTTATGGTTAAATATACTTGGACCCCGAATATAAACACAAAAGTCGGTGATCCGTACATCGTCTATTCCGCGGCTATTCGTAGAATAGAGGTTGATTGCTTGAACAATAAGTTTGTTCAAGTGACTACTCTAATCGAATAGCACGACAATGAAACGATTGCTTGGGTGATCCCTTTTGTCTAGGATTAAATTATTTTAATCCGGGGACGTCGATGGGATCGCCATGAACAAGAGATCGAGTTGAAGTGGAAAGCGAAGTTTCCTACCTTCAAGTGGTATCAGAGCTTCGGTTCCAAAGGAAAAACCTTCAATTGGTATCAGAGTCACGGTTTCCGGTTTTGTGTGTTTATGATTCGGTTACTTTTATGTACTTTTCATATATTATATGTGTCAGATAATAATAGGATGTGCGTAGGTTAACTTTTTGGTTGCAGACATAGGATCCAACTATTATGGTCATATGTGTGTATATGATTGTATGTGTGTAATTGTATATTTTATTGAATCCTCGGAGTTGACGAGACTAGTATTTAATTTTTGTAATTAGATAAGGCATTGTTTAGCCACTCTTTTTATTTTAGTTTACTTTCGATCTAGATTTCATGTACACTCCCTCGTGGAGTATAGGATCGATGGATGTAAATTAAAATAGTTTTTAGTCTCGGCTCGGATCTCCGGATGGCTTGTACATGGCGTAGGGAGGAGCAGACGAGATGGCGATACAACGGGAGACATATTGAAGACAAAAGTCATAATAGTTAGAAAATATTTATTTTTTATATTTATTGCTTATTGTTTGATATGCATGTCGTAGGCTAGAAAATTCCTCAATTTTAAATTACTAAGTGGGAGAGGGATATTTTTATAAATTCTCACGGCCTCCATTACGATTTGACATGTGATGCAAACAAACTTATGCGTCGACTCTGAGTGCCTTCCTCTCCATCGGATGAGTTTGTTTGCATATCACAAGATCGAATATGGTTATAGAAAATTATTAAGGAGCGTGTGTACTTCCCCATCGGAAGGCACATAACCCGAGATAATTACCTTGGTACCGAGTAATGGTGAACACTTAGATACAAATATAAGTATCCTCCCCATTGGAGTCACTGCTTTTATTTGTAGGGCCAAAGAGGAACCAACTATTAATTTTACTTGTCAAAAAGTTAGGTTGACAAGATAGTAAAATTAATGGGTAAAACCTCCTCATACAAATGTAGAATTCGTATACGTCCACACTATCGTGACATACGATATTCTCGGTGTTTTGAGGTGTTGGTTGATTTTAAAATTTTATTGTTTGAGGAATCAATAATTTTTTGAAATCTAATGTTTTGATCTATGTGATTCTTAGGTTTTCTTTCAAAATGACTTTCAACCCGCTTGCTGTGATACTAAAAGAAAATAAACTTACTGGACCTAACTATGTTGATTGGAAGAGGAATCTTGACATTGTCTTGACTGCTAAGGAATACAAATATGTACTCCTCGAAGAGTGCCCTCCTAAGCTTGCGGATGATTCTGGGGAAAAGGAGAAGGAGAGTTATAAGAAGTGGATCAAGGCCGATGAGATGGTGCGGTGTTACATTTTGGCATCTATGTCAAATGTACTACAACATCAGCATCAAGTCATGCCCACTGCTTATGACATGATGCTCAATCTCAAAGAGCTTTTTGGACACCAGAATCGGGCTGCCAGGTAGGAAGCCATGAGGAACTTGATGACGACCACCATGATTGAGGGAACACTCGTGAGGGATCATGTTCTCAAGATGATGGCTCATTTGAATGAGCTGGAAATCCTCGGAGCTAAGATCGATGGAGAAACCCAAGTCGATATCATTCTCCAGTCTCTACCTAGGAGTTTTGAGCAGTTTCGCCTGAACTACAACATGAACAAGAGGTTGTATTCGTTGGCGGAGCTTCTAACAGAACTCCAGGCGGCAGAGGAGCTTTTTCGTCAGAGTGCTCAGGCGCAAGTCATGGTTGCCCAAAAGGTTTCTACTTCTAAGCCGAAAGGCAAGAAGAAGAAGCAATAAGCTGGGGCAAAGGCGGTGGGAGGAACTCAGGGAGGAGTGAAGAAGTCGAAAGGAAAGTGCTTCACTTGTAAGCAGACTGGACACTGGAAGAAGGACTGCCCTAACCGCAAGCAGAACAAAAGTATATCTTTTGGTCTAGTCGTTGAAACATGTTTAGCGGTGTTATCTACCGGCACCTGGTGTGTAGATATGGGAGTCACTGATCATGTCTGTAATACTTTGCAGGGGTTCCAGGAAACCAGACGACTGGCTGAGGGGGAGATTACCGTATACTTGGGTGATGCCACGAAGGTGGCGGCTGTTGCAGTGGGAGATGTTTATTTGTCTTTTGAGAAAAATAAAGTTTTGGTTCTTAAGAATTGCTTTTATGTACCTTTATTTAGAAAGAATTTAATTTCGGTTTCTAAATTGTTTATGGATGGATATTCTATTTCTTTTAATGACAGAGTTGTTATAAAAAGAAATAGGGAGATTATCTATTCTGGTGCATTGATAGGAAATTTATACACACTTGAACCAAAAGCTCCCACGATGCAAATAGAAGTTAATAACTCATCTTCTAATTCCAATAAGAGAAAAGAACTTTCGAAGATGAACCAAACATATCTTTGGCATCTTAAGCTTGGTTATATTAACCTAAGCAGAATTCAAAGGTTGATAGTTGATGGACCTCTGGGTTCATTAGTGGTGGAAGATTTTCCAACCTGTGAATCTTGCTTGGAGGGTAAAATGACCAAGAGGTCTTTTAAAGCTAAGGGGTATAGAGCCAAAGATGTGTTGGAATTGGTTCATTCTGATTTGTGTGGTCCTATGTCTATCCAGGCTAGAGGTGGTTTTGAATATTTCGTCTCCTTCATAGACGATTATTCAAGATATGGATACATTTACTTGATGTGCCACAAATCTGAATGCTTTGACAAGTTCAAAGAATTCAAGATTGATGTGGAGAAACGTCAAGGTAAAAGTATCGAGACACTACGATCTGATCATGGTGGTGAGTACCTCTTGGGAGAGTTTAGAAATTACTTATCAGAGGCTGAGATTCAATCCCAATTATCTGCACCTGGCACACCCCAGCAGAATGGTGTAGCATAGCGAAGGAATAGGACTCTTATGGAGATGGTTAGATCGATGATGAATTATTCTGAGTTGCCAGATTCGTTCTGGGGATATGCTCTAGATACGGCAATGTACATTCTGAACTTGGTTCCATCTAAATCAGTGCCTTCTACTCCCACAGAATTATGGACTGGGCGAAAGTCTAGTCTAAGACATATTCGGATTTGGGGGAGTCCATAAGATATGGCCAAGGCGATCGTGTAAGTTGGAACCTCGCATGAATACGCATGTTCGTTGGCTATCCTAGAGGAATGAAAGGTGGTTTGTTTTATAGTCCTAGAGATCAGAGGGTGATCGTTAGCACGAACGCCAGATTTCTAGAGGAAGACTATGTGATGAACCACAAGCCCATGAGTAAGATTGTTCTGGAGGAATTGAAAGGGGAAGTCACTTCTTCAGTACCACCGGTACAAGAGGATATACCACAAGTCACTGCACCGTATGTCACAGAGGATACACAGGTGATACCTCGTCGTAGTGGGAGGGTTGTTAGACAGCCTGATAGATTCATGTTCTTGGGAGAATCTTCTAATTTGGTCCCTGACGAACATGAACCAAGATAATCCAAGATAAAGATGCGGTATCTTGGCAAAGTGCAATGAATACTGAGATTGAATCTATGGATTCAAATCAGGTCTGGGATCTAGTAGAACCACCCGATGGTGTAAAAATCATTGGTTGCAAGTGGATCTACAAAAGAAAGAGAGGAATAGACGGGAAGGTTGAGACCTTCAAAGCGAGGCTTGTTGCGAAGGGGTATACTCAGAAAGAGGGTATCGATTATGAGGAAACCTTTTCGCCGGTAGTCATGCTTAAGTCTATCCGGATTCTCTTATGTATTGCTGCTCATATGAATTATGAGGTATGACAAATGGATGTCAAGACAGCTTTCCTTAATGGAAGTCTTGTGGAAAACATCTATATGAAGCAACCAGAGGGATTCATTGCAAAGGGCAAAGAGCATCTTGTGTGTAAGCTTAATCGATCCATTTATGGATTGAAGCAAGCTTCAAAGTCTTGGAACATCCGCTTTGATGAGGTAATCCAGTCTTATGGATTTATTCAAAGTCCGGATGAGTCTTGTGTATACAAGAGATGTGACGGAAACGTAGTGGTATTTCTTGTACTATACGTAGATGATATTTTGTTAATTGACAACAATGTCAAGGTGTTATCGGACGTAAAGGTATGGTTGTCCAAACAGTTTGATACGAAGGACTTGGGAGAAGTGGGACACATCCTTGGGATCAAGGTTATAAGGGATCGCAAGAAAAGGATGTTGTACTTATCTCAAGCTTCATACATAGACACCATTATGGATCGTTTTAGCATGCAGAACTCCAAGGGTTTTCTACCTTTCAGGCATGGAGTTCCTTTATCTAAGGAGATGTGTCCTAGAACATCTGAGGAGATAGAGGAGATGAAGGTGGTTCCTTATGCTTTGGCAGTAGGAAGCCTCATGTATGCGATGCTATGTACGAGACTAGATATCTGCTTTGCCGTGGGCATGGTTAACAGATATCAGAGTAATCCAGGACAGGGACATTGGACTGTGGTAAAGCATATATTAAAGTACCTAAGAAGGACTAGGGATTATATGCTAGTTTACCAGGCAAACCAATTACTCCTTGTGGGTTACACAGATTCCGACTTCCAATCAGACAGGGATAACAGTAAGTCTACCTCAGGTTTTGTGTTTACTTTGGGAGGTGGAGCCATTGTATGGAGGAGTGTCAAGCATAAATGCGTGGCGGACTCTACCATGGAAGCTGAGTATGTGACGGCCTCTGAGGCGGCCAAAGAAGCTGTGTGGCTCAGGAACTTCTTAATGGACTTGGATGTGATTCCTGGTTTGCCCAGAACTATCACAATTTATTGTGATAATAGTGGTGCAGTTGCAAACTCGAAGGAACCACGAGCCCATAAGGCAAGTAAACACATAGAGCGCAAGTACCACCTGATACGAGAAATCGTAAAGAGAGGAGAAGTTGTTGTGGCCAAAATTGCATCGGAGGATAACCTGGCAGATCCTTTCACTAAGGCCCTTCCAGTGAGAGCTTTTGATAGACATGTGGAGGAAATGAGAATCAGATGTATGACAGTTTGAGGACAACATAGTCTTTTAGTATAAGTGGGAGATTGTTGGGATGTATACTGAAAATTCTATCTTTTGTATGAACATCTTTATTTTTGAAATAAGAATCACATGATCATTGTTTGCATATTTATGGTTATGCATATCGTCTAATACATTACATTGTAGATAACATGGTGTGTGGTGTCACACGGAAGATCATGTTATCAGTTCCTTGTATAAGTAAAGGCTCACAACCTAGATGGCTTTGGACAAACCATTGGTATAGTTGTAGTGTGATTTGATATTGGTTTGTCTTGACCATAGAATCACACTAGTACACTTTGTGTATATTGAGTAGGACCGACTTAGAGGTGATTCGATTTATCGCTGACTACATAATCGAATCGGACCTCAGATATTATATTGTACATGCTCTTAATCCCGATATAATAACGGACACATATACTTAGTATTCATTTCTTTGATTTACCAATGGGCGAGATTTATAGATTAAATCGATAGGCTCGATAAGTTGAGAAATGATATTATTTATATGGTGTATCGTTGATTATAGGAGGAAACCGTGTCCTATATATTAGGATGATGATGTCCCCTTGAGGAGCTCATAAGGTTCATCATGTAAACCCTGCAGGTGGACTTGGTTCGGCATGATGATAAGGTTGAGTGATACTACTTATGGAGTTAGATGTGGATTAATTAATTGTCAGTAAATTAATTAATCGACGAACATTCGAGATCTTAAACATGGGGAGACATATGTACAAATAATGTATGGAGCCCATATTAATTTATGGGGGTTGGTGAGGTAGATCAATGATAATCCTCTAGTGGAATGGATAATCATTAATGGATCAGACTTTATGTGGGCTTGATCCATTGGGTGGCCAAGATTCAACTCCTCCTCATGGTCCCTATTGTAGCCTATTAAAACCTCATGAAGTCTAGATCCAATGGTTGAAAACAAAACTCTAGATTCAACGGTAGAGATTAAATCTCTAGATCCGACGGTTGAGATTAAATCCCTAGAACCAATGGTGGAGATTAAAACAAGACTTATCCCTAACTCTATAAAAGGAGGCAAGGGGGTGGGCGGCAAGATGAATTAGAAAAGAGATAGGATTAGGGTTTGGGAGGCTTAGGGTTTGGAGGCTTGGGCGGCCACAAATAAGGAATTTGTTTCCTTTCTTCTTCCTCTTCCTTGGTGGCCGGCGCCCATCTTCTTCTTCCTTCCCTTGGCCAGCATCCAAACCTCATCCTTCTCCTCTCCTTGGCCGATGGAAATAAAGCTTAGGGTCTTCCCTTGGAGTTCTTGGTCGGCATCCATCTTCTTCATCCAATCCTTTGGCCGGTGCACACCAAGTTGGTGCTTGGTGGTTGGCGCAAGCAAGGAGAGGAAGAGTTTTGTTATTGATCTTCCTTTGTTCGGAGAGAACAAGGTAGGAATATTGGTGATCTAGGAGCTTCGACTTTTGGAAGATCGTCGCCCACACGACGTCCAAAAGGAGGAAGGGCATACAATAGAAGATCGAGAGGTATAACGATTGCCTATTTTCTTTTGTAACATGTCTATAATTGTTTTTCAATCATATACATATTATATATTCTGTTTTTATGGTTAAATATACTTGGACCCCGAATATAAACACAAAAAGCGATTTATCTGCTATTCGCCTATTAAATAGAGGTTGATTGCTTGAACAATAAGTTTGTTCAAGTGACTACTCTAATCGAATAGCACGACGATGAAACGGTTGCTTGGGTGATCCCTTTTGTCTATGATTAAAAAAATTTTAATTCGGGGACGTCAATGGGATCGCTATGAACAAGCGATCGAGTTGAAGTGGAAAGCGAAGTTTCCTACCTTCAAGTGGTATCAGAGCTTCGGTTCCAAAGGAAAAACCTTGATGTAGATCGCGAGCCACCACCAATCAGACACTTCAAAACTGAGGTTTAACGCATCAATTACGATCTTCTTATACTTGACACTTACCCTTAGCTTAGACTTAAGCATTTAAGCTTCTTCCATTAGCCTCGTGCATTTAGGATGCATCCGAGTCCTCCATGACTCCTCACCCTTTACGCTAGCTTTCAAGTGTTTCCTTCGATTTTGTCATGCTATTGGGTCTTCCTTTGCAAAGAGGTCGCGCCTCCGGGACTTCTCCACTAAGAGATATGCTTCGGGACTTCCATTTCCATGTTACACTTGAACTTTCCTTGTCAAGTCTCCATACTTAGACTTTTCTTGCCAAGTCTCTATACTTGGATTTTTTCTTGCCAAGCACCATACTTGGACTTTCCTTGTCAAGTCTCCATACTTGGACTTTCGTTATCAAGTGTCCATACTTGGACTTTCCCTTGCCAAGTACGATCTTGATCTACCGGGACTTCACTTGTCAAGCACGGTCTCCTCAACCTGTCAGGACTTCCCTTGTCAAGTACAATCTCCTCGATCTGTCGGGACTTCACTTGCCAATCACGGTCTCCTCGACCTACCGGGTCTTCCCTTGCCAAGCATGATCTCCTCGATCTGCTAGGACTTCACTTTTGCCAACTCCCAGTTGGACTTTACTCATCAAGTCTCTAGTCAATCTTGGCCTAATTGACTTCTCGATCTACAACTTTATATAACTATGGATATACCATCCAGTCATATTGTCAAATATATTCTCAAACATCAAAACTCTACTCGAGTCTCACTCGAACTTGGTTAACCTTTGTCTAAGGTTGATTGCACCAACAATCTCCCCAACAATATTATAATACATTATTGAGTTTGATATACTTGTATCCTTCAATTATTGATATCCTTTTAATTGTTGAAGAAGAGAGAAAAGATCATAAGTAAAAGGTGCAAATAAATAATCTATTGGAATTGATGGGAAAATATAAATTTGTATTTCAGATGCACTTATTGAAGAATATCTTGGGAGTCATGAATAATTTGTCACAAGTTTTGCAAAGAAAATATCAAGATATCATAAATGTCATGATTTTTATAAGATCAAGCAAACATCAATTGCAAATTATGAGAGATGATGGTTGTGATTTATTATTGAATGAAGTTTCTTTATTTTATATTAAATATGAGATTATCACACCACACATGGAAGACTTATTCATCTTTCATGCGAGCACGTTGAAATATTGAAGGAAAGATAAATTTTTACTATTATCGCGTTTAAAATTTTTATGAAGTAATAGATTTGTAAATTTAAGATTTGAATAGTCATTTTAACGAGGTGAATACGGAGTTATTATGTATGACTTGTCTAATCCATCAAATTCATTCTCTGCTTATGATAAGAGAAAATTATTTCAGTTTGCTCAATTTTATCTATTAGATTTCTTTTCGATGGAGTTAATGCATCTTGAGTACCAACTTGATAACTTTATTTTTGACATACAAAGTAGCAATCAATTCTCTGAGGTTGCAGGGATTAGCGAGTTTGCTAAAAGGATGATTCAATTGAAGAAACATTGATTGTATTCTTTGGTATATTTACTTTTAAAGTTAACATTGTTATTATCCGTACATTGTAACTACAATTAACAATAAAGAGAATGTTTTCAGTAACAAAAATAAACAAAACATTACTTCATAATCTATTGGGAGATAATATGCTAAATGATTGTTTGGTACTATATATTGAGTGAGATGTGCTTGATACAATTGATAATGAAGTGACTATTCAATATTTTCAAAGTATGAAATCTTAAAAAATATTATTGTAAAAATATACAAAGTTAATATATAACTTTTATTATATATTTCATGTTGTATTATTTTTTTTAATTTATTGAATTTACACCCCCCCTCCCCCCCCCTCGTTTGAAAATCCCAGCTACGCTACTGTGTATATGGGTTTGTCGTTACAATGATGTTTGCATGTTTCAAATTTCTAATACTGTTTTATATGCATTGCAAACTAGTTCATCTAAAGGAAATTGTGTTATTTGAGTTTATGTATTCTCTTTTTAGATGATACTAGGTATTCGAGTTTTCGATCTGACTAATCTTGAGGGTGATCGGTCCGACTCTATGAAAATTTTTCATCAACTACAAGAGTATATCGAAAAGCACTCGCCGCGGACGACCCTGTAATCCATTATTCTAACTATTTGAGTGTATGTATTCTTAAACATTATAGAGCCTTTGATTATATTCTAACTACTTAGGCATTTAACTGTATGTACCTTCTAAGTAAATATTGAAAGAAGAACCCAACTTATTGTCATTGACCAGAGTCACCCCAAGTTATTCTAAGACTCTGAGCAAGATCTTGATAATTGGGTCCTATTCATGGTTAATTTTGACATAAAATTTTTTTTAGACCCTATATAAAAGCTCTAATAATATTAAAAAATTTTAGACCCTGAGTGGTTGCCCCAATAGGCCTAACTTAGGGTTGACTCTGTCATTGACTTAGGATTCGAGTTTCATATCTTTTATATTTCATGTTTTGTTTAACTTTAACTACTTCACTCGTTTACCTTAATAGTTCTCGAGCGTAATTAGTTCATCTCCGATCTAAAGGATAAGTTCCTCTTTTTTAAGGGAAAAGAAATTGTTGTGTTCAATAGAGATTTTTGGACATGGCCTACGTTTATATTTTGATCATGAAAAAAAAAAAGAAGACGACGACAAATATACTCCTTCATAACCATAAAAGTCTATTTAATCAATGAAAAAAACATTTAAGACATCTAGTGGCACCAAGAACATCATTGAATATAAATACCCACCAACCAAAATTAAATGCTCGATATGGACAATTTACAAATTTATATATCCATGAAAAGATATATATATATATATATATATATATATATATATATATATATATATATATATATATATATATATATATATATATATATATATAGTTAAGGGACCATAAAGAGACATATGGGCAATCATTTGTCCTTTTTTGGTCTCTTAATTTTAAGATCCCACATGTTATATTTTTCATCGATTGTACATAGGAGCTATTATTCATCTTCACCCCCACCACAAACCCTAAACTACATCGATCCTAATTTGGGTGGTAATTTTAGTTTATCTCATAAAATTTAACTCGTTGAGTTCTACTTTTGTCTCGTATACATCTAATGTTTAATTTAGTTCCTAGCTAGAGTCAGTATCATATCTGAAATTTTGATGATCTGAATCGAGTTTAAAAAAAAAAAAGTTGTCCTTACACCATCTTATTGCTATTTTAAACTAACTTTTGAATTCCTCTGGAACAATGAACTAATTTTTAAGCCTCTTTTAAAAAAAATAAACTAATTTTAGACCCCTCAAGTGGCGTGATTAGAAAGTGGGTTTGAGATGAACAATACCTCTTGAGCCCCACCTCACCTCAGATCCGAACCTGGCTAGAGTTTCAATTTGATGATGCACAAGCGGCGTGTGTTTACATCTCCTTTTCATTTATAATATTTAATTAGTCTAACACGTGGATTAAATCAAGACTTGGATCGCGACAAATTTAGTAATTAATGCATTATATTGGTGTTAGTCAAAAAACGAATTTAAGCACACACTTATTCGTGATTGATCCTCGAAGATCGGAGCCGAGACAAACACATTGAGCTACAAAACCCATGCTTCATGGAACTTCTTAACTAACGTGGTCCTCAAAATTAATCACTTGTGTGATTATTAAGTTATGTCTATATTTACTTAAACAAAGGTACACGATCTTAATCTATCCACCACAACAATTTATTAAAGATATATTCACTTATAAAATAGATAAATACGGTTGACCACATCCACATGAGATCAAAACTTTCTCGTATATCACCATTACTAGCGAATCATCGGTGCCCTATAGCGTTATTTTTGCTATATATGTTTGAGATAAGATAGAGGAGAAAGGATGGGGATAGATCCGTTTGTCCCTTCCAAATCCTCGCGACACATGATCGTCTCACTTGTTTTATACATTCAAAGTAGTATAGCTTACAAGTTGAATGCCGACTTATGTTCGATTCGATTAGAGCTTACGAGTTGTTTATTATGTGTACTAATATCAAGGATATAGTTTGCTTGAAGCTACGATTGTTCATGAGTTTAGATTTTATATTATTTTATTCACAATTAATATATGTGGCTCATTGTGAGAAGTCGCCTAAAATTACGGCATCTTTGGTGGCTAATGACTTAGTTAATTAGCAAAAGTACAAAACTAATCTAGAAGATTAACTAACAAACAAGGAAATTAAATTGGTGAGTAAATAAAAAAGAGCGATAAATTAGGGTTAATAGCCCCAAAAGAAGAGTACCTCGAGGTTGATAACAGTGCACTTCCGGCGAAGCACGCCGCCGCCGGCCATGGCAACGGCCGACACAATCTAACCCACAAAACTGTCGTCTTGCCTCCTGTTTTGTCTTGTCTTCGTTATCTATGGATGACACCTCTCATTATTATTTTTACTAAAAATGTATCTTTTTTAAAATAATAATATAATAATATTATTAATAATAAAGTGTCAGTATATTTTTTTATTTAAAAAAAATATTCTTATTCAAATACTACGTAACAATTATATTTTAACTATTAAATTAAAATAAACGTTGAAGTAGAAAAGACATAGTTACGTTGCTATACCGCTATAATATAATTGCTATAATAGTTTTAAAGTGATTTTGATCAACCTTAATTAACTTAGTAATTTTAATTAAATTAAAAATAATTTTAGCAACTATATAAAATAGTATTAATTAAAATAAGAATATTTTTAAAATGAAAAAAATATATTAGCATTCTACTTTAATATATTTATAAGAAAGAGGAACCTTTTCCAAAAAAAATAAAAATAATTCACATCTTTTTAATTTAACTTTTATCCCCCAATTAATTTAACTTTTTAATAATTACTCTAGCCTATCTAATATCCCGATTTAATTAATATCAAAATCTTCTCAGTCTCCATTTTTTGAAATAATTATTTTAACCGCTTTAAAAATAACACTTAAGACGCAATGTTCTCGTAGTTACTGAATGTATATATTTTTATAAGATATTTTTAAATGTGCGTTATATGTTTTAGATTAATGAAATAATTAAGATTTACTGAAATCTTATATATATAGTTCAGTAAATTAATTCAACTAATCTACATGCATGCATGCATGGAATTAAGACACATGCATGCGGAGGAATAGCTATCGATATAATTTTTTTTTTTAAATGGCGGAATATAATTACAATTACAATTACAATTATAATTATAATTAATGTGGTGGTGCCTCTCTCGTCGTCCACATGCAGGTAGCTGCCTAGCTAGAGCAGCTCCTCCTCGGTCCTCGTGGTGTGCCGGCGGAACGAGGCGCAGGGTTTTTAATACGAGAGTGGCACGTACGTCGCCAATGGCGGCGCAACGCCGACAGCGGCGGCGCATCTGGAGGGCGGCCGACTGAATCCGACACGTCCTCCATGCATGCATGCATGCGTCCCTCTGCTAGATCCCCTCCCCCCACATGCCCTGCCATCCATCCTGTCCCTCCCATCAATTATACTCATCTTGTATACTTAAAATTCATTAAAAATTATATCAATGGGATGGAGTTCAGACACAAAAAATTATTATTATTATTATTATTATTTTGCAATTTGCAATTTACGTGGATGCGTGGATTCATCCATGCGGGCAATGGACACACACCCTTGCTCGGCACTACGTACCAACTCGCACCATGCTCTATATATATATATATATATATATATATATATATATATATATATATATATATATATATATATATATATATATATATATATATATATATATATATATATATATCGATTTATTTTATGACTTGGCGTATTATTACGGACTGGCGCGATCGACGCCAGTGGTACCCGGTCGGGCTTTAGATTCCGACCAATCGATCCGCGGTCGCGGCTGGTCGCGCATGATTCAGGATTGGCCGCGATTAAATCCACACGGGAAGGATCTCCTGGCGCGGATAAATCTCTCTCTAATATTTGACAAGTAACTTAGCTAAATCTCTCTCTAATATTTGAATTAGTTGTAAATATTAAACATTAAGTCGCAGATAACCTAGTTCACAAGTGTAAACAGATTTTCTATAGTAAATAGGAATCAATTTTCAGAGAAATCATGATGAATTATCGAAGATTTTTTTTATTTGTATTTGTCAATTGGAATTCTGATTTATCTTCCTCTGAGAGCAACGGTAGAGGACTGTTAATGTGGCAGTTTCAATTTTTTTAAAAAAATATTAAACATGAATTTCGGCATGTCATTTCATTAGTGGGCAAATTAAGGTTATCATGATAACTGTTTGGTGAGATTTAGTTGCCAACATTAAACAACAACACTGTTCATTTGGTTTGGTCGTTTGATGGATCTGGTCCTTGTAATTAATGTTTGTAGAAGCCAATCAAAGTTTAGTCGAGGATTTTGGGGTTTTAGTAATTAATTCTTTAAATGTAAAGATTTTGATAGATGACCTACATGTGGGGCAACGTGGATATCAAATATTTGATGTATATTCCTTTTGTTCTCAAGATATTCTTCTTGTCTCGAAAGAACAAGAGGAATATTTAGTTCATTAAGTCATTTCACAAACTCAAGTAAATTCACTAAAGAATTATTGATTCAATAATTAATTGACGATGGAATTTCATTCGACTAGATGTTCAACCAAAAAAAAACACCTTATTATCCTTGATATTAGAAGAATTAATGTTCCTTTTTTAAAACTATCGAAACAATACTATTTTTCATACAAAAATATCCTTGTATCTTAGTGTTATTGTAACAATTATGATAATAAATACTACGACATAGAATAATTTTTTTAAAAACTTGGACAAAATTATAATAGTTGTTATATTAAAATATTATTTATTAATTTGATCAAAATTATTTAAATTTAATTAAAATCGTTCTAATTTGGTCAAAATTACTTTAGTAATATTGTTATATAGCAAATATGGTCGTTATAGTTGTTATATATAATAATGTTAAAGTGATTTTGATTAAATTTTAAGAATATTTTAACTAGATTAGTAAAAGGTATTTTAATACAGCAGTGCTTTATTTACTATAATTTTAACAAAGTTAGAATAATTTTGATAAGAGCATAGCTAGTACAACTTACATTAAAAAAATTAAATCGATTTATTTTAATATATATGTCACAACATTTATCTATGATCGTAGAATTATTGACAAAATTAAATCAATTTTCTTGAATACGTCACACGACATCTACGATCATAGAATTATAGATTATAGGTGCAACAATAGAATTATAGATTATAATAGTATTGCAATAAATATATTTTTGAAATGAAAAATATAATAAAGTGTTTTTTTAATACTTTTCAAAACAAGTTGGCCGTTGAAAAAAAAAAGTTAATTTGTCTTTTGATTTTTACGCATTAGATTTTGCGGGTGTTTTGCAAACTTTTTATTTTTCTTATTTTACAAAAAAAAAACTGTCTTAATTCTTTTAAATTTTCTCACTTTATTCCATCAACTTTTATTAAATCATTCTACCTCTAATAATTAAAAATTATTTTATTTCGGACTTAGTATCCAAAATCATATATATATATATATATATATATATATATATATATATATATATATATATATATATATATATATATATATCAGGTACATTACATAAGAGATCAGGTAGTTGAAAGTTCGGCAATTTACCAAACAGTACAGTTGAAGTTTGGAATTGCTCAAAAAGCACCCCATATTTTCAGATTTACCAAATGACGCACTTAATTTCCTTTTTACTCCTCCCACCAAACAACGTTTTTAATGCCGAAATTTTACATGCATCCGAGCCACAATTGCAAATCCCGAGCCATCCAAACGTCCCGTCTAAACGAGTCACAACATTAGCGTCTTCGTGTCTTTAGCTTCCGAGAAATCTTCGAGACAGCGTACAAATCTTTAGAACTTCTTACACTCCATTTTTTGTCCAGCGTTATTTCGTTAGCTTCTGAGTTTTAGGATTTTCGACGAGACGCTTCGAGATAATTTCGTGTCGTCCTCTCATTTAACTATCTATTTTATCCATTTCTTACTCGCTTTTAGGATTTATGTTGAAAGGCGTACATCTCATAAGCTTTCTGTCTACCATTCATTATTACAGAATGAGTCAAGCATCTGGTTCAACCTCTCCTTCACCGGCCAAGGTATGTCTCGCATTCCTTGCTTTAGTCGAATATGAAGTATGCCATCTGTTTTAAATGGTTTTTTGAGTATGGTTTTGGAATGGTTTCAAATATTCAAATATAAATGGACGATTTTTTTAATATGTATCTAAATTAGATAAATAGAGCCTTGAGATTTTTTTCACAGGATTATTGCAAAGCATTGCGGATTCTCTAATTTGTTATATACAATTACAAAATGAAGGAATAAATCAGGTTTTTAAAATTTTGTATTTCCAAATTGTTAGGGAAAAAATGAGTGTACGAAGAAACTCCAATGGACCAACGTTTTAGGCCACTTTATTGAATTTTTTGGAGGTTCAAGTGCTAAAGGAAAGAAACGTCCGTCTGTTTGTTTATATGAAAGGCACAGAGAGATCATTAAACAAACCCCATTTGCTATTTTTTTGAATATACAAGACATTCCACAAATCCGTGGCATATTGGTCAATATATTTCAAAGTTGGGATTCCGCAAGTCAAAACTTTAAGTTTTCAACTGTGCCAGTTGCTTTCACCAGAAGAGATGTGTCCCTTTTGCTCGGTATTGTAGATAGAGGGGTTTCTGTTCCTATGAATTCAACTAATGCATCAGGTGTTCTTTTCATTTCTCAATTCTCCAAAAAAGAACCAACTAGATCAAGACTAGAGTTTTTGCTTAAAACTTTTTCTGCTAGAGTAGGATTAGATGAAGATGTTTTGGTGTTTTGTAAGTTGTATGTTTTGTATATATTTGCTTGTGTGTTGTTTTGTACTACTACATATAAGGTCTCATAGGTCTTGTAGATATTATAGATGATTTTGACAACATAGGTAGTTTCAATTGGGTTGAAGTCATCCATCAATTTATGACTCCACAATTTCCTACTATTGAAGATCTATGTTCATCTACTAATACAGTTGCATAGAACATCCGAATTCCTTACCTAAAGGGATTTGCCGGCCTTTTGGCTGTAAGTTCCTTCTTACTAATTTATTTTGTCTTTTATATTCACATAAGTATGTAACACTTTAGATATGAGCAGGCTTGATTTCTAAAACATGTCCCAATCCAAAGACCATACAATACCGAAGGGCCACGAATAAATAAG
The DNA here is from genome assembly GCA_025175895.1 of Wurfbainia villosa. Lineage (NCBI taxonomy): Eukaryota > Viridiplantae > Streptophyta > Magnoliopsida > Zingiberales > Zingiberaceae > Wurfbainia > Wurfbainia villosa. The sequence goes on from CM045997.1 coordinate 12,721,849, forward strand.
TGGAGGGCAACTCCTTCACATATTAGCAAGGTGAGAAATTTATTGGAGCAAGTCTCACCTGAACAGGTAAATAGAAGACCACAACTTAATATTTTTTCATTTTCATTATCTAAATAATTGTTGATTTTTTGATAGGTTATTGTTGATCTAGTTTGTACCCATAGTGAAATTATATTGCTTGAGTAGCACTTCACCTCAAAATCACCCCAAACACTGCTATTTGCTTTCTTCCCATCAAACTCCTTTTATAACTCTACGCCTGTTGGACTTCTGCCTAATAGTCGACTGCTAGGTATACCCAGTAGTAGACTACCCATAATACCATTGTCTTACAATGGACTAATCCACATCGGATTCAGCCCGACTAGTCGACTGTACATACCTAGTAGTTTACTGCCTCGTATGCTCGTATATAAATAATTAGTACGCAACAGAAATACAAGCATACAAATAGAAACAAATACGAAAACAAGAATTATACGCACAACACAAAGTTTTTTACGTGGTTTGGAACCTATGGCTCCTATTCCACGATGACACTCTAGTGATCTGCACTCATTAAACCCTCTCCTTCTCGATATGACACTGAAGGTGGAAAAACCTCGTATAATATGAAGCTCACAACAAGCTACAAATAACCAAATACAAGATTATGAATGAAATACAAAACAAAGAGCTAAAATCACTTTACAAGAAGTGAGCTTTGCTTGCTTGATTTTTAGCTTTTCGATGCCTTTGAAGACCTGAAATGTAGTAGCACTTCACCTCAAAATCGCCCCAAACACTTCTATTTGTTTTCTTCCCGTCAAACTCCTTTTATAACTCTGCGCCTGTTGGATTTCTGCCTAGTAGTCGACTGCTAGGTATACCCAATAGTAGACTACCCATAATACCATTGTCTTACAACAGACTAATCCACGTCGGATTCAACCCGACTAGTCGACTGTCCATACCTAGTAGTTTACTGTCATAGCCACTTGTTGACTGCCAAACATTTTATGCCCATGTCCACCAAAACCAGTCGACTACTAGAGCCACATATTGCAATCGAGCCTCAATCGACTACACGACCAGTCGACTACCATAAGTCAACTGAGCTCTTGAGTGTTGTGCACTTGGTCAGTCGACTGTCAATACTACTAATCGATTGGTAAACCTTAGAAGTAAGATTTAATCCAAGTATGATCCCCTTATACATTATACTCACTCTTAGCCTAGACCTAAGTCTTCTATCCACCTCCATTAGTCTCACTCCCTTAGAGTCCATCCGAGTCCTCCACGACTTGTTCACCCTTCGCGCTAGCCTTCAGGTGCTTCCATCGGCTATGTCATGCCATCAGTACCTTTGCCAAGAGGTTGTGCCTCCGGGACTTCTCCATTGTCAAGCCTCAATGCTTGAATTTTCACCGCTAAGACTACACACTTGGACTTACATAGCCAAGACTACACCCTTTGACTTTTTCTTTGTCAAATATCCATATTTAGACTTTTACTGCCAAGACTACACACTTGGACTTACATTGGTAAGACTATACTCTTGGACTTTTCTTGCCAAATATCCATATTTAGACTTTCCTTGGACAAGACTCCACCCTTAGATTTTTTCTTGTCATCCATACTTAGACTTCTTCAATGCTAAGACTCCAATCTTGGACTTCCCTTGCTAAGTATCTATATTTGGACTTTTCTATTGCCAAAAATTCAATCTTGGACTTCTCCTTGTCAAGTCTTCAAACTTACACTTCCTCTCGAATCTTACTCAAGCTTGGTGAACCTTTGACCTAACACAAATTGCTCTAACAATCGTCTCCTAACAATCTCTCTCATATGACCTTAGGTATTCCAAACATCCACTTATCATATGGTCAAACTTTATTAATAAACATATTGACAATCCCATTATCAAATTCATTGACAAACATCAAAACTCTACTCGAGTCTCACTCGAGTATGGTCAATCGTGACCTGGGTCAATTACACCAACAGTGAAGTGGGAAGAAGAAGCATATTAGCTTGACTCAGTTGAGGGAGTTCGTAAGTCATTGGTCCATCTTGAGTATTTTCTATGAAGTATGATTCCCTTGACTAGTGGTGAAGTGGAGAGGAGAGACATATTAGCTCGACTTGGTTGAGACAGTTTATAAGCCCTCAGTCTGACCTGAGTCTTTTTCTATGAAGTATGATTCCCCCGATTAGTGGTGAAGCAGGGAGGAGAAGTGTAGTAGCTCGATCTAGCCGAGGTAGTTTGTAAGCTCTTGGTCCGGCTTGAGTGTTTTCTATGAAGTATGATTCCTTTAACTAGTGGTGAAGCAGGGAGGAGAGGTGTATTATTTCAGTCCAGCCGAGGCAGTTCATAAGCCCTCAATCCAGACTGAGTATTTTTTATAAAGTGTGATTCTCCCGACTAGTGGTAAAGTGGGGAGGAGAGGCATATTAGCTTGGCCCAGCCAAGGCAGTTCGCAAGACGAACTATGATTTCCCTGACTAGTGGTAAAGTGGGGCGGAGAGGCATATTAGCTCGACCCAACCAAGACAGTTTATAAAGCCCTTAGTATGACATGAGTGTTTTCTATGAAGTGTGATTTTCCCGACTAGTGGTAAAGTAGGGAGGAAAGATGTATTAGCTTCGCCCAGCCGATACAATTCGTAAACCCTTGGTCCGACCTAAGTCTTTTTCTATGAAGTATGATTCTCCCAACTAATGGTGAAGCGGGGAGGAGAAAAGTATTAGCTCGGTTCAACCGAGGCAGTTCGTAAGCTCTTGGTATAATCTGAGTGTTTTCAATAAAGTGTGATTCCCACAACTAATGATGAAGCGGGGAGGGGAGATGTATTAGCTCAGCCTGACCGAGGCAGTTTGTAAGTTTTCAGCCCGGCCTGAGGGTTTTCTATGAAGTGTGATTCATTCGACTAATGGTGGAGCGGAAAGGAGAAGTGTATTCACTCGACCTAACTGAGACAGTTCATAAGTCCTTGGTTCGATCAAAATGCTATATACCCCAAGTGGATACACTGACGTCAGATGCATTAGCATTTGATTATCTAATTGTCCGAGGGGGGTGGGGTGACTAATGATACGGATAGGAACTTGGGTACTTAGGGGCTTAAGTGTTGGTGCAATAGGCCCCGGGTCAATGTTAACTAAATTCGAGTAGGGTTTTGATGTTTGACAATAGATTTGACCATTATTTGACAATATGGTTTGACCATATGTTAACCATATGACTAGTGGATAATTGTAATTTTCAAAGTCATATGACAGAGATTATTTAGGGGAGATTGTTGGAACAATAAATCTTGGAAGTCCAAGTTTGGATACTTGACATGGAAAGTTTAAGTTTGGATACTTAGCATTGAAAAGTCTAATAATGATCTTGGGCACGTAAGTCCAAATGTATAGTCTTGGCGGTGAAAGTCCAAGGATGTGGTTTTGGCAGTGTAAAGTCTAAGCATATAGTCTTGATGGTGTAAGTCCAAATGAATCTTGACAAGGAAGTCCAAGAGTGAGGTCTTGGTAGCATAAGTCCAAGCATGTAGTCTTGGCAACGTAAAGTCCAAGTGGACCTTGGCAAGGAAGTTAAAGGGTAAGGTTTTCACAGTTTAAAGCCCAAACATAGAGTCTTGACGACATAAGTCCAAATAAACATTGGCAAAACACCCGATTACTATGACATAGATGATGGAAGAATCTAAAGGCTACCTTGAAGGATGAAGGAGTCGTGGAGGACTCGGAGGGACCTTGAAGGCGTGAGGCTGATGAAAGTGACTAGAAGGCTTAGGTTTAGGCTAAAAGTGGTTGATCAAGTATGAGAGGATCATATTTGGGTTAAACCTCATGGTTGAGGTTTATCAGTTGATTAAGACTTTGGGTCAGTCGACTGGTCGAGTGTTCAATATTTGAGAACCTAGTTTGACTCAAGCAATCGATTGGGGTTATAACCAGTCGACTGATCGAGGAGTCGACTGAGGCTCGACTGCTCAACTATGGTTCTGACAATCAACTACTAGTTGTAGGCAGTCGATTGCTAGGGTTGGACAGTCGACTAGAATTAAGTGACTAGGACACAGAAGGTTTGACAGTCAACTACTAACTCAGAGTAGTCGACTGCTAGATCAAGACAGTCAATTGATGGATAACTTTCTGACATGGACTAAGTCATTGTGAGACAACGGTATAATATCTAGTCGACTGCTAAGTAAGAGCAGTCGCTTAGAAGGCAGAAATCTAATTCGTACAAGGCTTTAAAAGTAGCTCGACGGGAAGAATAGAAGTTGTCGATTCTAGGGCAATTTTGAGGCGAAGTGTTGCTGCATTTCGGATCTTCAAAGACAACCCAAAGGAACCAAAGAGCATTCAAGCAACTTGTAAAGTTTTCTTTTGTATTTGCTTAGTGTATTCGGTTGTATTTCCTTGTTTATTGTTGTAATCTCTCATTGTATGAGATTTATCTACTTTCGGTGTCATACTGAGAAAGAGAAGTTTGATAGTGGTGGTGTGCATCGCTAGTGCTCAACTAGAGCTCGCCCCGTAGAGTAGGAACGCTAGTTCCGAACCACGTAAATCGTGTGTTGTGCTTGTGTTGTACTTTATTTATGCTTTATTTTGTTTCCGCTATGTATTATTAATAATTATAGATAAGTACAACAATGAACAAATTGATGAATCAAACAAATGCTATTTACTCCCCTCTAGCGCGACAATCGATCCCCAATATCAGGTAGTCAGGAGCTCAGGTACTAAGGGGGAGCTCGGGCAGTCATGAGGCTCAAATAGTAGGGAGCTTGGGTGTTCATAGCTTGGAGGCATGGGGTGTTGGGTATTCGGGACCTCATGTCCTTGGGAGATCGAAGAGGGCTCATGCGACCGAGGACCCAGGGAGAGCTCAACCGTGTGGAGCTTGGGTGTTCGGAGCTCGGGTGCTCGAAGCTTGGGTGCTCGGGAGCTCGAGGAATCAAGGGCTCAAGGTGTCAGGAAATAATAGTATGAGTGAGCATGGTCAGGTACCAACATGGTAGATGTGGACATAATGGTAGGGTTTACTGAGGCACGACCATGATACGAACGGAAGTGTCCATGTATAGGAGGGTAAGAGTTGATGTGGTAATATGCCATGAGGAGGTGTGAGCAAGGCGTCTTTGGAGAGGCACTCATTAATTGCGGTAAGAAGCCGAATCTATAAAAAGGAGAGAACACATGTAACGAAGAAAAGATAATACAAGACTTATAAAATAAGACAATTTTATTCCATTTCATCTCTTTTTAATTATCCTGTCTGACTTAAACGTTGAAGAGATATTGTCAGAGCACCAATGCTCTCTGATCTATATTAATTTGGATAAAATATCGATGCAGCAGATGTCTCGACTCTCCTCAATAAATCAATGAAAGAGGGTAAATCTCCAATCCTATCAATAGGAGTAAAAGATAATTATCTAAACGTTGAGTAATAAAGTGAAAATAAAAGATGAAGAAGCACCAATTGAGAGGGGGAATGCAAAGGCAAAGTAAGATTTTTCTTTGAGACCTGATTATCATGATCATAATGATGATGATAACAACGATGAAGAGTAATTATGCCTGTCGAGACCTTGATGGCAGGGTGTCCAGGCAGCAAAAACCAGTAGAGGTGGACGCTTTGGCGGGGAGAGGTGTAGCCCGTGCTTGTTGAGGTGATTATGGGAAATTAGTGCGCCAGCACCGAGCCGAGAGACGCGGGCCGAATAATGATGATGCAATTATGATGCCGTCCAGACCTTGATGGCAGGGTGTCCAGGCAGCGAAAACCAGGAGAGGTGGCCGCTTTGGCGGGGAGAGGTGTAGCCCGTGCTTGTTGAGGTGATTATGGGACCGAGCCGAGAGATGCGGGCCGAGCCGAATGATGAGTCTGCACAATAACAATCGGTTAAGGGCGCCAAGAGAGATCTCGGCACGGCCCCTCCGACGCTCAAGGCAACTTAGTTGGAAGAGAAAAAAGGCACTCAGAGGAACTAGTCTCAATGTCTTGAAAGAAAAACCCACCTCCCCTTTCCCAGGAAGGTCCTATATATAGAAGGGAGGCTCTATTCCCGAGGATCTCGCCTGAAGTAGCGAGGCCTAATGGACCGTACATTATAATCATTTGCGATGCATCCTGAGTGTAATTAATACACGCCGTGCGGTTGATAGGAGACAAGTCTCAATTAATGTTGCGGCTAATCCCTTGAGATTTTGGTAGGGAAATCTGCCCTTAGACGTGAGCGTGGGAAATAATTAATACCCACTGTGCGATTGATGGGAGACAATTCTCTATTAATGTCGCAGACATTCCTCTGAACCTTGTCAGTGATTCATCCTTTCGATAGGAATGTGCTTCTTCAGCTTGATGAAATGACCTACCTCTTTAGCTTACAATAAAATAGATCCTTCTGCCGGCGACGACTCTACTTCAGATGCGGGGCGCCTGATATAAGGGAAGTCCTGACCGAGACGTGGGGCGTCCGGTATATAAGAGAAATCCGAGTCGAGACGCGAGGCGTCTGGTATAAGAGAAGTCCTGACCGAGACGCAGGGCATCCGGTATATAAGAGAAATCCGAGCCGAGACGCGGGGCGTCTGGTATAAGAGAAGTCCGAGCCGAGACGCGGGGCATCCGGTATATAAGAGAAATCCGAGCCGAGACGCGGGGCGTCCGGTATAAGAGAAGTCCGAGCCGAGACGCGGGGCGTCTGGTATATAAGAGAAATGTGGGCATTCGCCGTGGGTTCCTCCTGTTTGTTAAACCCTGTCTTTAGTCTTACCCAGGTATCATGAGTCTCCCCTCCCTTGAGTCTAGTCGAAGGACAGGCACAGCCTGACTGACTAGACTGGGTCGCACCAAACCATGATTTTCCCTCCTATCACCCTTTTAATGAGGCATGATAAAGGTTCCTCGGGAAAAGGAGAGGATCTCGCTTTTGGACGCATTCATCAATGTCCATTAATGTGGTGATCCGATGATGATCATTTTGTTTTTCCTAGGGTTTTTCTGGTTGTACCACGTGGCTTTCCGGAAGAAGCCTCGGAAAAAGAGGTCGTAGGGTCGCCGCTATAAGTAAATCCCCGTCCCTACTCCCTTTTCTCGCCTGCCGTCTTCCTCCCTCGTTCTTCGACCATCCCTTTCTCCTTCTCCGGCGCCGCTCTACTAGTAAGTTCCTCGTTCCTCCCCTTGTGTTTTCGGCTTTTGTTTCATGGCTCCAAAAACCGACCTCTGGTTTTTAAGAACTCGCAGCACCGTCGACTCGGAGATTCGCTCCGAGGCACGGGTGGCTTTTCATATCCCTAATTCCTACCGGCTTCGAGCTCCTCAACCGGACCAGCATCCCCACGAACCTCCTCCCGAATTTACCACCTTTTTCCTTGATCAACTGCCAGCCGGCCTTCGGTTTCCTCTTCATCCTTTTTTCACCGAATTATCCATAGACTTCGGGATACCTATTAACCAACTAGCTCCTAACGCCTTTAGCATTATCAACGGTTTTATTATTATCTTCTTATTTTATCACCTCCCTCTTTCTGTCGAAGCTTTCCACTCCTGTTTTTTCTTCAAGAAGAAAGAAGCCGGCGTCTTCTTCTTCTCGGCTCGACAAGAAGTGAAATTCTTGTCGAACCTGATTACTTCTCACAAGTATTGGAAGTCCAAATTCATTTACGTCCGTCCTGAATCCCCCTTCCTATGGCCAACCGGATGGCAGCTTGAGCTGCCCCCTTCTCCTTCCATTCGGTCGTTCCGAAAGTCCAGGACTTACCAAGAGATGGCCTCAGTTCTACTCGGCCTGAGGTTCGATGTGAACGTCCTGCTGGAGGAAGGACTTTTACATCATTTTGATATAAGTCCAATAGAAGCCGAGCTGAGTGGCTCCTTAGGTAAAGAATTTTTATCTGGCTTCCCCCTTCTTTCTTCTTTATTATTATTATTAGTTTCCTAACTCGTCTCTTTCCTTTCTAACAGCTGAAGTCATGATTCGAGCTTCTATCAGCAAGAAGTTGAAGTGGAGAAGGGCGCAGATCATTCCCCCCGAGGATGCTCCGTCCGAAGAACCTGAAGGGGAAGGCTTCGGAGTTCCCCCTCCACCTCGGCCCTCCATGGTGGCGGAGGTAATAAGCTCAGGGGATTTGGGGGAGCAACAAAGGCAACGCAAGAGGAGCCGACAAGTGCTCTCTTCCCCCGAGAGAAGCTCCTCCCAGCACTCTTCCCCCCGTCTCTCTTCATTCCCTAGCCCGCGTTATTCGACTGGTCCGAGTGGCAAAGGGCCCAGCGGCGCGGGGCCAGACCTTCCAGAGTCCTCACGAGAGGAACCGCCGAGGGGCACCTCGACACCTGAGGAACCTCCTCCTCGGCGGGGTCCTAGTCCTGCGGAGGTATCCGGCCATGATCAAATCAGGGACAACCGTCTCGGAGTTTTCTTCAAGAAATCCGGGATGCTGTGGGTGACTCTATTAAAGGAAAATCTATCCCGGCGATTAGCGACGAGATGAATATTTATCTTACCAAGGTAATTTATTTTTCGCTTATTCTCCCCTCTTTTTTTTTCTTGGTGAATTCTGCTACTTTGACTATCCTTATCTTTCTTGCAGTTCTGGGGATATCATCTGGAGTTGATGGCTCAGATACCCCCCTGACAGCTGCCTTCCATCAAATGCGGGCCCAGACGGCCGGCCTAAAGACCCAACTCTGGGACAAAGAAACGGAGCTGGGCTTAGCTCAGTCCGAGGCGGCTCTTTTCCAAGCCCGGCCGGTTTGAGGGAGGACGACCTCATCAAGGCAGGAGATGAAACTCCAGGAAGCCCAACTGGAGGCGAAGGCCGCAGAAGTGGCGGAGTACAAGGCCAGAGCCCAAGAAGCGGAGGCTCGATTTTTGCATGCCGAGCGGGCCTGAGCCGCCCAGGAAGAACAGGAGGCCAAACGGCGGGACGAGCTATCAGATCGAGTTGAGAAGGCCAAAGAGGAGCTTATTTCTTACCAGGCGGGCGAGGAAGGCCGGTGGGAGAAACGGAAGAAAACCTTCCTAGCTTTGGAGGAGTTCGCGGACATCCTGGGAGGTCGTACCCTAGATCTCCTAGAGATAGGTTATGAGGGGGCTATCCGGCATTTCAAGGAAGCCGGGTACCCACCCGAGGGGGTCTCCGGCGACTTCTTGGACTTGCAACGTCTTATCGACGAGACACCGGATTCAGCTTTAGGGGGTCCTCCTCAGTAGTTTAGTCTACTTCTTTTTACAGTCTTGTAATTAAGGAATTTTGTGGCCCTAGCGGTCTATTTTAAACAGAAATGTCCACCTTTTTTACGTAAAATCTAGTAATTTCTAACTGTTCTTATAATACAGCATCAGGAGTACTTTGCATAGTGAGGAACTAACCGAAATGAGGACTAACCTGAGGGCTCGGGAGCCGAGTAGACCGTCTTTAGCGATACGTGGGGCATAGCCGAATACTCCAAACCTAGGTCACCCTTGATAGGCAGCTCACAGGAAACCTGCGCGTCCCTCCCACAGAGAATGACCGTATTGAAAATACTTGGGACCAGATGAGAAGCGATACCCAAGGAGAATGGCCGTATTGAAGATACTTGGGACCAGCTGAGAAGCGATACCCAAGGAGAATGGTCGTATTGAAAATACTTGGGACCAGCTGAGAAGCGATACCCAAGGAGAATGGCCGTATTGAAAATACTTGGGACCAGCTGAGAAGCGATACCCAAGGAGAATGGCCGTATTGAAAATACTTTGGAGCAGCTGAGAAGCGATACCCAAGGAGAATGGCCGTATTGAAGATACTTGGGACCAGCTGAGAAGCGATACCCAAGGAGAATGGCCGTATTGAAAATACTTGGGACCAGCTGAGAAGCGATACCCAAGGAGAATGGCCGTATTGAAAATACTTGGGACCAGCTGAGAAGCGATACCCAAGGAGAATGGCCGTATTGGAAATACTTGGGAGCAGCTGAGAAGCGATACCCAAGGAGAATGGCCGTATTGAAAATACTTGGGAGCAGCTGAGAAGCGATACCCAAGGAGAATGGCCGTATTGGAAATACTTGGGAGCAGCTGAGAAGCGATACCCAAGGAGAATGGCCATATTGGAAATACTTGGGAGCAGCTGAGAATTGGAAATACTTGGGAGCAGCTGAGAAGCGATACCCAAGGAGAATGGCCCAAATTTTCCTAGAAAAGAGCTCAAGCGGAACTTTCATTATAGTCTGTCCAAGCATAATAAGGCCGCAAATGGAAAGCATTCCAAGGCCGACCGAGTTCCTTTCCTTCCCTATCTTGGAGGTAATAAGCGTCTAAGCTGAGTTTCTTGACGACCTTATATGGGCCTTCACATCGGGGTAATAATTTACGAACCTCCCCGGCTGGTTGGACTTTTTTCCATACAAAATCTCCTGGCTGAAAAGAGCGAGGTACTATCTTTTTGTTGTAAGCTTGGGTCATTTTCCTCCGGAAGGCGTGCATTCGGCTGGCTTCCTGTTCTCTGGTCTCAGACACCAAGTCTAGCTCGACTAATCTCTTTTCTTGGTTGGCTTCATCGGAATGTGTGTAAGCAGATACTCGGGGAGATCTCTCGCCAATTTCTACCGGAACGAGTGCCTCCGCCCCATAAACTAGATGGAACGGAGTGAGGCCAATATTGTCCTTGGGAGTAGTTTTGTAGGCCCACAAGATACTAGGTAACTCCTCCACCCAGCTTCCTTCTGTATGGTCGAGCTTGGTCTTTAGTCCTCGAATCAGCTCTCGATTGGTGACTTCGGCTTGTCCATTGCTTTGCGGATAAGCTACCGAGGTGAAGACTTGCCGGATCTCCAGCTGTTGGCACCAATCTTTCAACTTACGGCCTTGAAATTGTTGCCCGTTATCAGAGACCAACTTCCTGGGAATGCCAAACCGTCATACTATATTTTTCCACAGAAATTTTAATACAGCCTCCTCATTTATCTTAGCCAGCGGCTCTGCTTCTACCCATTTTGAAAAATAGTCCACAGCTACTAATAAGAATTTCTTCTGATTCGGCCCTGTAGGCAGAGGCCCCACTATGTCCATCCCCCATTGGTCGAACGGACAAGAGACAACAGAGACCTTCAACAGTTCAACTGGTTTCTGAGAGAAATTTTGATGTTTCTGACAGCTAAGGCATACCTACACGCAATGGGAGGCATCTTTTTGCAAAGTGGGCCAAAAATACCCGGCCAGTAGGATCTTCCTTGCGAGAGAAATTCCCCCCACGTGATTTCCATAGTAGCCCTCATGTATTTCCCGCATAACATACTCCGCTTCTTCTGGGTCGAGGCATTTAAGCAAGGGTCGAGCAAAGGATCGTTTGTACAATGTATCCCCTATTAAGACGAAATGAGTTCTCCTCCTTTTGACGACTCAGGCCTCTGCCTGGTCATCAGGTAGTACCCTGTTCTTGATGTAATCGGTTAAGGGCTTCCTCCAATCTGGCGGGCTGTGAGATACCAATGGTCCTTGGTTTATATTGGAGATGAGCTGCACCTCGGCTATTGAGTCTTCCAAGCTCCATGCGGCAAGGGTACTAGTCATACGGGCCAATTCATCAACTCTCTGATTGTCAGCTCTGGGTATCTTGTGTAGGACTACTTCTCGGAACTCCGCGGCTAACCTTTGATAAGCCTATTTGTAGCGTTTTAGTCTCGGGTTATTGACGTCGAATGATCCCTTGAGCTGCTCTACGACTAATTGGGAATCGGAATGCAGGGAAATCCGCACAGCTCCAAGATGACGAGCGACTTACATCCCTGCCAATAGGGCCTCATATTCGGCTTCATTGTTAGAAGCCCGGAAGTTGAGTTGTACCGCTATCTTGATGGCATCCCCCTGGGGGGATATTAATAGTAATCCTACTCCACTGCCTTGTTTGGTTGTCGAACCATCCACATATACCTTCCATTCTTCATTCTTCTCTATCCCAGATGTTTCGGCCAAGAAATCCGCCAATACTTGTGCTTTGAGGGCTGGGCGAGGTTGATACTGGATATCATATTCAGCCAACTCCGTGATCCATTTGATTAAACGGGTGGATGCTTCTGGATTGTTTAATACCCTTCCGATGCCACTATTGGTTAAGACCGTGACTGGATGAGAGAGAAAATAGGGTCGGAGCTTCCGAGCCGTTATAAGCAGGGCAAAACTAAGCTTCTCGAGGTTGTGTACACTTTGGCGCCTTTTAATAAATGACCGAAAGTAAGCAGGCGGTTGTTTACCTTCTGACGAACAATACGGACGCCTGATTTCTTACGAGGAGGCGGTATAATTGCAACTCTTCTTCGAGGACCGGTTTGGCCAATGTAGGCAAGTTGGCTATATACTGCTTTAATTCTGTCAGGACCCGCTCGCATTTGTCATCCCATGAAAACCGAGTCGACTTGCGGAGTATTTTGAAGAAGGGGAGGGTCTGCTCGGCCGACTTAGAGATGAACCTTGAGAGTGCCGTAATTCGGCCCAACAGTTTTTGTACTTCTTTGATACTGCGAGGGGAAGCTATGTTCTGTAAGACTTGGACTTTCTCGGGGTTGACTTCAATGCCTCGCTCAGTAACAATGTACCCTAGGAATCTGCCTCCACGGACTCCAAATATGCACTTGCTCGGGTTAAGCCGAATCCCGTACTGTCGCAAGGTGTCAAATGTTTCCTTCATGTCCGAGATTATGTCTTCGGCTTTGACGGTTTTGATAAGGACATCATCGACATACACCTCTAGGTTTCGACCTATTTGTGGCCGGAATACCTTATTCATCATCCTTTGATAGGTGGCTCCGACATTCTTTAAACCAAACAGCATGACCTTATAACAAAAGGTCCCGTCAGCAGTGATGAAACTAACCTTTTCTTTATCCTCCATGGCGAGCGGAATCTGATGATATCCCTGGTGCGCATCTAGCATACAAATTAATTCACAGCCAGCAGTGGAGTCTACTACTTGGTCTATTCGAGGCAGAGGGTAGCAATCTTTAGGACATGCTTTATTAAGATCCTTAAAATCTATACAGACCCTCCACTTTCCTCCCGGCTTCGGTACCAGTACTACATTAGCCAGCCACTCCGGGAACTATACTTCTCGGATGTATCCGGCTTGCAGGAGCTTCTGTACCTCGGTCCGGATGATTTGGTCTTTTTCTGGTCCAAAATGCCTTCTTTTTTGCCGAATGGGCCGAGACCCTGGAAAGATACTTAGCTTATGCTCCATGACTGTTCGAGGGATGCCATGAGGTTGTTCATTCGGCCAAGAGAAGACATCTAGGTTGCTGGTCAGGCAGTCTTTGATCTTCTGCTTCAAATCTTCCAGAAGATCTGCGGCTATTCGAAGGACCCGCTCGGGCTGATTCGGCCATACTTGTATTTCTTCTTCCTTAGCGCCTACTGAAGGGACTTCCCTCAGGGTATATATGCTGGCGCTCTCTGTCTTTCGGCTCTTTCGGGGTCCCGTACGAACCTCCTCCACGTAGCACTTTCGAGCCGCTATCTGGTCTCCGACTACTTCCCCTATCTGGTTGCCTACGGGGAATTTAATTTTCTGGTGATAAGTGGAGACGACAGCTTCGAAGGAATGTAGGGATGGCCTTCCCAAAATAATGTTGTAAGCGGAGACAGCGTTCACCACGGTAAAAGTGACCGTCCGCGTCCGACGGGCGGGTTCCTCTCCCAGAGAGAGCGGGAGGTTGATTCGGCCGAGCGGAGTGACCTCGTGCCCCGAGAAGCCATACAAAGCGGTGTTCATAGGCTGGAGCCATGCGTTCTCAAGCTGCATACGGTCAAAAGTATCTTTAAACAATATGTTAGCCGAACTACCTGTGTCAATAAAGATCCGAGCTACGTCGTAATTGGCCACTGTAGCCTTCACCACCAAGGCATCGTCATGGGGAGTAGCTACTCCCTGCAGATCTCCGGTAGAACTTGATTCTTGGTTTATGCAAGGGTTGGGTTGGACGCTTACTTGCATATTTTCTAGCCGCCGACAGTGAGCCTTTCTGGCTCGGTTTGAATCCCGTAGCTCCTCCTGCTATCATATTGATTGTTCCCCGATGTGGAGTGTTGAGTGCTTGAGGCGAGTGAGGGGAAGGGAGGTTTTCTTACGGAGTGTCCTGCGACCTTGAGGCTTGAGCGGCCTTTCTTTGTTAGGAATTGGTCGGGGAGCCCTTCTAGCCGGATTTCGACGGGCAAGCTCCCGTGGTTCTGGTCTTCCATCTCGAGAGGCTTCGCCTTGCTGTTCCTTTATTACTTGCCTAATTTCATTGGCTAGGACGCGGCACTCCCGGGTTGAATGGCCGTATACCTGATGGAAGGCGCAGAAAGGACCTCGTTTTTGTGGTATGGCGGGCGATTCTCGGACAGTATGAATGGTCCTATCCTTTACAAGGCGTGGGGGGTAAGCAGGACCCCCAGGTGGCCGGAGAGGCAGAGAGGCTTTCTAGATGTTTTTCTGGGGTTTGGGATGCTCCAATCGATTTTGTCCGTCAACTGCCTTCTCGGCTTCCTCCAAGTTGATATATGCTTCAGCCCTAGCCAGCAAGGCTTCGAAGTGGGGAGGCGGCCTTTTCATTAGGGATTTGGAGAAGTCCCCCCGCACGAGACCGTTGTTGGGGATTAGACGCCCGCTAGAGGGGGGGTGAATAGCGTGTGACCCGTACGTAGATGGAAATCATTCGCGTGCTTGTCTACAATTCGTGTTAGCGCAGCGGAATAATAATAATAAAAGCAATACACGAAATACAATCACACACGAACACGATGATATAACGTGGTTCGGAACCGTAACGGTTCCTACTCCACGGATCGGGCTCAAACGAGCCCTAGCGATGCCAAACACACACCACTATCAAATAACTCCTTCTCGACACAAGTCGGAGGTGGAGAAACCTCTTACAATAAGATTACAACAATAATCTAAATACAACAAGCAAATATAATAGGAAATACAATAAGAGAAGTAAAGAACACTTTACAAAAACTCTTTAGATCGCTTGCTTGTTGATCGCTTGAATCGTGGTTGAAGACCCTGATTTGCAGCAGCAAATCGCCTCAAAAATGTCCAAGAAATCCGCTGAAACCCTTCTTCCGAGCCTTTATAACTGCATCGGCGGGTGGATTTCCGCTATCGATTGCCATAAGTCACCGATCGATGCCCGCTGTTGTCGTGAGACAACGGATCGATCCACGCTGAAAAAACTCCAACGGATCTCTTGGCGATCGGCCTAACGCCGTAATCGGCCGCCCGATCGGCTCACGCGAGTGTTCTAATGCTCAACACTCGATTGGCGATCATTGCCATCCTTAGCGATCATTGCGAGAGCCATCGATCATTGCTCCCATGAGCGGTCGCCAGCAATCCGGCTCTAACTGGCAGTCGAACTCAAGTCGACTCACGGCAGTCGAACCGGCCATAATGCCAGTCGACTGACAACCTCAAGAATGAGGTTTTAACTCAAGTATGGTGCCCCCATACTTGCTAGACCACCCTTAGCCTAGACCTAAGCCTTCTAGCCACCTCCATTGACCTCCACGCCTCTCGGATCCTCCAAGTCATCCATGACTTGTTCATCCATCGCGCTAGCTTCCGTGTGCTTCCATTGGCTATGTCATGCTAACGGTGTCTACCGCCAAGGCACATTGGACTTACGCCGCCAAGACTCGCTTGGACTTTACGCCGCCAACCATTGGACTTATCCGCCAAGACTCGCTTGGACTTTACTGTGCCAATATCAAACCCTTGGACTTCTCAAATGCCAAGACTCAAGCTTGGACTTTCCCTTGCCAACCCATGTTGGACTTTTCATGCCAAGACCATGCTTGGACTTTCCTTGCCAACCCATGCTTGGACTCAACCATCAAAGTCAATTATAACCTGGGTCGATTGTATAAACAATCTCCCCAACATATTAACCGACATCAATGTCCAACATCAATGTCAATCCATTTTGTCAAATCCCTTTGTCAAACATCAAAACATCACTCGAGTCAAACTCGAGTCTGGTCAATCGTGACCTGGGCCGATTGCACCAACAACCGTGAGAGAAAGCGTCTACCACTGTTTTTGGTGAGGCATCCGGAACATCCACAGTTATTCGGTTGAAACGGTGCAAATAGTCCCTTAAGGATTCCCCCCGTTCCTGTTTCATGGTCATGAGGTACTGGGCTGTCCGCCGATATCGTTTACTACTAGCAAATCTCTGTAGGAATAGTAAGGACAATTCTTGGAAAGAATGAATGGACCCGGCTGGCAGTCGGTCAAACCACCTTTGTGCGGGGCCAATTAGATTAAGAGAGAAAACCTTACATTTGGCTTCGTCCGAGTAATTATGGATTAATGCCGCTTTTCTAAACCTTCCCAAATATTCTTCTGGATCAGCCGAGCCGTTATATTCCCCTATGCAGACTGGCCTGAAGGACTTGGGCATTCTGTCCGCTATAATGCTGGGAGCGAGGGGGGATTCGGTACTGACAGCAGGAGCCTTGCCCTTTTTGGGATCCTTCTCAGATGGCATACATGAAGGTGCCTCCCCAGAGGAACGTGAAGACGAGGCGGTAGAGGACGACTCAGATGGTGGCCAAACGGTGGGAGTCGATCTGGGAGTAGCTGGAGTGGATGACACAGAAGCTGGAGTAGGGCCCTGGAGTGGGCTAGAAGGGTTTGTCAGTGGGGGATTTCCCCGAGGGAGGAGGTCACGCAGGACATCTTCCATGGTTGTCTTGACGAGGGTCATGATGCTTTCCCTCGTCAAGCTTTACCATGGGTTGTGATTACAGATTCGCTCCTTGATGCATCATCTTTGCCTCAGGCATTGTTTGTTTTTGAGTTCCCACAGACGACGCCAATTATGATGCCCGTCGAGACCTTGATGGCAGGGTGTCCAGGCAGCGAAAACCAGTAGAGGTGGACGCTTTGGCGGGGAGAGGTGTAGCCCGTGCTTGTTGAGATGATTATGGGAAATTAGTGCTGCCAGGCAGCCGAGCCGAGAGATGCGGGCCGAGCCGAATGATGAGCCTGCAATTATGATGCCCGTCGAGACCTTGATGGCAGGGCATCCAGGCAGCGAAAACCAGTAGAGGTGGACGCTTTGGCGGGGAGAGGTGTAGCCCGTGCTTGTTGAGGTGATTATGGGAAATTAGTGATGCCAGGCAGCCGAGCCGAGAGATGCGGGCCGAGCCGAATGATGAGCCTGCACAATAACAATCGGTTAAGGGCGCCAAGAGAGATCTCGGCACGGCCCCTCCGACGCTCAAGGCAACTTAGTCTGAAGAGAAAAAAGGCACTCAGAGGAACTAGTCTCAATGTCTTGAAAGAAAAACCCACCTCCCCTTTCCCAGGAAGGTCCTATATATAGAAGGGAGGCTCTATTCCCGAGAAGCTCTTCCCACAAAAGTGACGAGACCTAATGGACCGTACATTATGATCATTGTTACTTGGACTGCATCCCGCGCGTGGGCTGTAATTAATACACGCCGTGCGGTTGATAGGAGACAAGTCTCAATTAATGTTGCGGCTAATCCCTTGAGATTTTGGCAGAGAAATCTGCCCTTAGACGTGAGCGTGGGCAATAATTAATACCCGCTGTGCGGTTGATGGGAGACAATTCTCTATTAATGTCGCAGACATTCCTCTGAACCTTGTCAGTGATTCATCCTTTCGATAGGAATGTGCTTCTTCAACTTGATGAAATGACCTACCTCTTTAGCTTACAATAAAATAGATCCTTCTGCCGGCGACGACTCTATTTCAGATGTGGGGCACCTGATATAAGGGAAGTCCTGACCGAGACGTGGGGCGTCCAGTATATAAGAGAAATCCGAGCCGAGACACGGGACGTCTAGTATAAGAGAAGTCCTGATCGAGACGCGGGGCGTCCGGTATATAAGAGAAATCCGAGCCGAGACGCGGGACGTTTGGTATAAGAGAAGTCCGAGCCGAGACGCGGAGCGTCCGGTATATAAGAGAAATCCGAGCCGAGACGCGGGGCGTCTGGTATAAGAGAAGTCCGAGCTGAGACGCGGGGCATCTGGTATATAAGAGAAATGTGGGCATTCGCCGTGGGTTCCTCCTGTTTGTTAAATCCTGTCTTTAGTCTTACCCAAGTATCAATGATCATAATGATGATGATAACGACGATGAAGAGTAATTATGTCCATGGGTAAATTTGGATTTTTCTCATAGATATGATTATTATGAGCACGATGATATCGATAATGGTGGTAATTAAAAAAAAAATAGCTGGTGCATGCACCATTGATTAAATTCAATTAATGGATCGAAAATTGAAAATTTTATTTGATTATTTTCCTATTTATTTTTTAAATATCAATTAATCTGATTAAAATTAAAGTTCGTGATTTAAAAAATCAATTAAATTTGATAAATTGATTGCTATGTGTAATAGTCTATTGATAACTCTATAAATCGATTGATATATATATTAGTTGACTATTAAATCTTATTAGTCGAATATATTTAAAGTCATTGTTATATTTATCAGTCAATCTATGATTTCCGATTAAATAATTAATATATTTTAGTAATCAATTTTTGATTTTATCAATCTCTTAATTTAGTGTAAAAGATGAGGTGTTTATTTAAGATTTTTTTCATCGATAGGTATCCACATAAACGCAAGGATTAATCTTGATTCATTCGGTATAAATTTATATGATGAAAATGATTCTATTAATCTCTTAATGTGGTACAAAAAATTAAAATTTGTCAATCTAGCGATCTCTACTAGTCCACCTGTAGATCATCGTAAGGGAGACAAATCATGATAGACTTTATTTCTTAAGACTAAGCTAGCGTATGGAGAGCGATACTGCGTTTGCGAGAATCAATTTATCATCCATGATATAATAATTACATACGCTTGAGGCCACAGGGAGGGTCAGGGTCCTCGCTTAGGGCCAAAAAAAAAATTTCTATAAAGAGAATTCAATTTTTAAATTTTTCAATAGAGAATGGAGCTTAATTTCCATATTTTGCTCAGTGCCTTAAGTATAAAATTTTAAAATAGCCACTAAATCCTTCCCGCGGAGACTTTCTACTTAATCTCTTAGGTATATTGATAATAAAAAATTAATTATTTTTTATTCGTTTAATTTATTTAATTTTTATTGAAAATTTTGATAGGTTTAGTTAAGTTATTTTTTAAAAATTTATTCTATTTAATCAATTCGTCGATTTAATGACCCCGGCCACGACCGCGCAGCCACCGCCGTCATTTCTCGACCTCACTTTGTTTCTCCCTCCTTCCTCCCTTCGCCTATAAATGGCGGCAGAAGCAGAGGTCGAGGCATACGATTCACGAGCTCAGCTCGCTCTCAACTACTGGCGCTAATCAATCCCTTCGTTCTTATCTTCCTTCCGCTTTCGGAGACGACAGCAAAATTCAGCTTTAGATTGCGCCGTATTGGACAGAGGAAGCTTGTTCGGCCGAGATGGTGGTGGTGGTGGCGTTGTCGGAGAAGGAGGAGAGAGCGGCCAGCGTGGTACTGATCAGGGAGTACGAGGTGGAGCGCGACCGTGAAGCGGTGGAGAACTTGGAGCGCATGTGCGAGGTCGGGCCAAGCGGCGGCGGCGGCGGCGGCATGTCCCTCTTCACCGACCTCCTTGGAGACCCTCTCTGCCGCGTCCGCCACTCGCCGTCATTCCTCATGCTTGTCCGTCCTCCTCCTCCCGTTCTTCTTTTTCTTCTCCCTCTATTCCCTCCGTTTTACTCTCTGATCGGGTTCTAAGCGTTTCCGCAGGTGGCGGAGATGGCGATCGGCCAGGAGAACAGAGCAATCGTCGGCATCATTCGCGGCTGTGTCAAAATCGTAACTTGCAGCACCAAAAAGCCTCGGCTCGCCGCCGGCGATCCGGCTGGCGCTTCCCCTGTTCCCATTTACGCCAAAGTCGCCTACCTCCTCGGCCTCCGCGTCTCCCCCTTTCACCGGTATCTCTCACGCCTGTTCGTTTCCTCCATGATTCGAATAGTTTTGGATGAAATTTTGCGTGTTGATCGATCGAATGCGTTAGGCGGAAGGGGATTGGGCTGAAATTGGTGGAGAGAATGGAGGAGTGGTGCATGGAGAAGGGGGCGGAATACGCCTACATGGCGACGGAGAAGGACAACGAGGCATCGATCCAGTTGTTCACCGGGCGGTGCGGGTACACCAAGTTTCGCACGCCGGCCATCCTCGTGCAACCCGTGTTCGCCCACCACCTCCCGCTCCCCGGAGCCTCCGTCGTCCTCCACCTCCCCAGCGCCGACGCAGAGGTGCTCTACCGCCGCCGGTTCGCGGGCACCGAGTTCTTCCCCTGCGACATCGACGCCGTGCTCTGCAATACCCTGTCGCTCGGCACCTTCCTCGCGGTCCCCGCCGGCTGCGCCGCCGCGGGGCGGTGGCAGGGAGCAGAGGCCTTCCTCGCCGCGCCACCGCCGTCGTGGGCAGTGGCGAGCGTGTGGAACTCCAAGGCGCTGTTTCGGCTGGAAGTCCGCGGTGCGGCGCGGTGGCGGCAGGCGCTGGCGCAGGCGACCCGCGCCGTCGACCGGGCCCTCCCGTGGCTCCGCATCCCATCGGTGCCGGATCTCTTCCGCCCCTTCGGCCTCTACCTCGTCTACGGCCTCGGCGGCGAGGGCCCCGCGGCCCCCGACCTCACCCGCTCCCTCTTCCGCCACGCGCACAACATGGCCCGCCGCGACTCCGGCTGCCGCGTCGTCGCTGCCGAGGTGGCAGCCTGCGACCCCCTCCGCCACGGGATCCCCCACTGGCGCCGCCTCTCCTGCGCCGAGGACCTCTGGTGCCTCAAGCGCCTCGGCGGCGAGTACGGCGACGGTGGAACCCTCGGCGACTGGACCAAGGCCCCCCCGCCGCCGTCCATCTTCGTCGACCCCCGCGAATTCTAATCCCATAACGTAACGGTGGCCCCGCAACACGGGTTATCCGTTATCTAAAGCGACACAAAACGCCTTTTACATAACGCTTTTTATTCCTTTTTTTTTTTTTTCCCCTTCTCCCTTTAGATTTCCTTGTAACGGTTGGGAAGGAGAGAGAGAGAGAGAGACTCTCATGAGATATGGCAATCCATCAAAGTAAAAGAAGAAAGATATGAAAGAACTATAACTTGTCCTTTTGTTATCTAATGTGAGGTCCTCGACACTTGTAATCTCTCACTTTCTTTTTGTTTTTCCCTTTTTTTTTTTTTTTCCTTTTTGCCCTTTTGTAACAAAGAATTTAACAAGATATCCACATATTTCTTGTGGCCCTTTAATTCTTTGTTATTGAGGGTGGTACTTCTTTTCGGATGTATATTTCGGTTTATGATCTCGAAAATGTATATTTCAGTACGTGACCACCTCGAATCATTTGCTTTTATATTATTTGGATATCTAGATGTAAAAGAGAGATGTCATTACGAATGCCCCTCTTCTTCCCTCTATTATATTTTGTTCACATGATTCATGTCATCATTTTTCACTTCTTTCTACCACACATTCATTGGAACTCCTTCTCTATGCTTTGCATATTACCCATATAACATCTCCACGGAGGATGGTGCGTTGGCTGGGATAGTATAACAATTGCAGAATGAATACGGATCGATTTCGGATCAAGATCTAAAATCTCTCTGAACTCATGGCCAACACGTTAAGGTTCAAAAAAACCCCGTGATTTACCTCCCTTACAATGGTCGTAGGATAGACTAGTGGGAGTCAATAGATTGGCGATTCCAATCTTTTGCAGCATATTGCTCCTATAACCATTTGGACCTCCTCTATCGCTATATAAGTTACGTAGCTATTGACTTCTATCTTTGCTAATTCTTATCTTCAAGTTGTTGTCTCTCGCTCTTATGTCAAACTATTCACTATTCTTTTTCCATACGTTCTCTGATCTTTCTCGACAACTCAATACTTTTCCTCCATTAACTTTGATCTAATGTCGAATCACTCCACTTCTTTTTGTTTGTTAATTCTTTTCTCAACCTCCCTAAATCCTTTGACATCACATTCAGAGTGCATCCGGTTTAAATTATCATGTATAATTTTGATTATGTAATTATCAGATAATCATATAATCAAGATTATGAAAAAAAAATATAATCTCATTTATTAGATAACTCATGAATCTAGAAATTTTTATTCTTCTAAAGTAATGTGATTCCGGATTATATGTTCCATTTGTTTATGTAACGGACATATTTTATTATATGAAAATAACTCATTACTTGAATTAAATAGGATTAAATAATATAATCTTAGATAGATAATCAAGATTATCAATAATCACTTTGAACCAAACCCATCCTTAGAATTATAAACCAGCCAAATCGATACAAATTTTTGTATTGTTTAAAGCTGGTTTGATATAGTAATCGAGCGTAACTAAACCGAGGCTAAAATAAATCAAACCATTGAAACATATGTTTAAGTTCAACTTGATTTTTTATTTTTTAGTTTTAACTTGTTTAAATGTTATCCAAATCTTGATTAAGCTGAGCATGTGATTGTTTAAAACTTTTGCATTTTAAATTTATTTGATTGATTATTAAGTTTGATAGTGCAAGTTTATTAATTTATTTTGAGATTTTTTTTATTTATATACAAGTTCATTAAGTTTTGTTTATAGACACTGTTTATGAACATAATTGATGAATATTTTATGATCTCTATTTATAAATATTAATAAGTTGAATATGTAAGTAATTAATCGTATTCATTTAATTTAATGAGTTATTTAAAATTATTTATTTGATTAACTTCATATATTGAATTAAGGCTCTGATACCAAATTTCTGAATTTCTGTTTTAATTTCTAAATTTCTGTTTTTTAAGATTTTTTTTTTGGTGCTACAGTAATCGGGTGCTACAGTAATTTGCTACAGTGTTTTGCTACAGTAATTTGCTACAGTGTTTGCTACAGTAATTTGCTACAGTGTTTGCTTCAGTATTTTGCTACAGAGGTACATAAACAAGAAAATTGCATACAGAAAGCAGAGAATTTCGAGCGATAAAAACTTAATTAATAAATGTTTCTGGGAACGTAGAGAGAGAGACTTTGCTTCGTCTCTGAATTCTTTCTTCCTAGTTAGCCTCACCTGGTGTCATATTTACCCTGCCCCCCGACTTTTAGAGGTCTTATCCGTTGCCTCTGTCTGCACAGGTCTTACCAGGCTTATGGCAACAGTTACCTTCCTAGGGGAAGGAAAAGGACTGAAGTATCGAAAGAGATCAGAAGAAGAGGTGCATAGTTTCACTCAATAAGTTCTCAGAAACATAGAGAATATTTAGCCGTTCATGGCTTAAATAACGATGATATTAAGATGATATAATGTACAAAAGACTTACACACTAAGACTCTTTTTTTTTTAAAGAACTTACAGAAAAATAGTACAGAAAAAAACAAACTTACAGAGGGACTAGACTCTTGACTCTGGACAGCAAACACTCAAGCTCTTAAACTAGTAAAAGGAATTTCTCAAAGGATAGATAGGATGCATTTGGCGGAGAGACTGGGGGTCTCTTTATAGGAGGGAAAGAAGCTGGTATCCCGCAGGTGCTAGGACACATTAAGCGTTAGTGGAGATATCACGGGTGTAAAGTGGTGTCACGAGTTGATGTTGTATATGTCCTTCCTGTCTTTATGGTGGACTTTGTGTCACGGGTTGGTCTTGTGGATGTCCTTCTTGTCCGTGTGGGTACCGCTTTGTGTCACGGGTTGTACTGTGGATGTCCTTCTTATGCGGTGTGGGTACCGTTAAATTTCCATCATATTATTGAGGTTGGCTTCTTCTACTGATCCTCCGATAGAGCCCATGGATGCAACTCTGGATGGGCCTTCTGGTGGGCTATTTTGACGGGCTGCTACAATCTCAGCCTGTCTTAATTCCATCCTGTACTGTCGCGCCGTTTGGCGTGTTTTCTGTTGGATCCATTTTTCATTTATTTTTTGATAATGACTTAGTAAGGCTGTGTGTTGGGTAGTAGTTTTGAAAGGGAAGAAAGCAGTACCATAGCTTGTCGGCCAAGAAATTTTTCTGTGAATGTTTCACTGCCCGATGTAATGGCGAGAGTCTAGAATCATCCCAAAGCTACCGAGCCTTGGATAGAGGCTCTCCAGGTGTTTTACTTGTCTTCGGACTAGAAGAGCCTTCCTACCTAGTTCTTCGTCCGAGGGGACAAAATCTTCAATTTTATCTTTTCTCGGATTGACTTTTGTGGACGCCCACTTAATCGAGATGCCTTCGGTTCAACTTTTAGATTTATCCATTCGGGAGGAGAACTTTCAAAAGTACATACTATTATGTTTCTGAAATGTTCTTCTACTAACAGGTGTCTTATGCACTGTCCGAGTTTCCATGGGAATTCCTGTGTTAGCTCAATGTCTCTTATCCATAGCTTATATAATAACCCATAATCCATCAAGAGAAAAGGGGTTATTAGCTTGCCTCTGTATCTGTGTGGCGCGAATGTTTTCATGTCAATACTTGCTTTTAAATCAGATATTACCCGACATTTAAACCTACATTTTGCTTCACCGCTCTCGCATGTAGGGAAATTATCTTGACATTTAAGTTTATAATTGAACTCACCTCATAGCTGATTGTAATGCACATATAAGAGGGTGCCAAGTTATGAAGCCATTTAAGAGCTTCTGAATCGATGGAAATCTATCCATTTGATTTATCGGCCGGGGTGGTTGATGTATGTAGTCGATCTGGGAGGTCCGAACTTGTTGTAGTGTCATTCTTTCTCGTTTGTTTCTTGGTTATTTGTAATTATGTCTAAGTAAGTCATATCTTTGGGAGCCATGAAGAGTCCGGGTTGTTTTTATCGGTCCTTTCCCTTTTAATGAGGCACTTACAAAATAATTTGGGCCCTTTTGTCCTAACAATGTTAATGCTTCTCCGAGGTCTTTAAATTCTCTGTAAGTAACTTGGATTTCACTTCCAATGACTGAGTGCCTATGTTGTGTGGCGTAGACTCCGGCTTGTGATCCTGTTAGAATGGTGTAATAAATATTGTCTTGACCACCATGTTTTACTTTTGCTGTATGGTGGAAATGTTGTATCAGGGCTTTTATGATAGCCACCTTTTGCTTGGTTGTTCTGGTATCGGGAATATGCCACGATTGTCTATAAGCGATTTGTACAATGTCACATGTGTCTAGTGTCAAAATGGAATTGTTCTTCATGTTTGTTGTACTGTGGAATCTCTATTTCCCCGAAAGTCATTAGTCTTCTGTTGACAACTGGTTCTGATCTGTGATTTCTGAATTTATCCGTCATGTTAGCAACCTGGAAAGAGTGTCGGCTAACGAATTATTAATTCCTTTAATACGTTCCCAATTTATTTTTAGTCCTTTATTAATAATAGTGTCAGCAAATTTTATCCATCTTCTGCTGCTTAGAGATTTTCTAGTTCCCTTAGTCATTGATTATATTTTATTATGGCTTCATGCTCGTATGGTAATTTTTTTGTCACAATTAAATAGCATGGCAGTAAATAAATAAGACTAATATTTCAAAATCCAAGGAAGTCAAATGACCTTTTTCTCTATATTTTCCTGAGGCATATCTACACAATGTCTCTGCAGATTTTGTGTCATATTTTGTGGGTTTTTTATATAAAGCTCCTCCCCATCCTGTCTCACATCCGTCACTTTCTATGACTAGATAGTCATTATCTAATGGTAGTGTTAGTTTGGGCAATGTTTTTACTAATTCTTTAATTTGTTTGACTATTAAAACATCTTGTTGATTAAAGTGTTTTTGTCCTTTTGTTGATGTTTTATTGTATAGATTTCCACTTATTTTTCCTATATCTTTTAAATATGGTCTTGCATAGTTTAAAAGTCCTAGAAAAGCTCTCAAAGATCTAGTATTTTCAATTTTGTCGGGAAATTCAAGTATCTTACTAGCAATATGTGGTTGTAAAGTTATTTTCCCTTGGCCTATTTCAGCTCCTAAGAATTCAATATGTTTTTTCATAAGCTGCATCTTCTTTCTAGAAATTATTAATCCGTGCTTTTCAAATAAGTTAAAAATCATATGTAGATGAGCTGTATGTTCTGCTTTAGTTTTAGAGAAAACTAAAATGTCATCAATATATATACATGTAAAATTTGTTGTGTCTTTAAAAATTGTATCCATCTTTCTTTGGAATATTTGTGGTGCTATTTTTAGGCCAAAAGGCATAACTAACCATTCAAAGTGTCCTTCAGGGCAAGAGAATGCTGTCTAGGTTATGGATTCTGCATCCGACCGCTGTAAACTAGATTTAAGATCAAATTTTGAATACCATTGTGAATCTTGTATTTTATTAATTAATTGTTCTTTGTCAGGAATTTTATAACCATCCTCATTACAATTGTCATTTAAGCGTTTATAATTAAACACCATTCTTGACTGGCCACGCTTTTGTTCTGATCCCTTGTTTACTATGAAAGCAGGACTTCTATGTCTGGAAGTAGATCTTTGTATTAGTTTGTAATCTAAAAGTTGTTTAATATGCATTTTGCACTCTTGTGCTTCCCAATTTGTATATTTCAAGTCTTGGGCTTTAATTGTTAAATCTGGATTTATAATATCTAATTTACAATATATTTTATCCAGTTCCCAGTACTTAATAGGATTATCTCCTAAGATTTCCATTTTTTCTAGTTTTGAAATTATATCTTCCAAATTCTCTTGAGTGTTAATTAAATTTAGTATACTCCGAGGGGATATAGTATCGGTAGGGAAGTCATACTTATTTCCTGTGTCTATTTCGGATTCATCTGAGTCTGTACAGGCGCAAGAACAATCTTGTGTTTGACAGGAACACGTTTGAGGTGGGTGTGAGGAGGAACTATTGTTAAGTTCCTCTTCCTGGTCTATGTAATCCAAATCTTGGGGCTTTAGTCGGAGAAGTTCGGGTCTATCCAAAGTACCACCACGCTCCCTAGCGCGATGAGAAGGAGGATATTCGGAAAGAATAGGGGCAATAATGGGGGTAGAGAGGAAAATGGCGTAATCAAGGGTAAGCAGGAAAGCCCGGTGTGGAGAGAGGAGAAAATTTAATCCGAGGATAAGGTGCACATTGGCAATATTAAGGTTGGTAACCCATAAATGGGTAAGAGTTAGAGGGATACTATTGTTGCCGCAGTTGGTATAAAAAGAAACAGTACAACTTGGCAAATAAGTAGAGCAAGCATTTTTAGTTCCATCAAACTGGGTACTGATTTGGGGTTGATTTGTTTGTCGCAAAAAAGAAGAGGGTATAACAGAAAGTAGTGTTTCTTTATCGATAGAAGAGCTAGAGGCGCCACTATCTATTAGGGCTTGCAAAGTTAATGTATGACCTTTGACTGTTAAGGTGCATTGGACACGCACGTCAGTGGCTCTTCCAGTATTACACATACTTTGAGTTTTAACAAAAACCAGATTAGTGTCATCTGGAATTCTGGAAGAATGTAATTGTTGAGAATCTCGAAAATCCTCATAGTCTTGGTTAGCTACTTGATTTTGTAGTTGTCTAAGTTCAGTTTCAACTAGATTAAGTCGAGTTTCGAGCACAGAAAGACGGGTCTCTAGTAAGTGTGTTCGAGAGGAGACTAGCCTAGGTGTGTCAGGAATGTCAATATTAAAATTTTCTTTAAGACAGGTATTACAAATTTGTTGCCTACATTTCTTGCAAGTTCCTCGTTGTTGATCACTTTGGATAAAACCCACAAGAGGAACAAGGAGTATGCAGCTTCCTCTTTTAAGTTGCCACTCATGTTCGCAGGTGACTAGTTGTTTTCCTTCGAGCGGTCATCTAGACGGTACATTAAATTAATTTCTTCTTCTTCGCCTCATTATCTAGAAATCCTAATTCACAAAATCTTTATTTAAATATACGGCATTTGAATGCCATATTTTTCGCATAACTACTGTGTGGTGTAGTGAGTGAATTTATTAATGAGTAGTCAATGTAGATTGGATTTCTTCCATATCATCTACGGATATAATTTAATATATGGAGGAGTTATCTGAAATATATGATTGTATTTCCAGAAGATCTAAATTATTACATTTTACCAAAGTTGATTACATAGTGTATAGATTTTTTCTATTGGGACAGGCTGAAGATAAATGTCCTGTTTTGTTACATGCGAAACAAGTAATGGTATTAGCATAAGTCTTTTTTGGATTAAATCGTCTAACATGTTTATTTTTGTTTAGGTAAGGTTTTCGGGCTGTGCTCTTTCTTAGATAGTATGTTCGTCTAGGTTTTCTTTTTGGTTTTGATGTGAATTTTCTATGTCTAGTATTGGCCCCATCTGGCGTATATATGTATTTCAGAATCCATATCATGATGTTTCAAATGTTTTTGTATTTGTATAAACGTACATTTTTCTTTTAATTTTGCTATGATATGTTGAATTCGTACTCCTATGTTATTGTGAACAGGTGACATGGTCATGACACTCCAATCCTTATGTATTTCTCTTCCTAATTCTCCAGGTAGTTTACTAAAAAGTCTTTCTCCTAGCTCATTGCTATAGTAGTTTCCAAAGATGGCTGTCAGTGCAAAGAAATCATTACAAAATTCTTTTACTCTACTCCAATCTAATAATTGTAATTGTTCTAGATCTCTCATTGCTTCTTGTTGTCTTATATTTAGTCCTCAGACAGAGTCTCTAGCGGTAATCATTGTATGCGCCGATAACAAAAATTGTGTATATTGTTTCCTTGCTATCTGGCTACTTCTTCAGGAAATTTTGTTTAAAAGATTCCCAGGAGGCTCGTGCCACATCTCCTAAATAGTTTTCTGCAACTCTAAGCATAGCCGCTCCAGTTTCTATATCCATTTCATGCTTAGCCGCGTAGTCTCTTGCTACAGAGACTTTCCACTGTTCAAGGTATAGGTCATGTAATTGTGGGTCACATTCTGTTATATTTAGTAATACTGCATCTTTTCCGAAGAATGTTAGTTCTGGGGGTCCTCTACGGCCAATGGTTTTAAGTAGTGGGTTATTGTTAGTATACGGGTCGACTGCAGTTCTAGGGGGATGTCCTTGACTATAGTCTAATGTTCTCATAGTACTTTCTGGGTATGTGATATGGAATGGTCTTGAAGCAGAGGATTCTGCTGTATTCATTAAATTCACCTCTTTGTTTATGTTATTTAAGTTATCATTCATCATATTGTATAGATTTCCACTTATTTTTCCTATATCTTTTAAATATGGTCTTGCATAGTTTAAAAGTCCTAGAAAAGCTCTCAAAGATCTAGTATTTTCAATTTTGTCGGGAAATTCAAGTATCTTACTAGCAATATGTGGTTGTAAAGTTATTTTCTCTTGGCCTATTTCAGCTCCTAAGAATTCAATATGTTTTTTCATAAGCTGCATCTTCTTTCTAGAAATTATTAATCCGTGCTTTTCAAATAAGTTAAAAATCATATGTAGATGAGCTGTATGTTCTGCTTTAGTTTTAGAGAAAACTAAAATGTCATCAATATATATACATGTAAAATTTGTTGTGTCTTTAAAAATTGTATCCATCTTTCTTTGGAATAAAGAATTAGTAAAAACATTGCCCAAACTAACACTACCATTAGATAATGACTATCTAGTCATAGAAAGTGACGGATGTGAGACAGGATGGGGAGGAGCTTTATATAAAAAACCCACAAAATATGACACAAAATTTGCAGAGACATTGTGTAGATATGCCTCAGGAAAATATAGAGAAAAAGGTCATTTGACTTCCTTGGATTTTGAAATATTAGCTGTTATTTACTGCCTTGACTCATTTATGCTGTTTATTTGTGACAAAAAGGAAATTACCATACGAACAGATTGTGAAGCCATCTTTCCAGGTTGCTAACATGACGGATAAATTCAGAAATCACATATCAGAACCAGTTGTCAACAGAAGACTAATGACTTTCGGGGAAGTAGAGATTCCACAGTACAACAAACATGAAGAACAATTCCATTTTGACACTAGACACATGTTGACACAGGTACAAAACTGCCTTATAGACAATCTGTGGCATATTCCCAGTACACCAGGAACAACCAAGCAAAAGGTGGCCGTCATAAAAGCCCTGATACAACATTTCCACCATACAGCAAAAGTAAAACATGGTGGTCAAGACAATATTTATTACACCATTCTAACAGGATCATGTTTAGTCTACGCCACATTACATGAAGTACCAGTCATTGAAGTGAAATCCAAGTTACTTACAGAGAATTTAAAGACCTTGGAGAAGCATTAATAGCTGTTAGGACAAAAGCGGGCCCAAATTATTTTGTAAGTGCCTCATTAAAAGGGAAAGGACCAGTAACAAAAACAACCCCAGACTCTTCATGGCTCCCAAAAGATATGACTTACTTAGACATAATTACCAGCGAACCAGTAAAACAAACAGAAAAGAATGACACTACAACAAGTTCAGACCTCCCAACAGATCTGACTACATACATCAGAACCCTGGCCGATAAATCAAACTGGATAGATTTCCAGCAGATTCAGGAAGCTCTTAAATGGCTTCATAACTTGGCACCCTCTTATACAGGCATTACAATCAGCTATGAGGCTGAGTTCAATTATAAACTTAAATGTCAAGATAATTTCCCTACATGCAGAGACAGTGAATCACTAAATTTAATTAACACTCAAGAGAATTTGGAAGATATAATTTCAAAACTAGAAAAAATGGAAATCTTAGGAGATAATCCTATTAAGTACTGGGAACTGGATAAAATATATTGTAAATTAGATATTATAAATCCAGATTTAAGAATTAAAGCCCAAGACTTGAAATATACAAATTGGGAAGCACAAGAGTGCAAAATGCATATTAAACAACTTTTAGATTACAAACTAATACAAAGATCTACTTCCAGACATAGAAGTCCTGCTTTCATAGTAAACAAGGGATCAGAACAAAAGCGTGGCCAGTCAAGAATGGTGTTTAATTATAAACGCTTAAATGACAATTGTAATGAGGATGGTTATAAAATTCCTGACAAAGAACAATTAATTAATAAAATACAAGATTCACAATGGTATTCAAAATTTGATCTTAAATCTGGTTTCTGGCAAGTCCGGATGCACCCAGAATCCATAACCTGGACAACATTCTCTTGCCCTGAAGGACACTTTGAATGGTTAGTTATGCCTTTTGGCCTAAAAATAGCACCACAAATATAACGGTACCCACACCAGACAAGAAGGACATCCACAGTACCAACCCGTGACACAAACGGTACCCACACCAGACAAGAAGGACATCCACAGTACCAACCCGTGACACAAAGTCCACCATAAAGACAGGAAGGACATGTACAACATCAACTTGTGACACCACTTTACACCCGTGATATCTCCACTAACGCTTAATGTGTCCTAGCACCTGCGGGATACCAGCTTCTTTCCCTCCTATAAAGAGACCCCCAGTCTCTCCGCCAAATGCATCCTATCTATCCTTTGAGAAATTCCTTTTACTAGTTTAAGAGCTTGAGTGTTTGCTGTCCAGAGTCAAGAGTCTAGTCCCTCTGTAAGTTTGTTTTTTCTGTACTATTTTCTGTAAGTTCTTTAAAAAAAAAAAAAGAGAGTCTTAGTGTGTAAGTCTTTTGTACATTATATCATCTTAATATCATCGTTATTTAAGCCATGAACGGCTAAATATTCTCTATGTTTCTGAGAACTTATTGAGTGAAACTATGCACCTCTTCTTCTGATCTCTTTCGATACTTCAGTCCTTTTCCTTCCCCTAGGAAGGTAACTGTTGCCATAAGCCTGGTAAGACCTGTGCAGACAGAGGCAACGGATAAGACCTCTAAAAGTCGGGGCAGGGTAAATATGGCACCAGGTGAGGCTAACTAGGAAGAAAGAATTCAGAGACGAAGCAAAGTCTCTCTCTCTACGTTCCCAGAAACAAGATGGGCCTTCTGGTGGGATATTTTGACGGGTGCTACAATCTCAGCCTGTCTTAATTCCATCCTGTACTGTCGCACCGTTTGACGTGTTTTCTGTTGGATCCATTTTTCATTTATTTTTTGATAATGACTTAGTAAGGCTGTGTGTTGGGTAGTAGTTTTGAAAGGGAAGAAAGCAGTACCATAGCTTGTCGGCCAGTAAATTTTTTCTAAATGTTTCGCCGCGATATGTAATGGCGAGAGTCTGAGAATCATCCCAAAGCCCGAGCCTTGGATAGAGGCTCTGTTGTTTTATTTGTCTCTTAGGACTGAGAAGAGCCTTCCCAGTCTAGTTCTTCGTCCGAGGGGATAAAATCTTCAATTTTATCTTTTTCTGGATTGACTGTTTTGTGGACGTCCAGCTTAATCAGATGACCGCTTATTTAAGTTATCATTCATCATAACTCAGAAAGTACTATGAGAACATTAGACTATAGCAGAATCCACATTAATTCGTCACGAACTACAAAAACATTAGACAAAAGACAACATAGCTGCTATATACACGCTAAGGACTCCACTCACTCCTTGCATTCTGATAATCCACACCTGAACTCCATAACAGACATACTACTAGGACAAAGTTTTTCATCAGAAACTAAGTTTAGAGACATACATCACGTCCTGGAAACTGTATTAATAAACCAAAGACAACAACAAATCCAGCTCAATGAAATAAAGCAAAATATAATATATCTAAAGAATTCACAAGAAAGCCTTAACTCCAAAGTTGCTCAAGTAAATTTTATAAATATACCAAAGAGAAGTGACGTAATAAACCTTACAAGAATAATTAGAGAAAATCAACCACATACTTTTGAAATCCAACATAAAGATCTTTTAGCAGAAGTAAAAAGTTTCTTGCTAATAATAGAAGTAATTCAAGATTCAAACAAACAAATAAATGCACTACTCATTAAATGAACTGAAACATATTTACAAAATACCCATTATGATGAAGCCTTAGACTATGTACAAAAATATACAAAAACTAAGGAAGACTATTATTATTCCTCTACAGAGCTAGTAAAAGTGATCAAATTCTGTACAACAAAATAATACTATAATAGCCTTATTAACATCCCTACATTTTAGGATAACCAAATTGGAAGGAAAATTATTTGATTTAGAACAAAAGTTGTCTAAAGTACCAATAGAAGATAACTGAAATCATTTGGAAAATATAAATATAGGTTTGGGAAAACTATCTACGGGAAAAATAATAAGAAATCGTCCTACTACATATACATTTTTAACATATAAACCTGAAGAGTCAAAATGAGTCAAACAAGGACAGAAAGTTTTACTGGAACATCTAGAACACTGAGTGGAAGAAGATCAGTCTCTAGCACCTCTTGGTTGGACAACATACGGACACTTCCTAGTCTAAGCCAAACATTAGAAGAAGTAATAAACATAGATCGAGACTTAGAAATATTTTCTAATGAACAATTAAATATGTTACAACCATGACTCTATACTGAAAGAAATAGATTTTCATATTTCACATCAAGAACTTCTATATCAGCAACTAAGAAGTAAGCTTTACATCTCCCAGACGGTGAGGAACAACATTTAGATTTAATAACTAACCAGTCAGGAAGACAATTAGCAACCTTGAAACACCAGTATATACATCTAGGCTTAATAGTCTTTGGATTAAGAGGAATGACAAGACAAAGAATAGGAGGAAAGGTCCTTTTAGTCTTATATGACTCTAGATTTTCGGATAAAGAAAAAGCCATTATTGGCTTAGCCGAAGTAGACATGAATGATAATTTAGGAATAACCTACATTTGTCCTAATTTCAACATGACTATTAAAGACTTTACTAACCATATTAAAATAGTGATACGTAAAGGATATGGAAATTTTCAAGGAAAGAATATCCAACTTGAAATGATATTTCTGGGAAAAACTATGAACCATATACATAATAAGTTTAAAATTCAAATCGATGGAATAATAGAGACTCTTAGTACAAGGGGAATTCAATTTCAAAGACCCAGACAGTATAGCTCAGAACAACTAGCCAATCTAGAATGGACAATTAACCTAGAAGAACAACCAACTCTTCTACAACCTACAGAATCATTAATGTATAAAGATAGGAATGGACAACTAAGTGTAAGATTTACAAACTATACACCCAATAGGTTAATTGAAGAAGAAGACACTGAAAACCAAGAACACAACCTTGTGTTTTTAGAAGAACAAGACCCCTTACTGATTACTCAACAACAACTAAGAGAATTTGGACAGAAACATCTCCGATTAGTAGAAATACATAAAAGAAGACATAATATCAACTTGGTAAACATAGGAGATATCAACTTGGTAAACATAGGAGGAGCATTTGATGACTTAAATGAATATGTCTATTTGCCAAGAGAAATGGCCTCTCACTTAAATGAAATAAAATACAAGAACTAGAAAGGTTTGATAAATTACACAAAGGCCTCCCAAAATGTAAAGTTATATAAAGACGAAGAAAACAATATTATAGAAAAGAATATTACTCTACGGCTACATGCCTCGGATACTAAGATGAAAATAACTTAAATAACATAAACAAAGAGGTGAATTTAATGAATACAGAATCCTCCGCTTCAAGACCATTCCATATCACATACCCGTAAAGTACTATGAGAACATTAGACTATAGTCCAAGGACATCCCTCTAGAACTGTCACCAGTATACTAACAATAACCCACTACTTAAAACCATTGGTCAGAGGACCCCGTAACTAACATTCTTGGAAAAGATGTCATATTACTAAATATAATGTAATGTGACCTACAATTACATGACCTATACCTTGAATAGTGGAAAGTCTCTATAGCAAGAGACTACGCTAAACATGAAATGGATATAGAAACTAGAGCGGCTTATGCTTAGAGTGGAAGAAAACTATTTAGGAGATGTGGCAACGAGCCTCACCGGGAATCTTCAAACAAAACTTCTCAAGAAGAAGTAGCGGGATAGCCGCCAAGGAAACAATATACACAATAATTTTGTTATACGCATACAATGATTACCGCTAGAGACTCTAATATAGGACTAAATATAAGACAACAAGAAGCAAAGAGAGATCTAGAGCAATTACAATTATTAGATTGGAGTAGAGTAAAGAATTTTGTAATGATTTCTTTGCTTACATCCATCTCTCGGGAAACTACTATAGCAATGAGCTAGAGAAAGACTTTTTAGTAAACTACTGGAGAATTAGGAAGAGAAATACATAAGGACCGGAGTGCTATGACTATGTCACCTATTCACACTAACATAGGAGTACCAATTCAACATATCATAGAAATTAAAATAAAAATGTACGCTTATACAAATACAAAAACATTTGAAACACTAGCAATATGGATTCTGTAGAACACATATATACACCACAATAATACGGGCCAATACTAGACATAGAAAATTCACATCAAAACCAAAAAGAAAACCTAGACGAACATACTATCTAAGAAAAAGCACAGCCCGAAAACCTTACCTAAACAAAAATAAACATGTTAGACGATTTAATCCAAAAAAGACTTATGCTAATACCATTACTTGTTTCGCATGTAACAAAACAGGACATTTATCTTCAGCCTGTCCCAATAGAAAAAACCTATACACTAAGGAATCTACTTTGGTCCAATGTACTAATTTAGATCTTCTGGAAATACAATCAGATATTTCAGATACCTCCTCCATATATTCAATTATCTCCGTAGATGATATGGAAGAAATCCAATCTACAACTGACTACTCATTAATAAATTCACTCACTACACCACCTGGTAGTTATGCCGAAAAATATGGCATTCAAATGTCAGGCTATTTAAATAGAGATTTTGATGAATTAGGATTTCTAAATAATGAGGCGTAAGAAGAAGAAGATTAATTTAATGTACCGCCTAGATGATCGCTCAAAGGAAAACAACTAGTCACCGCGAACATGAGTGGCAACTTAAAGAGGAAGCACATACTCCTTGTTCCTCTTGTGGGTTTTATCCAGAGAAACAAACGAGGAACTTGTAAAGAAATGTAGGCAACAAATTTGTAATACTGCCTTAAATAAAATTTTAATATTGACATTCCCGACACACCTAGGCTAGTTTCCTCTCGAACACACTTACTAGAGACCCGTCTTTCTACTCAAACCCGACTTAATCTAGAAATTGAACTTGACAACTACAAAATCAAGTAGATAATCAAGACTATGAGGATTTTTGAGATCCTCAACAGTTACATTCTTCCAGAATTCCATATGACACTAATCTGGTTTTTGTTAAAACTCCAAGTATGTGTAATACTGGAAGAGCCACTGACGTGCGTGTCCAATGCACCTTAACAGTCAAAGGTCATACATTAACTTTGCAAGCCCTAATAGATAGTGGCGCCTAGCTCTTCTATCGAATAAAGAAACACTACTTTCGCTATTCCCTCTTCTTTTTGTGACAAACAAATCAACCCCAAATCAAGACTCACTTGATGGAACTAAAAATGCTTTGCTCTACTTATTTGCCAAGTTGTACTTTTTTTATACCAACCGCAAGAACAATAGTATCCTCTAACTCTTACCCATTTATGGGTTACCAACCTTAATATTGATAATGTGCACCTTATCCTCGGACTTAAATTTTCTCCTCTCTCCACACCGGCTTTCTTGCTTACCCTTGATTATGCCATTTTCCTCTCTACCCCATTATTGCCCCCTATCCTTTCCGAATATCCTCCTTCCCATCGCACTTAGGGAGCGTGGTGGTACTTTTGATAGACCCGAACTTCTCCGATTAAAGCCCCAAGATTTGGATTACATAGACTAGGAAGAGGAACAACAATAGTACCTCCTCACACCCACCTCAAACTTGTTCCTGTCAAACACAAGATTGTTCTTGCACTGCAGGACTCGGAAGAATCAAAATAGACACAGAAATAAGTATGACTTCCTACCTATACTATATCCTCAAGAGTATACTAAATTTAATTAACACCCAAGAGAATTTGGAAGATATAATTTCAAAACTAGAAAAAATGGAAATCTTAGGAGATAATCCTATTAAATACTAGGAATTGGATAAAATATATTGTAAATTAGATATTATAAATCCAGATTTAACAATTAAAGCCCAAGACTTAAAATATACAAATTGGGAAGCACAAGAGTGCAAAATGCATATTAAACAACTTTTAGATTACAAACTAATACAACGATCTACTTCTAGACTTAGAAGCCCAGATTTCATAGCAAACAAGGGATCAGAACAAAAGCATGGGCAGACAAGAATAATGTTTAATTATAAATGCCTAAATGACAATTGTAATGAGGATGGTTATAAGATTCCTGACAAAGAACAATTAATTAATAAAATACAAGATTCATAATGGTATTCAAAATTTGACCTTAAATCTGGTTTCTGGCAAGTTCGGATGCACCCAGAATCAATAAACTGGACAACATTCTCTTGCCCTGAAGGACATTTTTGAATGGTTAGTTATGCATTTGTCCTAAAAATAGCACCACAAATATTCCAAAGAAAGATGGATACAATTTTTAAAGACACAACAAATTTTACATGTATATATATTGATGACATTTTAGTTTTCTAAGACCAAATCTAACATGCAACTCATCTACATATGATTTTTAACTATTTGAAAAGCACGGATTAATAATTTCTAGAAAAAGATGCAACTTATGAAAAACATATTGAATTTTTAGGAGCTGAAATAGGCCAAGGGAAAATAACTTTCAATCACATATTGCTAGTAAGATACTTGAATTTCGACAAAATTGAAAATACTAGATCTTTGAGAGTTTTTCTAGGACTTTTAAACTATGCAAGACCATATTTAAAAGATATAGGAAAAATAAGTGAAAATCTATACAATAAAACATCAACAAAAGGACAAAAACACTTTAATCAACAAAATGTTTTAGTAGTCAAACAAATTAAAGAATTAGTAAAAACATTGCCCAAACTAACACTACCATTAGATAATGATTATCTAGTCATAGAAAGTGACGGATGTGAGACAGGATGGGGAGGAGCTTTATATAAAAAACCCATAAAATATGATACAAAATCTACAGAGACATTGTGTAGATATGCCTCAGGAAAATATAGAGAAAAAGGTCATTTGACTTCCTTGGATTTTGAAATATTAGTTGTTATTTACTGCTTTGACTCATTTATGCTATTTATTTGTGACAAAAAGGAGATTACCATACGAACAAACTGTGAAGCCATAATAAAATATAACTAACAGACTAAGGGAACTAGAAAATCTCTAAGTAGCAGAAGATGAATAAAATTTGCTGACACTATTATTAATAAAGGACTAAAAATAAATTGGGAATATATTAAAGGAATTAATAATTCTTTAGCTGACACTCTTTCCAGGTTGCTAACATGACAGATAAATTCAGAAATTACAGATCAGAACATGTTGTCAACAGAAGATTAATGACTTTCGGGGAAGTAGAGATCCCACAGTACAACAAACATGAAGAACAATTCCATTTTGAAACAAGACACATGTTGACACAAGTACAAAACTGCCTTATAGACAATCTGTGGCATATTCCCAGCACACCAGGAACAACCAAGCAAAAGGTGGCTGTTATAAAAGCCCTGATACAACATTTCCACCACACAACAAACACAGCAAAAGTAAAACATGGTGGTCAAGAAAATATTTATTACACCATTCTAACAGGATCACAAGCAGGAGTCTACGCCACCCAACATGAAGCAGCTCTGGCTGTTGTTGGAAGTGAAATCCAAGTCACTTATAGAGAATTTAAAGACCTCAGAGAAGCATTAATAAATTGCCAGACAAAGGCGGGCCCAAATTATTTTGTAAGTGCCTCATTAAAAGGGAAAGGACCAGTAACAAAAATGGCCCCAGACTCTTCATGGCTCCCAAAAGATATGACTTACTTAGACATAATTACTAAATGAGCCAAGAAACAAATAGAAAAGAATGACATTACAACAAGTTCAAACCTACCAACAGATCCGACTACATACATCGTAACTCCCGATAAATCAAATCGATAGATTTCACAGATTCAGAAGCTCTTAAATGGCTTCATAACTTGCACCCTCTTATTGCATTACAATCACTATGAGGCCGAGTTCAATTATAAACTTAAATGTCAAGATAATTTCCCTACATGCAGAGACGTGAAGCAAAATGTGGTCAGAAATGTCGTAATATACGCTGTTAAAAGCAAGTATTGACATGAAAACATTCGGCCACAGATATTAGAGGCA
Source organism: Wurfbainia villosa (assembly GCA_025175895.1). NCBI lineage: Eukaryota > Viridiplantae > Streptophyta > Magnoliopsida > Zingiberales > Zingiberaceae > Wurfbainia > Wurfbainia villosa. The sequence goes on from CM045997.1 coordinate 12,761,080, forward strand.
AGCTTAATAACCCCTTTTCTCGATGGATTATGGGTTATTATATAAGCTATGGATAAGAGACATTGAGCTAACACAGAGTTCCCATGGAAACTCCTGACAAAGGCATAAGACACTGCTAGTAGAAGAACATTTCGTAAACATAATAGTATGTACTTTTGAAAGTTCTCCTCCGAATGGATAAACCTAAAAGTCGAATCCAAAGAAGGCATCGATTAAGCCGACGCCCACAAAATACCAATCCAAAAGATAAGATTGAAGATTTTGTCCTCGACGAAGAACTAGATCGGGAGGGCTCTTCTAGTCCGAATGAAGTAAAACACCGGAGAGCCTCTATCCAAGGCTCGCTTTGGGATGATTCGTAGACTCGCCATTACATACCGGGCGAGAAACATTAATAAAAAAAAATTTATCGCCGACAAGCTATGGTATCGCTTTCTTCCTTTCAAAACTACTACCCAACATACAAATTTTTACTAAGTCATTATCAAAAATAAATGAAAATGGATCCAACAAAACACGCCAAACGGATGACAAGACAGATGGAATTAAGACAGCCGAGATCAAGCCACAAAATAGCTCACCGTAAGGCCCATCCAGAGTTGCATCCATGGCTCTCTCGAGGTTCAAGAGAAGAAGCCAACCTCAATAATATGATGGAAATCTACAAAGACTCTACACTGCATAAGAAGGACATCCACAAAGACTAACCCGTGACACAAAGTCCACCATAAAAGACAGAAGGACATCTACAACACCAACTCGTGACACCACTTTACACCCGTGATATCTCCACTAACACTTAATGTG